>JAZKJV010007103.1:0-498327 GCA_037367405.1 Ottelia alismoides
AAGATTGGATTTGCGGTCTTGATTTAATCAAGCATCTGTGGGAGGTTCGTACGATCTGGATTTGAGATAAGATCTCAATATCCAAGTCACTATACATGGAATAATACAATCGCCCTGTCCTTATCTCCAAGTATCTGTGGAGAAAGCACATAATTCTTGAAAGGGTTCAAGAATAATTCATTTGATGAAATGTATATCCAAGCAAGGACTTGATGATTAAATGAGATTTATATATCAAGCATAATATGAATATGATTCATATTATTATCCAAGATAATTAAATGAGATTTAATTATCAAGGATTAGAGAATGTGGATAATACAATCCACAATATTTGTTTATTATAAATATGATTTATAATATACATATATTCGAGAAAGAGAGAAATTTATTAAATAACATTTGTTAATTATTAAATGTGGATTGGATTCACATTTGTTAATTAACTGGAAATGTCATTTACAAATTAGTTTGGGATGTGAATATGATTCACATAATTTTCAATGGCATGATTGAAATATTCACAAATTAATTTAGAATTAATTTGGTGGATATTTTTTTGTGATAATTGTTATTGCAAAATTAATCAAGAAATAATAAGATAAAATAAAAAAGGAGACAAAATGAACCACCTAAATAGAGGTGGCGCCACCTATGACTTGTTCATATGTGACGCCCCCTATGATTTAGGGTGGTTAGTTGCCTCCTCTTTATATTATCAAATTATCTCTTGACAAATTAATTTATGTTGAATTAAATTGTGTTGATAATGTTACAACATATATTTAATTTAATTATAAATTAATGTTGTTGGTTTTAACCAACAACAATCATAGCCATTGATCTTACATAGACCAAGCCTAGCCGTTGGATCTATGAGTCCATGGATTGAGATCCAATGGATCCTAAACTAATATAAAAGGAGGGCTAGGGTAGCCTTCCAAGGTACATCATTAAGAGTTGTACAAGGTGACAACTCTCTCTCTCTCTTTCTCTCTCTCTCTCTTTCTCATTCTCGCCCTCTCTCTTTCTCTTCTCCATTAAGTGGCCGTCCACTTTGTGTTGAGAAAGGAGAAACTCTCGGCTTCTTCTTCGACGACTCGAGGATCTCCTTCTTCTTTGGAGTTTCTTACTCTAAAGAAAGATGACGGATTTCGTTTGACGAAATCAGGGGAGCCATCGCTTGGATCTTCATCGAGGAGTGCGGGAAGGAACGTGACTCATCATCGCGCCCGCAAGTGCGTTCTTCGTGGATCGGACTTAAGACAGGAGGATCTCTACTTTGGGATCTCGTGATCACAACCACGCCTCAAGAGGTATTCCTTATACTTGGTGGTTTGATGAAACGATCCGAGAAGTGTTCTCGTGATCATGTGGTTTCATCTTTAGTTTTAAAAATTTTAATTTCCGCTGCATCTAGCATCTAGTGCGACTAGTTGCTCCAATTGCATATGATGCGATCGACACGCTTCCGTGATGCACTTAAGGATTCTCAATATCCTTCACTTGACACTACAGCTTAACAATTATCATAACCAGCATTTTCATAATCCTTATCAGAATACCCTTCTTCCTGGAGATCTCTATCTCCTAAGATATCTACAGTTAAGGCCTTTTAGATCACTGTCTATAAAGTCTTAAACTTTTGAAGATAAGACTTTTGATATCACTATCTCAAAATCTTGTCATCTATGAAGATTTTGTTATTACTGCAATCAAGTGTTTTCTCTCCATAGTAGGGTTTGCAACACTTTACTACTCCCACTGCATGGCAGATATCTGGTTTTTGTACACATCTAGCATACACTCTACTTCTTGTAACCGATGCACAAGTGCAAGCAGTTCTAGCATTCACTTCCTCAACTCTTTGAGGTGTTATCCCTTTAGATAGGTCAGTACCATATCTTAAGGGATGGAAGCCTTTCTTGGAATTTCTAAGAATAGAATATGTCCAAGGTGTACTACAAATGTGACAGTCCCAATATCCTCTTCTCTTTGCTTCTGAACAACTTCAGAACTAAGATCTAAGAGGTATCTTTGAAATCATATTTCAAGGTATGGAATAGCCAGTCTATAAAACACTTATTATTATCCTTATATCATTCCAAATGATTAGGATATTTTCTACATTTAGCACGATGAACACAAAGGCACTCCCACTAAGCTTCATATGGTTCATCAAGATTCTATATGAAATCATAACATTTATAATTTCATCAAATCTTATGTTCCAGCAATAAGAAGCTTATATGAGTCATAGATGGATTTCTTTAGCTTGCACATCTTGCTTTCCTCAACCATGAAGACCTGGGGCTACTTCATGTAAATATCCTCAGAGAGGTATTCATAGAGGAATGCAATCTTGACTTACATCTCTTGAAGATCCATTTACACCTTTATGGGTCTTATCCATATAGGTGGATCCTCGAGGGTCCATATACAACACTTGTATATGAAATCTACTTTAGACTTTCATTGCTAAAATCCATCTTTCCACGTCATGATCTTCAGAAGCTTCATCAAATGAAATTCGATCATTGTCAGATTTCTCTGACACATGGAATCCATCCTCAAACTCATTTGAGAGGTATTAGTGTTTCATCTTTAATTATCCTTTTAGTTTCCAATTTCAGGATCCTCATTATCTTTTCAAGATTAAATGAGTTCCTATACTTCATTTTCATCTTTATTCTCAAGAGTCTCAACCTCTAGGAATCACATTCTCAGAGATGAGATATTTTAAGAATCTCAAGGTCATAAAGTAGGTATCCAATACCATCCTTTATTTTCCTAATGAAGCTGCACTCTCTAATGCTCAATTCCAGCTTATTTGCATGGAATCTCATTAAGGATATATAATGTAGTCTCTACTACATATATACCTAGAAACTAAGAGGAAATTATGCTAAAATTCATCTTTGATGAAATCATGTCACACATGATCCAATTGTATCTCCCTATAACTCTATTGAGTCAAGGTGTATTAGGAGGATTGAGATAGAAATGATATTTATATCTCCATATGGTATTCTTTGAATTTATCTAGCAGGTACTTGCTACCTAGATTAGATCAAATGCATTTTACCTTTCTTCTAACTTTGGTTCTAAACCAAAAATAAGGAAATCTTTGAACATTTCAAAGGTTTCTTAGGTGAAGAGAAGAAATCTCATATCATAAATAATCATCAACAGATATCACGTATCCATAATGTTTGCTATGATATAGATGATCCGCATACATCAATATGTAAGAGATCCTGAATACCTTGACATCTTACACCTTTCCCAAGGAAGGGTGTATTGGACATTTTTACTTTTGAATACAATATTCAAAAGTATGTAAGATTTGAACCTTTAGACAATCTAAAGTTTTATTTCTCACTAGTCCATTGATCTCATCAACAGACATATGTCCAAAACTTGATGCCAGATCATTGTCAAAAGATCCTCATCCTCCAATTGATCTTATAAAGGTTTTAATTTTTCAGTATTAGAAATCTTAATGAACCATTCATTAATTTTCTAATTTTGTGGAGTCCACTAGATGTTAGATTACTATCTAAAATATATCCGTCACAACTCTTTATGATTGTTTTCTCTCAGAATTCATGTTTATTTCCAACATTTAGAAACAAACAATGAGTGTATTCTTATATCTAGGTCATAGAGACATTCTCTAAGACTAAGGGCTCTCCCACTGAAATTAACAAGTGTATCAATCCAATAGATATTGTTGCAACAATTGCATCAATATCTATGTGGATGACTATAAGCCTTAAGATCAAATTTTCTAGTCTTATAAAACATATGCAACCCATTGCAAGTGTTGTAGAAGATTGAGATACAATCACAAGACTTTATCTTATTCAATAAGCAAGTCAATATCAATGATTTATATAGATTATTCTGATGCTCTATCCGAGTCCTTCTCTGAGGATTCTAGACAGACTTGATAGTCATACTATCAACATGTCAACTTATTGCAATATTGGCATTCATCCAGCTCTTTGGATGTCATATGGAAGTCACAGAAGTATAATCAACTCTTTGACTATCCTTCTCAATTGGGTCCAACCCATGCTTCCACTGCGCTCCCTTTATATATAAACAACCATTTTTTAAGAATAAGGATCTCTTATGTTAAATTCAAAAGAATTCAATGTAAGAGCATTTCAACATCTATACATGCTTCATTAAATTCATACAATATGAATATTATGAAGCTTCATGAATGACTAGAGTATCGACTGTAGAATGATGACACTCATCATATCCACATCCATCAAAACTCTTAAAACATTGGTTCATGTAGATATTCAAACATTTTGAATACATCATTGATGAACCGCAAAATCGGCCCTTTAATAGTGCAGAATTAGCACTTGGAGTTGTCATAGCAGTCGGGCCAATTTGGGCTCATCAAAAACCATATATTGATATATGACAAATAAGAATGAGATGGTCATGTTTTTATTTTTTTACTTGGCAAGAAACCAAGGTCGAACTCAGGGACACGAGCCTTTCTCAAATTATTCGGATTTTTATCTATCTAATTAAGTGTTGACCATCTCATATAGGTCAAAGTATGCAAAAAGACACAACAATGCATTAAGAAAAAGTAAACATGCATTTTTTTATCAATTTATATCATGCAAATAAATGACATGTGATGCAATGAAAATATGCCCTAGGTAAAAATGATGAGCAAAATTAAACAAGAGTTAATTCCAAGTTTAATTAAAGAGGTAGATGTGATGAAAAATTTTAAGTAAGGCATCAGTTCAAGCTCGAATAGACACAAGGCTACTACATAATACATAAAACTCATTGTGTCCAAAACAACAATAAAGCATGCCATTAGAAAGACCATCAAACCAGCTTTAAAACGACACTGAAATCAACTCAATTGGACATACGTAGCTCAAGATATGCATAAAAGAAAGCAAGGGCATAATTGAAAGAAAACATGAAAGAAAAAATTGCAAATAGGTCCCTAGGAGGGACTAAAATGCAAATATGGAAAAGTGTGGGTCCTTCCCTGTAAATTACACTCACGCACATGGGCTTTTTTGCAAGTTTGGAAATGTACAAAGGTATGATTGCAAAATACCCAATGCGCGCATGGTCTACACGTGTTATCATGACTTGTTTGCCATTTGGAGAAGACGACAGGCCTCTGTGCAAATTTTCCCAGATATGCACGTGCCAGGCACGTGCTATCCAGGCTCGGTGGATGAGTCAGGCTCGGCAGAGGCTCGGTGTTGCTTCGGCTTGGCTCGGATGTTGGCTAAGGCTCGATGAAGCTTCAGCTAGGTTCGGGGGCTCCAAGCCTGATGGTTCGGAGGCGAAGGCTCATGGATGCTCTGGAGTTGACGCGTGGCTAACTGGAAGCCATTGGATCGTGAGGATCCAACGGTCTCTTGCGATAGCGCTAATGGGAGACGTGGCTGCCTCTGGATCGTTGGATGAGCCCCTGGAGAGGGTCATCCAACGGCAATTGCTCCTTCATCATCCTCAACGGTTGGCGGCGGGAACCGAGCTCCGGCGAAGGAGCTCCAGCTCTGCCACTCGCTCTCGGCCATGGTGGACCTCCCCCGAGCCCCATGACCATTCGTCGAGGAAGCTGAGAGCTCGGGGAGGATGCACCACCTTCTGGACAGAGCTGTCGAAGCCCTGGTGACGGCGGCATGATTCACGAACTTAGCTCCGACATCCCTCCGATCATTGAAAGATTTATCACCCTGCAGGATTAGCAACATAGCCGAAGCAAACACAAGTGCGTGCATGAATGAAGTGAGAGCTTGGCGAGCGGAGAAGGTGGAAGCTCAAGTCTCCTCCGTCGTGGGTGGCGGAGGAGGTGGGTCGGAGATGATTTAAGGTCTGGAGGAAGAGGAGCATGGTCGGAGGAGTGCGTGTGAACAGGGGAAGCGTGACAGATCTTGGAAGGGGATTAATGGAGGTTTAGACCGACTGAAGAAGCCTAATTAATTAAGAGAAAGAAAATGAAAAATGCTGAGAAAGAAGAAGAGAACTTACCGGCGATTTGACGGAGGTAGTGGCCTATGCTTGAGCTCGAGAGGAGCTCGGGTCATCGCTGGACTCCGGCGACCTCTCGGAGCAGCTAGGCGGGATCAGAGCCCCGCGACGCCGTCGTGGTCGGTAGCAGGTCTACACCGGGGAGCAAGGGTCGTCATCGCTCAATCGCTCTGCCTTCCCCTGTCACAGGGAGGAGGAGGAGGGCTGGGCCCTCTCCCGCGTTAAGGTGGACATCGATGGTGGGCGGTGGGAGCGGCATATTTGAAGGTTGAAGGTGGCGGAACTAGTAATGAGGACGTAAGTTTCGACGGATGTGTGGAGCGAGTGGGATGACGACGGGGTTCGTGGGATGATGTGCAAGGAAGAAGGAAGATGGGGGAACGTCATGGGGTAGTTGGCGAGTGGAAGTGGTGGCTGGTGAGGGCGAGAAAATGGAAAGGGGGAGCAGTCTTCGCAAACTGGAGAACGCGGGGCGAGTGGAGCTGCCGGAGGTTGACGACGATGGTCAGCCGTTGGATTTGGAGATCCAACGGCGAACATTTAGGCGTGGAGCGACGGTCTTGATTAAATCCGGGGCGAAGTGATGGGAGAGCTGACGGTACGCCACGTGTCTTCTTGACGTTGAAGCGCGAATGGATGGAGTGGATGCGAAGGAGGCTCTTGATCGAACGGTTGAGGACGAAGAGCGAATGAACAGCGGTGATGGCGCGATGGAGACTCAATCGTCTGGCGCAAGAGGCGACATGTGGTGCAAGGAGGATCAAGCGGCTACGGGTGGTGATGATCAAGAGGTGGGGAAGATCAGACGGCTAGGAATTGAGGGGCACGTGGAAGGCAGCTGGCTGTTGGATCAAGAGGGTGATCCGACGGCTGGCAATGGAGGCGGAAGAGACAAGGGAGATCGGGCCACGTAGCTTACACAGATTGGGCCACGTGGCCCAATCAGATTATTCAGATAGTATTTTTTGATTTTTGAGGGTTAATTTGGCCGAATTTGAGAAAACTCAAAACATGAAAGTTGTAGATCTTGACGAGATCTACAAGTTTCATGTTGACCAAAACTGGAGATGAAATCAAACAAAGACACAAAATATTTTTGAGGGTATTTTTAAGGCTAAAAATACCACGGATTTTAGTTTTGTTATTTTTTGTGGTTTTTTAATTTATTTGAGGCTCTATTAATTACAGGACATTAACTGGGTTTTATTGACATACATTTAAGCAAGGGAGTTAATAATGGACAATTAAGATGATGAAATCGAGTTTCATCAATCATCTCTTATGAAGCTACCATTCTGCATGATGCAGTGAACCATGTCATTCATGATAAATGTCAAGAGCACATATGTATGCCAGAATATCTTCATTGATTTTATAAGGATTTTTTGACAATTGCGATCATCATCGACATGTCACTTCCAAAGTACGTCCAATGAGAGATCAAGACTATAGAGACATGCAAACCCTAGGGTTGTAGTCCTGTTATCTATTTTAATTGTCATTCCTCACTATTATGAGGAAACTTGCACCTTGCAACCACATACATTATGTGTCCAACTGCAAGTACAATATCTGAATCATGAGTCCAATCCATGATATTTTACTGATTATTATTGAGTATATTATTGAGTGGCTTTAATGAAGGATTATCTGAATAAGAAATTTGCATAAGTGTATATATTTATATATATACATATTTTACTTTGATTTAGGAATTTTTATATCAAAGTTGTCTTGCCTTGTCAACATTGAAAGTCCATTCCCTTAATCACTTTCAATGTAAGAGATATACTTACCATTATATCTCAAGGAAGATCTGGGATCTCCTTCCTTATCTTTGTTGCATCCCAATAATATGAGAACCTACAACTCGGATAAAAAGAAGCGGGAACACATTCCACCTTGCAAGTCCAACTTGCATCTCCCAATTCGGTCTTTAACACCCGGGCCCACCACCCCTAAGGCGATGTTGACCCGTCATTAATTGAACCAACCGTCAACAGGAAGACAACTCGCTATGCGCAATCCAATATTCCCTCAATAATATGAGGACCCGATATTGTGGTCACTACGCATACGTCCTTACTCTTTCGAGAAGCGAAGAGTCCGATCTAGATGTGCTTGCATACAGGAGCTGTCACTTCAGACAGGCGTCTCCTACATACAATCTCTGGAGACGGAACCCTCCGCCTTGACGGGAGACCATGGATGTCACTTATGTAATCCTCCATATCATACTCAAATTCTAATTAATCATTATGAATCATATTCATTATGATTAATTCTTCCAAGGGAAATAATATCTCTATTTATAATAGAGTTTTTAAATTTTAATTGGATTCCAACTAATCTAATCATATTAAATTAATGATCCAGTTAATATGCAACAAACATTTTAAATTGTTACTTGAATTATGGTATTATCTCAAATACGTATTATTTTGAATTTTAATAATTAGAAATACATCATGATTTCTTAAGCATTATACTAACCCTACTCGTTGTCATGGCCAGTACCGACGAGAGTGGGACGGACCACATACGTTGCAACCCGGTACCCCAATGCTCTCCGACTAGACACCATATCTACCTCGAGAAAGGATAATGCAAAATAGATCACTTTGTACTTGAGATGATCATCGGTTATTCAACCGAAGTTATATCATATAATAATAATAAAAACAATTTTGATTAACATTATAATGAGATTTGCTAAAAAAATCCCAAGTCCTATTCAAGTAACATGTTTGTTGGAATGTAGATCATGTAGATCATTTAACCAATTAGTAATCTAGATCACATCTAATCAAATATTGGTTAAGGCAATGTCATTTAAGGAAATAATTATCATCAAATATTTCACAAATATTTATGAAAAATTATTCCAGGAAACTAAACACTTTAATTTCACTAATTGATTAAATGACAATCACAAGGTTCTTGATTAGGAAAGTATTTCCAGCAGTGACCCTCATTTACTAAAAATACCATATCTCAATCAATTTAAATCCAAATTAAGAAAAGTAAGTTTCTAAAGTTTGATAATTTGATTTACAACAGGACCTAAGTAATTTGCATGCATTTCAAGGTATTGCAAATCCCAATTAACTCTTTAATTACGTTGAGATTCGCAGTCCCCGAAACTGTGGATACATGTTCACTAAAATGAGCACAACGTGAGCAAACGGAATCGAAATCACGTAAACTCAGATCCTACGGTTTCATTATTTGATGGGGAACAAAATACACTTATTATTTTAGTGTTTAAAAAAATTAAACACTGCCGAAAATAATCTCAAAACAGAGATGCGAAAATGAAATGCAAGAAAACTTTCGCAAACCCTAATGAACCCAAGTCGTTCTCGGTTCATGGATCTTATCCAAAACCACAGACCTAAGACTCTGATACCACTTGAAGGATATGGTTAGATCCTCAAGCACATCACGGAAGCGTGAGCATCGTATCGAATACGACGAAGAACGACTAGTTGGACTAGTTGTTCTATGCAGCGGAAATTAAAATTTTTTCATGCGACGAAACCACATGATCCAAGAACACTTCACGGATCGTTTCGTCTAAACCACGAACAAGTAATAGGATTACATCTTGAAGCGTGGTTGCGATCGAGTCTCTAAACGAAGAGACCTCCTGTCTCAAGTCCGATCTGACAGAGGAGACGCTTGCGAGCGCGGGGATGAACCACGTGCTTGTCGCAATCCATGTTGATGATCCAGCGGTGATCTCCTGATCTCGACACACGAGATCCATCGTCTCCTTCACGAGTGAGGTGCATCGAAGGAGACGGAGATCCACGAGCAAACGATCGGGCAGCATAACGATGATGCTGCGGCGATGGAGACTCCCTCTGGGGCATCCATGGTGGACGACCATGAGAGAGAGGAAGAGAGAGGGCTGATGTATAGAGAGAAAGAAAGAGAGAGACTTATGTTCTCTTGTGTGTAAAGAAGAGCAATGGGGTGCCTCTCCTTTTATAATATTTTGGGATCCATGGATCTCAATCCATGGACAACACAAATTTAATGGCTCTCATTGATTGTGTTTCTTTTAATGGCTAAGATTTGTGTTGGAAAAAAAACCAACAACAATTAATTTTATTTAGATTAAATCTATATTGATAAATCAATATAAAGCAATCCCAAATTAAATCAATCAAGCATGGAGATTATGGAACGAAGATTGCCTCCTTCCATAATATTGGATTTGGTGGCAATCTCATGTAATCTCATGAGATCTAATGAGATTAAATTATTCCATGGAAATGTCCAAGATTTACAACAATACTTGTTGACAATTATTCTACAAAATAATTAATAATTATTTTGTGAATATTGCATTCTTGACATTGGAAAATTGTGAATCATATTCACAACCCAAAATAAAATGTGAATTACATTTTCAAGTAATTGTCCAATGTGAATCCAATTCACATCAACATTTAATTAACAAATGTAAATTACAAATAGCTCTCTCTTATATATTATAAATCACATTTATAATATATATGACTAATATGTATATTGCTATCCTCATTATTCATATCCATGATGATTAAATCACATTTAATTATCTTGGATCTCTATTCTCGTGTGCCCAAATAATATGAATCGCATTCATATTATTCAAACCTTTGATAATCAAATCACATTCAATTATCTTCGATAACTCTCCTTATAATATGAATCAAATCCATATTACTCATGATAATTAAATCACATTTAATTATCAATTTTGTCAATGCTCCGATAGAAATATCAACAATGAAATTATCCGTGAACTCTTTCAAGGATAATGCGCTTTCTCTGTGAATACTTAGAGATAAGGATAGGGCGATTGTATTGTTCCACGTATAGTAACTTGGATATTGAGATCATATCTCAAATCCTGATCGCGGGCCTCCCATAGATGCTTGATTAAATCAAGACCGCAAATCTAATCTTCTCATTGCATCTGAATCACATTCAGATCAATGTCCAACATTTGGACCAAGATAATATTACTTCTCTTCTGAGAGGAGTCACTAAAATCGAGACCCGTTTCATCACTACCTAGGAATGGAAGCGTCATGGTTATACAATTGTTTATGATCACATCACCCTCAGGTATTCCCAATACCTGTACATCCTGCATACTGGAAGACTCAGAATAAACCCGAAGTATTAGATCAACGGTATAATGTCTACTTCATGGTTTTATCAGTAAGTCTCTCATTCGATCATTGGAAGTCGGTGTCGATCATATACTTTCCAAAAGCATATATCATACCTAGGTCTTGATCATATACTTTCCAAAAGTATATATCAAACCTACAAATTCAGTCAAGCTTCCAAAGCGAGACGACCGTGCGCGCGGAATTTTATTCTTCCCAATATCTCATGAGTGAGCTCTTGTCTTCTGGTTCAGTAATTAAACCTGTATGATCCCTTTGAGAGATCGTATTACTCATATGCCCTTATATGCACACCAATGCGCTGACATATAGACCTTGGTTAGGTCATCAACCTATTAGTCTGCCAAATGTACATACTCAAACATATAGTAACACATCGGTCTCCGGTCAGAGGATGCATGCATGTATCGTGACAGCATACGATATAGGACTTTGGTTATCTCGATCTCATTAAGTCAACTCTTTGACCTAACTAATCTGATACCTCCGAATCTCTATTCCTATGCAGAGGACTTGCATCGAGATGTCGGTCAGATATCAGCCTTTAGAGATAAGGATTGCCATCTCCTACTCAGGCTGGAGATCATCTCTTAACAATCATTTGACGGTGCTTTATGAGTCACCAATCTAACTCTTTAGATATTCATCCTAGCACCAGCCTCTATGATTCAACAATTGAATCAATAGCTGTATGATCATCAAAATGGCCATGGTGCATAACCCTAATTGTAATAAGGGACCTATTATGCAAATTATTTATTCTTCATTTCAGATCAGGGAATGATATTTGCAATAACATTTATTGCATAATGGCTTGCCATGGGCTCGCATGTCCAACAGGATCTCCTAATCTCGACAAACGAGATACGACGTCTTCTTCACGAGCAAGGCACGTCGAAGTAGATGGAGATCCACGAGCAAACCATCGGGCAGCATAACGACGACGATGCGGTGATGGAGAATCTCTCTAGGGCATCCATGGAGGAAGGCCACATGAGAAAGATAAAGAGAGTAGGTGTGTAGAAAGAAAGAGAGAGAGAGTTGTTGTCTCACTTGTCACCTAGAAGAGCAAGGGTGCCTCTCCTTTTATAATATTTTGGTATCCATGGATCTCAATCCATGGGACAACATAAATCTAATGGCTCTGATTAATTTGTGTTTCTCTTTAATGGCCAAGATTTATGTTGGAAAAAAGCAAAAACAATTAATTTAGTATAAAAAAATATATATTAATGAATCAATATAATTCAATCACCAAATTAAATCAAGATCTCATGGAGATCATAAGAGAGAGAGTGCCTCCTTCCATGTTGGAAGGAGGGGATGGCCACACATTCCTAATAGGAGTGGTGGTCATCCACTCCATGTATATGGAAGATGGCTCTCATCTCTATAATGCAATCTCCAAGATTATGAAACAACTTTTGTTGCAAATTATTCTACAAAAATAATTCACAACTATTTTGTAGACATTACAATCTTGCCACTGAAAAAATTGTAAATCATATTCACAACCCAAAATAACATGTAGATTACATTTTCAATTCAATGTCCAATGTGAATCCAATTCACATTAATATTTAACTAATAAATGTAAATACAAATCTCTCTCTTACATATTATAAATTACATTTATAATATATATGACTAACATGGATATTGCTATCCATATTATTCATATCCATGATAATTAAATCACATTTAATCAACTTGGATCTCTATCCTCTTGTTCTCAAATAATATGAATCACATTCACATTATTAATGTCTTTGATAATTAAATCACATCTAATTATCTTATATAACTCTCCTTACAATTTGAATCAAATTCATATTATTTGTGATAATTAAATCACATTTAATTATCAATTTTCTCAATGCTCGGATACACATATCAACAATGAAAATATCCATGAAATCTTTCAAAAATAATGTGCTTTCTCCACGAATACTTGGCGATAAGGATAGGGTGATTGTATTGTTCCATGTATAGTGACTTGGATATTGAGATCATATCTCAAATCCGGATCTCGGGCATTCCATACATGCTTGACTAGATCAAGACCGCAAATCTAATCCTATCATTGCATCTGAATCACAATCAGATCAATATACAACAACTGGATCAAGATTAGATTACTTCTCTTCTGAGAGGAGTCACTAAAATCTAGACCCGTTTCATCACTCCCTAGGAATGGAAGCATCATGGTTATACAATCGTTTATGATCACATCGGCCTCAGGTATTCCCAATACCTATACATCCTGCATAATGGAAGACTCAGAATAAACCAGAAGTAATAGATCAACTTTTTACTATCTACTTCATGGTTTTATCAGTAAGTTTCTCATTCGATCATTGGGAGTCGGTATCGATAATATAATTTCCAAAAGCATATTTCATACCTAGGTCTTGATCATATACTTTCCAAAAGTATATATCAAACCAACAAATTTAGTCAAGCTTCCAAAGTGAGATGACCGTGCACAGAATTTGATTCTTCCCAATATCTAATGAGTGAGCTCATGTCTTTCGGTTCAGTAATTGAACATGTATGATCCCTTTGAGAGATCGTATTACTTGTATGATCCCTTTAAGAATGAATAAACCCAAGAATTGAAGGACTACATTGGCATATGCTGCAAAGTTCCTGGCGACAACGCAACAACAAAAAAATTGTAGTAGTAAACGCAAAGTTACCCATTGACGAGGCTGACATTGTAGTAGTCCTGACACCCTCCGAGCGTGAACTCCACCAGAGACACCGGAGGTGCCCCGCCAACGGTGCACCTGAGAGCCCCAGCACAGTCCCCCGTGGTACAATTGCCACTGCCACCATTGAGGTCGAACACGCAGCCTGTCCGAGCCCAGAACCTCCCCGTCCACCCTGGCAGCGCCTCCAGCGAGGCCGACGTCCCCGACCTCAGCAGGAACCCTTCGCCACCGAACATTGCCTCACCATTTCCCGACAGCATCGCCGGCCACACCGTGTACGGGCAACGGTTCTGGAGCGTGAACACCGTTGAAGCTGCCGCCAGCAAGTTGCATGTGCAGATCATTGCGATGGTGAGCGTTGACAGGAGATGGGTCCTCGGGTTTGCTAGTTCCATCGCTAGGATTGCAGGAGAGATCTAGCCGAGAGAGAAGGGCGTAGAAAATTTGTACGTGTTTATAATATAGAGTCAGGTACGTGGGGACAAGAGACACGTCGCGGGTGTTTAGGCGGAGTGGTTTGAGGTTAGGTGTTCTTTGTGGTGGGACTTTTAGTAGAGCATCAACTTTGGCTCTTTGTGTCGAAATTCGTTAATGAGATGTAATTGTTGTGCGGATTTCTTATGTTTTTGTTAGCGTGAGATCACTGTAATTGTTCTGCGACTTTCTTATGTTTTTGTTCGTGTGAGATCACTGTAATTGTTCTGCGGATTTCTTATGTTTTTGTTCGCGTGAGATCACCGGCGGCGGAGAGGGTCCAGAGAATGGGTTTGATGCGGAGATGACGTCAGCCACGAAACGCAAAGACGGTGGTCCCACGACGGGAGGTGGGCTGTTGGGTCGGTGATCACGTGAAAGGTGGGGAGTCTAGTTGGTGTCGACCATGCCTTCCTTGGGATGTGAGGTGCAATCAGTGGAGAATAATCTCCATGTAATCAATGCTGCTAAGGATTTCAAGTTATGAGGCCAGTGTGATTAATGATATAATCTTCTATTTTTCATTTAGTGTGCAAGACAATAATTGTGAGTAGAAAATAATCAATATTGGAATGGAATGACACAAGTAATGGGAGATTGTTCTTCAAATGATGGCGTAAAAGTAGATAGAATCAAGTTAATAGTCAAATAACAACAAAAAATTACGTATAGATTGACGGAAGATGGGCAACAAGCTACGTCACCAAACTCTTTTGGATGACAAACCCAATTCTATAAAACACAACATTCATAGAATTCAAATTGTCGTCTTGAATTCTGGTCCACCTTTACTTAAATTGAGAAGTTCTATAGTTTTCAATCTTTTGAAAAGGGTTCTACTTTTACATTACAACACATTTAATCTAAAGCAGTGGCAGACAAGTGACGGAGGAAGGCATGAGCTAAAATACGAATAAGGGTATAATGATATGATAAGAGCTTTCTGAAAGAAGAGACAATGCTCAAGCACAGGGGTTTAGATGGGAAAGAGAGGGGGTTACAAAAGTTTGTGATTTTTTTGCAATCTTCATAATGTTAATGGCAGAGGATGATGGTATCAAAAGTGATGATTAATTGGGTCATGATACAAATATAAATATTTATAGAGATTACTGTATAATATATTTTAAGAGTTATATAAAGTCCAATTATTTTCTAACTTCATTGCAAAAAAACTTATTTTGTGAAATACAAATTCTTAAGTCAAGAAGACTAAAAAAAATACTAGAATTTTTGTAGATCGAACTTCTTGAATTTATAGTTATAAATAAGTATAAATATCTCTCGAAATATCAAATTAAACCCCTATTTCTTATTTTTTTTCCATGTAAGATAATTTCTATAGTAAACATGATACCAATATATAATATTTGAAATAACAAAATTAACTTTATGAATCAATCACATAAAAGAAGTAAAAATAACTCCAAATATCGACTCCAAAACCTTCACTTCTAATTTTGAATTTTGGATCGTTTTAGATTTGAACAACATCATCAAAGATATATGTGGAAATAATCATTTGTAATAAAATCAAACATGTTGCATGTTGTTAAGTTTTATAGAGTAGGTGAGAAAGTCTATCATTTTTCACACACTAATCATACAGTCTCCTGATGCTTATATAGGTAGCAACCATGACAATTACAATGGAAGGGATGCTATGATCTTCATAGTATTAGCTGGTACATGTAATAGGGACAAGTTACACAACAACCCTTGTATATCTCAATATGCCCCCCGAAGTTGATGGTCTAAGACAGATCAACAGTTTGGTGCAGATGGCTCTGAATGGTTTTTTTAAGAAGGGGTTTAATTAGAATGTCAACAAACTAATCTTTATTTGAAATGAATTGGATACAAAGCAGTTGTTTTGTGACTAGGTCTCGAAAACGTGATAGTTGATTTCAACGTGCTTGGTTCGTGCATGAAAACTGTGATTATGGGATAGATATGCTGCTCCAATGTTGTCACCACAAAGTCGGAGTTGTGCCAAAGATAAGTCCAAGATCCCTGAATAGAGAATATAGAAGGATGATTCCAATAGTAGCATCAACAATGGTTTTGTATTCATCTATAATCAACAAATGATCAAGGGATTATTGTTTCTTTAATAGCATGGAGATAGGATTTTTGCCTAAAAAGTGATATATCCAAAAGTACACACTGTTAATAGATCAGTTGCCTCAGTCAGCAGCAAAGAATGCTCAAAGATGCAAATTATAGTTGGTGGTGTAGGATATTCCCACATGTCGTATGCCTTTGATTTTATCGAAGAAGATGTTTGAGATCTATGAGGAGTAACTCACTAGGGAATTACATGTACTGAGATAATCTGTTCATTGTAAAGTTGATATCAGGTCTTGTGAATTTTGCAAATTATAGACTTCTAATAATTTGCTAATATGGTGTAGGGCCTGAAAAGTGAGGAAGCAATGTTTGACATCTCAGATTATGGAGTTGATGTCATGTGTGTTTTCATTGGGTTGAGACCTTCATCAGAATGCCAACTAAGAACATCAGTAAGGTACTTTTGTTGAGATAGATGCATACCATGTTTGGTCTACATAATTCAATGCCAGGAAATATGACTGAGGCCCCCATGTTTTTGACTAGAAATCCATTGCCCAAGGAATTAACGAGCCGTTATATGATGAGCAGATTTGCTGAAGACAAGCAGGTTATCTACATGAATGAGCATGTATATTATATGATTATCAACTCAATGAATGCAGAGAGAGTTATCTGTCTTGGACCCAGTGAAACCAAGTGGTTCAAGATAGTCTGTTAATAGCTCAAACCACACTCTAGAATCTTACCGAATTCTATATGAGTGATGAAGTTTGCATACATGATTTGGTCTGTCAAGGTCTGTGAATCCTTGTGGTTGATACATATAAAAATCATCTTGTAGATAGCCATGTATAAAGGCATTGTTTATGTCTAGTTGAAGAGCAACCAACTGCTTTGTTGTACATAAACAGAGGAGTACTCTACTTGTGGTGGGCTTGACTACATGACCGAATGTCTTTGTAAAATCAATTTTGTGTGCTGATGAAAAATTTTGGCGATGAGGCAAGCTTTGTATTGATAATGATGCCATCAGTCCTTATTTTGATTTTGAGAACCCATTTGTCCCACAATATTTCTAGTAGGTTGTTGGGGCACTAGTGTCGAGGCATTGTTTTCTAGGAGAGAAATAAATTCATTTGACATTGGATATTACCAATATGTATGTTTGGAGGCTTCAGTGAAAGAGGAGTATTCTTGGTCATTGGTCGGTGAGGCTTTATTTGTATGATTAGCCTTATCTTTTGTTATTCCATCCATACATCTTGTCATCGTGTGACGAGTACAATGGGGGTAATGGTGGGTTCAGGAGAAGGAGCGGTGGTGGTTGCAATTAAAGAGGTGGTGGAATTTGTTGTAGTTGCGTTATTTGATAGAGTGATTTTATTAGATGGAGGTTCATGAGATTATGGATTAATGGGAGTAGGAATTTTGTATAATGGTGGTATTTTAGGTAGCATGGGTAGTGTTGTTGGTTTTGCAAGATGAGTGGTGGAGCTAGGAATGGATAGTTGTGGTGGTGATGAAGTTGTAGAAGGCAGAGGTGATACTATTGATTGTGGTATACATAGGATGATGGGTGGATGGGAGGTGATGAGTCTCCATTTCATCACCTTTATTATTTCATTTTGGCCTTATATCTTTACCTAAATACATGTATATTTTACTAATGTGTCAAAATAAATGTCTGATAAAGTTTACAAAAATACTGTCTAAAAGATTATATATTTACTATATTTAATTCCAAAATAAAAAGAATAAAGAAAAAGAAAAATAAATGAAACAACATAGGTGTTGAGTAACCCTAGACCCCGATACCTAGTCACCACGATGACTTGGTCGACAAGAAATAAAGTAGGGGAGATAGGGCAGAGAAATTGTACAAATTCTACACAAAATCCTAGTTTTCTAGTTCATTATTAATTGCATTTTAGCACCTATTTTATATAATTATTTTTACACTTCAAATAATAAAACCCTCAAAATGAATATTGTAGATAAAAATACAAAGAAAATTACAAAATTGATTTCTCAAAAAATAATGCACAATATGTCTGGGACACACAAAATAACAGCTCAAAATAAAAACTTCACAAACTCGTATCTTCTCTTTACTTTATTGAAATTGGCAAAAATCATCTTTAATTTGTATAGCATTTATTAGGCTATTTAATGAAGCTGATTTTATTTAATTTGGAGTAAAGACACGAAGTTAGATTTTGGGACCATATTGTGCAATACACTTGTATACTTTATTCAATATATTTATTCTTTGTAATTTTAAAATTCTTTTATTTTTATTAAATTGTAAATATTATTTAAAACACATATCAATAAATAAAATAAATCAAAACCACCAATACAAAATAAAAATAAATCATATAGTTTAAATACATAGATGAACTACATACATATATACTTATAATGTATATATTCATAATTAATTAAGTGTACATAAAAACTATGAAAAATATAATAAAAATATAATTATGTCTAAAAATAAAACTAAAATATATAAAATAACCATATAAAATAATAAAATATATATTAAAAAAATATACTAATATATTTGTATTTATAGTTGTATTTCACATGTAAATAATGACTTATAATAAAAAAACTCATACAAATAAAAAATGTATAAAATACTCCATTAAATTATAAACATTTTTATGTTTTAATTAAAATATAAATTAAATCATTTATTTCTTTTTGTAATTTTTACAAATCTTTTCCTTCAAGGATTTTTGGTTGGTCCACGTGGACCAACTTGAACTCTTCGCTTATAGACCCCAAGTCAACTGACCCTCATCTCTCTTTGTCGTTTGCAGATATGTTAGAACTCGAGTTTTCGCCTAATTTCCTACCCTAGCTCATGATGCTTTGGCTTAGCATGATGCATGGAGATTGACAACCTGTGATTCTCACGTACACCTCTGATCTGGTCGATCTCCCTCGAGTCGAGCAACATCTGCCTCACAAGTCGGCCCCTCATTCTATCTATAAATAAAGCTCGACAGCCATCTTTTCCAGATTGATTCCTCCGTCATCGATCTTAGCCCCTCATATCTACCCAAAACTCCTTGCCTTGGTGATAGCAAGCGACAGAGAAGGTTTGCAACGAGGAGGAATGGTTGGAGGTGGGGATCCAATCATCACCGAAGAAGCAATGCCGGTGTTTCAGCTTCGCCAGCCCTTGGTTGGCTTGAGTCCATTCCCTTCTGCTTCTTAGGTAGTGTTTAGCTTCTAGTATTCAGTTTTGCTTTTAATTTTAGGTTTAATCTATTAGTTTAGCTTCAATTTACAAAATACCCAAATCTTGAGAGCTTGAGCTCCAGGGTAAATCATAGTGATCTGACCATTGACTCGATCTTCCATTCATCCCATTCTCCTCCCCTTTGCATTCTCCACTGATTTCACCTTGTGATCGACTCGGATCTTCATTGATTCAGTGAATTGAAGGTCCCTCAACTATATATCATCAGACCCTCATTGTCTCCATCCATTACATCGCTTTAAGCACCACCCTTTGGTAGAGGAGAAGGTCCTCGAGCTAGAGAAACTTTTGGTGTAGGTCTGCAACATCAGGAACCAATCTAGGACCCTAACGAACACTAGGAACAACTCTAAGTCATCCAAAGTCAACCAAGATCCACGACCACACTCGTCATCACTAAAAACTACTACAACATGTGGAGGAGCTCCAGCAAGCTGCTGGAGCCATCAGAGTTGCAATCCACTACCAGAGCATGAAGAAACGATGAATAGAAGCTCGTCAGCCGCTAGTTCTTCAGTTGTTATTCGAGCCACCTTCCCTGTCGTCCCATCAAGAGCATGGCCTAGATCTAATATGGGTCGTTGAATCCAATCGAAGGAGTATGTGAGGGTAGATGTCTGATCAGCCATGTGGAGCATCTACAATGGTTGGATCCAACACACTTAAGTGGTAAAATTTGCAAAGACCCCTTCCGCTATTTTTGTATTCCGTATCAATTGCAATAAATATATAATTATTTACAAAAGTTATCAGACTATTTGAATGTACCCCTTATTACCTTCTAATATTGCAACTAAGTCCAATGCTAAGTCACCTCACGTGGGCCCCCATGAGGGGACATTTTGCAACTAGGCACCCCTAGGATTTGTATTTGCTATTTAATACAGAAAATCAAGTTGTAGTACATTATTTCTAGTTAAATTGCATGTGAGGCCTTGTATTTTGTTTTATTTACAAAAACATCTCTGCCATCTTGATTTAATACTACTTTTGCATTTCTTTTTATTTAAAATATCTCCTATGATCCAAAATTCTAAAAAATAGGTGTGTGTGTGTGTATGTGTGCATGATTGGCTTCTGATTCACACTATATTTTTTATTTGCCATTTTGCATGGATTTAATATTTATTAAAAATCATTAGGGGCTATTTTACTCCCTACTTGACATAGACAAATATAAAAATTAGAAAACCCTTTCAAAAAATTTAAAAAAATAGTTACTATTTATTAGCCTATTTATGCATTCCAGACCAAAAATCACAAAAAATCTCAAAAGAAACTCTTAAAATTAGAAAACTTTTGCTAACCCTAAAAAGCTTATAAAATATTTTGAAAAATCCCAAAAATATCTCTTTTTATTTTCAATTTTCATTTTGTATTTAACATGCACTAAAAGTGATTTTGAGAAATTTTAAGACCATGTCCTATTTTTAGATTTCAAATCAATTCGACCCTATTAAACTGTCCATGTTTTGCTATATTTTATATTTTAAAAATGCAATTAAATATTCAATACTTCCCTAAAAATTCATAAAAACATAAAAATATTTTAAAAACGTAAAAAGCTTTTATTTGGCTATTTTTAAGTATACTGATCTATATTTATCTATAGTACATCCTATATAGCCCGTATATATATCTATATATCACTATATATAACATAAATTATTATTATTATTATTATAAATACCTTATAGTTTTTTTTAAAACCTTTAAAAATAAAATGGATTATTCTCTTTTATTATTTTATATTTTTTACATATTTATTATACATATTATACTATATAGTATTATATAAGATATATAGTCCTTATTATTCCCTTAATATATATTATTAAATTAAAAATAAAATAAATCAGAAAATAAAAAAATTTAAAATATAATAATATATCTTTAAAAAATGAGGGCGAAAGGAAATAAATTATTTTATTTAGTTAAAACCTACATACACATTGAGTGATTTTGTGCGCACTTGTATATACACTTGGTTTATTTATTCATTTAAATAACACCTAATATGTCATGTGATTCTTGTGTTTGACCCATACATGCTTGTACACTATACATACTTGGTTTGTAGAGTATAATAAATTTTGATTCACACCTCAGTTTTATTGCTTCACTATTCGGTGTGGGTTAATGGTTGTTTTAATCACTTGGTATGGGTGAGCTATCATCACAACGACTTAGTGATACTGCCTTGTGTGTACCACAAGACCACTTTCCCAGATTATAGTGGTTGAACAAATGGCACCATTGCTGGGGAGCAACAACTAGCGTAGATTTGTGGATATCACTTTGCATATTAATTTCTCTTTTTTTCTATTCATTTATTTTTGATAATTATTTGATCTATTCTTACCCATATTTCTCTGTTTGACTTTCTTGCAAGGGACCACATGATGGCGACCGCTTCCTAGGAGGTGGATGCACCCAAGTCGTGAGGAGGTCGACTCTTCTTCTAGTGAGCCTATCAGGAGAGAGCTAGAGAGAGGAAGAGAGAGGACGATAGGAGCAGACTCAGCCATATTTATTTCCTTTTATAAGGAAAGTGTCTTTTATTTTATTCTTGTAATATAATTTGTAATAATTTTGGACTTGTACATTGCAACATCTAACGAGGTCCAATGCGTGGGTGTTAGAGCCTTGTCATAGTTTTAAGTCTTTTCTCGCTTTTATTTAGTTTTATTTCACATGATTTGAGCTTTCTTCCTTTGTTTTATTTTTTTATGTGACTGAAGTCTCTAGATTTAGGCTTGTTTGACTTGGTATCTCGGTTCAATCTAATAGAAGCATGTGCCTATATTGTTATGCATTTGGACTTAGTCAAAAATTAATTGCAAAATTACTTTATTTTGGAACCACATGCCGTAAGGGACTCCATACAGGGCTTGAAGGACCCATTGTGACATGCACCCAGGTGTCGCTAAGACCGGACACTTAAGATCCTTTTTTCAGTAGCTTACATCTTGTTCTTCTCGATAATAACAAGTTTTGTTTGAACACTTTCATCGCATGCATATCGTCATATAGTGTAGATATTTCAATTCTTCTGTGCATCTTTCATGGAGAGTGTTGAGAAGCACTGTGAGTCTTCTTACTTTGCATGCATCATTTGACACGAGAGTGAGATTTTCACTTTCATGTCCACTTGCATTGCTTTTCTATTCTCCCCCTTGTTCTATGACACTTAAGTTTAAAAAGAAAATACAAAAAATCGTTAGGTGGATTGCTTTAAAAAATACTCAAAAAAGGTGAAAACCCAAAAATTAAAACAAGGGACTGCTAATAAAACTTTGACCTTCATCAAAATTGTAATGGACATTCTTGTTTTGGGTTCGTAAAGCCCTCATTGCTTTTAGGTATACTCCAGACCGAGTGAGGTATGACCCCTAAGGATTAAATCCCAAAACCCGATCTGTAGCAACCTTGATTATCACTTGGGTAGGCGAAGTACCGGCGCTTCTATAGTATGTGAGCGAGTAGGGCCTTGTATACGATGATGTTGCCTCCTTGTGTAGAACATATACTTTGTCCGAAGTATTGAGCATAGGCCGCACCTTCATGGAGGTTTCTGTCTTATTATCCTGCAGTCGAGTACCTCTCTTGTGAGGGAAGTATTAGTGTCGTTGATTGGCTTACTCTCTCTATTTCTTTGACCGAGTATCCCCCCAAGCACGAGACCAAGGACCTAAAAGTGCATAGATAACAAGATACAAAGATGGTGGAAGAAGTACGAGGTACTTTCCTAGCAGTACACACTCTCCTACGAACTTAGCCTACATAAGGACTTGTTAAAACATTTTCTTGCAATACAACCATAAAATTAAAAAGATAAAAAATAGCTGAAATCTCACAGCTTCACTTGGGATGTATTGGTGAATTCAAGACTTGTCTGGTGTTCATTTGATTTATATTAGGTCCAAGATCAAAGTCCCACACACTTGTGAAAATTTTAACCCTCATTTTTCTCTTCTTTTATTATCATTTAACTCCTGCTCACTTTTGAGTTGTTCTATTGTTTTGCACTCCTTTTATTTCTAGTTGAGCTATGTATGATTCCTCCATTCTCCATATCCTCTTTGGCCTTCAAGATGACGACACATGGATGGCTTAGTCGGGACTCTACCGATACCAACATCGATTCCATGCAGTCGACATCTCTAATAATTTGGGACGATTCCCGAGATCACGGTTTGGACTCTATGAACCACTCCTCCAGAGTCCCCACCTTTTTCAATAAACCAAGATCACTCTTATCTTGAAATCTGCCCAATTTGGATGGAAATTTATTTCACTCCTTATAGACCTCCATCGTTAATGAAATTCTATGTTGACCTGAGCATAGATTTATTTATTTCATCTGATGTTTACATACCAAGTAATCAGGGCATCATTCCTTATGTAGATCTAGAGCATGATCTGGCCAGTGGCCGTATCATAATGCAGTGAATGTACATCTCCTTACATCCATCCATGCAATACAGGAGCAGCTTTTAGACAAGGAATTGGCCCAAAGTCACCTTTCAGGAAACGTTGAATGATCTTAGGAGAAGGAGAGACCAACTAGGAGGACGAGGAGAAGAAGTTGGAGGTGGACCCGGTGAAAGAGGAGAGAAACCAAGAGGAGGGCAACCCAAGATGACCCTCAAGGAGACGTACAACCCCGACCATTTTGAGTTGAAAGCTCAACTCTTGGATTTGCTTCCCACCTTCCACAAGAATGCAAATGAGAAACCATATCTTCATCTCCAACAGTTTGGGTGTATCTGTGTAACCACCCACTACCCTAAAATTATGTAAGGCATAGTTAAAATGACAACATTCATGTTTAGCCTTCGGGACAAGGCTCTTCACTAGATATATCATTTGAGGAAGGCTGTCACCACCTGGGAGGAACTCAAATAAGCCTTTCTGCACAGGTTCTATCCTCTATGGCAGTTGAACCAGATGTGAGACCATATAGAGAACTTCACCCAAGCCACCCACGAGTCAATTCATGAGGCTTGGGAGAGGTTCACTGATCTGCAAGATAAGTATCCACATCATGACATCCCGTTGGACCAATCTGTCCAACATTTCTTTGGTGGACTCACTATTAAGTGTCATAAGCTCGTTGATGCCTCTTGTGACGGTTCCTACTTCAACAAGGATGAGGATGTGATTTCACCTATTTTTTAAGAAATGGCTGAAGGAGAAGCTGCCCTATTATCATCCTGTGTATATCAGAGATAACCATAAGTTCTAGAAGACAGTACTCATGACATTCACACACGAGCAGGATAGGGATGAGATCTCAAATTTGAGCATTATTGGGAGCCACCTGTCCAAGATGGATACCATTGAAAAATGATCAAAATATCTTGAGGTCGCTATGATCAAATAGAGGGAACAACACTTGGACAATATCGATCATATTACGAAGTAGGTCGAGCTGATGGTAAGTACAATCAGCTCATGCAATTCTACATCTACATCGGCCGCAACTCCCACTGAGACAAAAGAGCTAGCATTGCCACAATCTCCTCAACAGAGTTAGTCCCAGCCAACGGTTCGACATGTTTATTATGTGCAAGTCCCAGAGCCTTCATTGCCTTGGCAACCACAACAGTAGATGGTTGTATTCCATCTAAAACTCTAGAACTTCACCAATCCATTCTCCCCTCCACTACCTTTCATTCAGGAGGTGAATGGAGTTTGTCTTAATGATGCACAACTAGCCCGTCTAGGCAGACATCAGCAGGGCCAACCTGCAAACTTTTGTCCATTCCCTTAGCAGAAAGGAGGGAGGTTTGTCCAAGGTAACAATTAGCCCCACCACCAACAATCTCAACCATATCAGTAGGGTTGGAGACAGAATAATTTTCAACAACTGTAGTACCAACAATATCAGCAGAATCAGAAGTACGTGGTTGTGCCATACCAACACCTTCCTCCTCATCACCAACAACATCATTCTCCTTCTTAATATCCTTCGCAGGATTCCTATTAGCAGCCTCAACACGACTTGCAGGCCCAGTGTGGCCAAAATGCTGAACCATCAGAGGCCCCTCCAATGAACCCTACCATCAATTGATTGGCTCAGCTTGTCAAGATCCTCACAAAAATGAGTCAGAAGATTGACGATGTCACCGTTGCCATGTCCCCAATTTTGACACCGGTGGAGGCCAACCCTAATAATTTCAGAAAGCATGAGCAGGTAGTCTGTGATGTCCTTGTCAAACCTGAAGAGTTAGATGTACATGACTCTTTTATTATCTAATGTTGCTACTTTAAAGATTGGTAGAAAAAAAGAAACCTCGCTAGGGTAGCTGTGCAACTACCCTAGAAAAATCGACGAAAAATTACGTGAAAAATAGGTCCAAATAGTCTACAAGAAAAGAAAATAAAGGGTTCTGAAAATTGGTCCTTGATCAGGGACTATCTAAACGCAATTTCTGAAAACTATGGAAGCGCAGACGAATCTTTGGAACTATGGGGGCTCCTAATGCAATTGTTCTACCCCTTCGAGCTAACAACCTGGATTAGAAGGCAGGCGCAGATATGGGCTGTTTGTTGCTGTCACATGCCAAAAGTCTGTAGCTTCCGACGTTCTTCATGTTCTTCCCCTTTCTGATGTGCATGACGAAGATGCCTTCTTCTCTGATTTATTTCCGAAGACTGGATGAGGGAATCATCCTCCTACAGGGACAGAGGGTGACTCCTTTACCGCTCGAGATCACCTGTGGTAGATAATGTAGTGAAGAAGATGGACATGATTGGGAGACGTCATCGAAGGCGACTCCTATGCGTGAAGATCACCTAGATTTTGGAAACCCTAGGCTGCTGATGTTGCACGATTGTTCAATGAAGTAGTTGAATGTAGCTCCTGATGATGAAGTGTTACTATAGATATGTGATAGACCTATAATGGAAATTTATATCTCTCAATTTATAACAAAATCAGCCAAGAACGTAAAGACATTGCAATTTGAATATCATTTCAGGAGAGAAATATAAAAACCTAAAATTGAACAGATTTGAGGTGAAATTGTTCTTTGATTTTGTGTGTGAATCAAATATGGGTATTAGTTCTAAATAATTGTGTGATTAAGGCCCTAATTTAGGTGCGAAAAATCGAGAAAATCAGATGGGAGATGGATGAAGTACTTGGGAGCAGAGGATATAAGATCCTCCTGGTCACTTCTCGATGATGCGACAAATCGGAGCTCGACGTGGCGAGTCCGACCACGATGCAAGGTAGTCAACCTTGGAACTACTCCTTCATCGATCCTTCTTTCACATGCGGCGGTCCTCGAACCCTGTCACGACTCAAATGATGCAGAGCGAGGTGGCGAAGTTAGGTTGTTGGGGAACTAGAGAGGTTAGGAGAGTTAGTCGCCTGACACCAACTTTGGAGGTTTTCCTAGATGAATCAGAGGGGAGTTAGGTGGAGATCAATGGTGGGCACGGATGTAGGTTGTTACGAGATTAGGTCAGAGGGTTAGGATCGAACAAAACAGTTAGGATGGATGTGAGGTAATTAGGTGAAGTGAGGGCGTTGGAACTGATCCAACGACCTGAGCTCTTGAAGAAGAAAGCCCATGTGCTAAGACGTGTCAACACCTGGTTGGCCAATTTTTATAAATACCTTATAAATTAGAGATTAAATAATAAAAGACATTATTTTAAATAGTTATAAAAATGAAAATTATAAATAATTAATTTATCTAAATTATGAAATAATAAGCTTTTATAAATAATAATTATTTAATGAAATATAAATATAATATTAATAAATAGGTATAAATAATACTTGATAAATACGTATTTAATTCTTAACTTAATAAATTCATGAATAACGTATAATATTTATAATTTATTAATTATTATAATACTAAATAAAATGTTTATGATTTGTATGGATTTTAATAAGTTATTTAAGTAGATTAATAAATACGAGTATAAGTTATATAGTTCAATTTTATCTATAAATTAAGGTTTTTGATTTATTTAAAATAATAAACAATGTCATAAAATTATGAAATAAATCATAGTTAAAATTCAAAATCATGAAAATAATTAAATCAACAATAAAGCCTCTTCCCACAATTAAGTAAGGTAAGCTACATGGATTCTTCGCCTCCATTCAGTTCTATCGTGGATCAATCCCGGGCTTATATCCACAAAACTAAGATCCCTTCGTATAGTCTCTTTCCAACACTTCTTAGGCTGTCCTCATCCTCTCTTAGCCGGCTCAACATCCCAACACTCACATCTCCTGGTGCATCATCTGATCTTCTTGGTAAATGACCAAACAATCTTAAGCGATTTTGTCCACACATCCACCTTAGCATTTTTGTTTCTGCTACAGCCATTCTCTGCACATGTCTATGGTTCACAGGCCAACACTCAGATCCATAGAGTATAGCAGGCCTCACAACTGCTTTGTAAAACTTTCCTTTAATTTTTAAAGGAAATTTCTTATCATAGAGGACTGTAGAGGCTCCTCTCCACTTTAACCACCCTGTATTTATTCTTTTAGTAACATCTCCATCTATTTCCCCATCATGTTGCAAAATAGATCCTAGATACCTAAAAGAATCTCTCATTTGAATATTATCGTCACCAATATTCACCTCAATTCCTTTACCATTGCTTCCATAAAAGGTGCACTCCATATATTCCATCTTAGCCCTACGTATATAAAATCCTTTAGTCTCCAACTCATGTCTCCAAACCTCAAGCTCCGCATTTACTCCATCTCTAGTCTTATCAATCAACACAATATCTTCAACAAATAACATACACCAAGGTAACTCATCCTGAATGTGACTTGTCATCTTGTCATCAAAGTAAAAAGATATGGACTCAAAGCTGAACCTTGATGTAAACCAATGTTGATGTTAAAATAGCTAGTCTTCCCAAACGGGTTCCTTACACAAGATAACACCCTATCATACATGTCCTTATGAGGTTAATGTATAGGATAGGTGCTTGTCTCTTCTCCAAAACTCTCCACAATATCTCTCGTGGGACAGAATCATAAGCCTTCTCCAGTTCAATAAAGATCATATGGAGGTTCTTCCTTTTAGCTCTATAAATATCCATTGTTCTCCTTAGCTAATGGATGGCTTCAGTAGTTGAGCGACTTGGCATGAATCCAAATTGGTTTTCTTTTACGTTGGAAACTTGCCTCAACCTTCTTTCGATCACACGTTCCCAAATTTCATAGTCTAACTCATCAGCTTGATACCTCTATAATTTGAACAATTTTGAAAGTCTCCTTTATTCTTATAAAGAGGCACCACGATACTCCTCCTCCAATCTTCAGGCATTTTCTTACTTCGCCAAATAACATTGAATAAATTCGTAAGTGAAGTCAAACTGTGCTCGCCTAAAACTATCCATACTTCTACAGGGATGTCATCCGATTCTACATCTTTCCCAGGTCCTTCAAAGCCTCCTTTACTTCCTTTCTTTGTATTTGTCTATAGCTTGCACGATTCAAGTAACTTTTGCTACTAGCTAGATCACCCAAAGTGATCTCTCTATTTCCTTCCCCACTGAAAAGTTTATGGAAGTACTGCTCCCATGTAGTCTCGATATCCTTCTGAGTAACAAGCACGTGACCTTCCTCGTCCTTAATGCATCTCAATTGAGAATGATCTTTGGTCTTTCTTTCTCTTTCTTTAGCCATCCTGAATATATCCTTCTGGTCCTCCTTAGAGTCGAGATTTTTATACAAAACTTCATAAGCTTTTGACTCAGCTTCGCTTACAGCCTCCTTTGCTTCCTTCTTTGCTATTTTGTAGTTTGTGACAATTTCCTCTATTCTATCCTTAGACATTGTTTTAAAGCATGATCTTTTAAGTATTAGCTTCTCTTGAACCCTTCACTCCACCACTAAGCCTCCTTTTGACCTAGAGCTCCTCCCTTTCACTCGCCTAGCATCTTTTTGGCTACCTTTCGGATACAAGATGCCACTGCCTCCCACATCTCATATGCACTTCCGCTAAAATCCCAAGATAAGTAATCTAAAACCTTCTCCCTGAAGCTCGACTGCTTCAGTGGCAGATTCCACCATCTAGTTCTAGTGATATTAGGAACACTCCTTTTCTTGACCAACCCTTTTATTTGTACATCCAAGACTAACAAGCAATGTTGGGTTGTCAAACTCTCTCCTGGGTACTTTGCAGTCTTTACAACACAACTGATCTCTTGTCCTCAACGTAAAGTAACCTATATGTGTTCTAATTGACCGACTCTTATAAGTAACTAAATGCTCCTCCCTCTTATTGAAGAGAGTGTTTGCTATGAAAAGATCATATGCTATTACAAAATCTAGAATGACTTTTCCCTCTTCATTTCTATCCCCAAAGCCATGTCCTCCATGAACACTAGCATACCCTAAAGCATCTTTTAACACATATCCATTAAGATCTCCACCATTGCAAATCATCTCTCTTTGTGGGATTCCTTGTAAAATCTCACCTAGATCCTCCCAAAAAGCTTGTTTAGTCCTTTCATCTAAACCAATTTGCGATGCATAAACTGAGATGATATTCAAAATTTCTTCTTCAAGCACCGATTTTAGCAAAATAATCCTATCCCCGAATCTTTGCACCTCAACCATACAATCCTTCAAATCCTTATGAACAACCACTCCAACACTGTTTCTACCCTTATCTTTACATGAATACCAAAGTTTAAAGCTTGTCTTCTCGATCTCCCTTACTTTCTCTCCAACCCATTCAACCTCTTGAAGACATAGTATATGAATCTTCCTTCTTTCCATCATATCCACTATCTCCATCAATTTTTCAGTTAAAGTGCTAATATTCCAGCTACCAATCTGAAGCATATTGAGAATTCTTAAGCACATCACGGAAGCGTGTCGATCGCATCGTATGCAATCGGGGCAACTAGTCGCACTAATCGCCGGATGCGACGGAAATTGAAATTTTTCAACAAGTGATGAAACCACATGATCATGAGAACATTTCTCGGATCGTTTCATCAAACCACAAAGTATAACGAATACCTCTTGGTGCGTGGTTGTAATCGTGAGATCCCAAACAAGATATCCTCCTGTCTTAAGTCGATCCACGAAGAATGCACTTGCGGGCGCAATGATTTGACGCAAACCTCCCGCAATCCTCGGTGAAGATCCAAGCAATGAATCCCCTTATTTTGTTAAATGAAATCCGTCGTCTTCTTTTAGAGCAAGCCGCCCCAAAGAAGAAGGAGATCCTCGAGTCGTCGAAGGCGAAGGCGAGAGACTCTCCTTCTCAATGCACAAAGTGGATGACCACCTTGAATAGAGAGAGAGAGAGGGTAGGCGAGAATGAGAGAAAGAGTAGTAGGCTTCTACAACTCTTGATAATGTACCATGAAAGGCTAGGTTAGCCCTCCTTTTATATTAGTTTAGGATCCAATGGATCTCAATCCATGGGACCCATAGATCCAACAACCATGGTGATCTATGTATTAATCAATGGCCAAGATTGTTGTTGGCTAAAAACCAACAACATTAATTTATATTTAAATTAAATATATGGTAACATTATCAACACAAATTAGTTTAACATAAATTAATTATCAAGAGATAAAGGGGAGATAACCAATTTCCTCCTAAAATTGAGGGGGCCTCACCTTTGACTATGTCATTGGTGACGCCACCTCATTTGGAGGTTATTTATCTCCCTTTTATTTTATATTATTATTTCTCAATGTATTATTAAAAATATCCACCAAATTAATTCCAAATTAATTTGTGAATATTTCAATCATGCCATTGATAAATATATGAATCATATTCACAACCCAAACTAATTTGTAAATTGCATTTCCAATTAATTAATTAATGTGAATCCAATCCACATTAATAATTAACAAATGCTATTTAGAAAATTTCTCTATCTTCAATATATGTATATTTTAAACCATATTTATAATACACAAATATCATGGATAGTATTATCCATATTCTCCAATCCTTGATAATTAAATCCCATTTATCTTGGATAATTATTCTCACAATATGAATCTCATTCATATCATGCTTGATAATTAAATCTCATGTAATCATCAAGTCCTTTTTGCTTGGATATGTAATTCGTCAAATGAATTATTCTTGAATCCCTTCAAGACTAATGTGCTTTCTCCGCAGATACTTGGATATAAGGACAGAGCGATTGTATTATTCTACGTATAGCGAATTGGATGTTGAGATCTCATCTCAAATCCAGATCTTACGGACCTCCCACAGATGCTTGATTAAATCAAGACCGCAAATCCAATCTTCTCATTGCGTCTGAATCATATTCAGACCAATGTCCAACACTTGGACCAAGATCAGAGTGCTTCTCTACTGAGAGGAGTCACTAAAATCCAAACCTATTTCTTCACTCCCTCGGAATGGAAGCGTCATGGTTATACAATCGTTTATGATCACATCACCCTCAGGTATTCCTAATACCTATACATCCTGCATACTGGAAGACCCATGATCAATCTGAAGATTAAGATCAATTTTACACTGTCTTCTTCAGGGTTTAATCACTAAGTGTCTCAATCTTGGTCATTGGGAGTCCGTATCGATCACATGCTTTCTCAAAGCATATATCATACCTTCAAATTCATGTCATGCTTCCAAAGCATGATGACCATGCATGGAATTTGATCGGTCCCAATACCTCATGAGTGAGCTCATGTCTTCCGGTTCATAAGTGAACCTGTATGATCCCTTTGAGAGATCGTATTGCTCATATGCCCTTATATGCACACCAGCTCGCTGGTTTATAGACCTTTGTTAGGCCATCAACCTATCGGTCTGCCAAATGTACATACTCAGACATATAGCAATACATCTGTCACCAGTCAGAGGATGCGTGCCTATGCTGTGACAGCATTCACCATAGGACTTAGGTTATCTCGATCTCGTTAAGTCAACCCATTGACCTAACTAATCTGACACCTTCGAATCACTATTCCCATGTAGAGGACCTGCATCAAGAGGTCGGTCAGATATCAACCTATGTGAGAAAGGATTGCCATCTCCTACTCAGGCTGGAGATCATTTCTAAATAATCATTTGACGGTGCTTGATGATTCCTCTATCTACCTCCTTAGACATTCATCCAAACACCAGCCTCTATGATTCATTTAATGAATCAACAACTATATGATCATCAAGATGGCCATGGTACATAACCCTAATTGTATAGAGGGACCTTATAGTGCATTCATTCATTTAATTTCAGAAAAGGAGTGAAACATCAATAACTTTTATTGATAAACATATATATTACAATAACACTTATTGTAAGAATGGTTCACCTAGGGCTCACATATCTAACACAATCCACAAATTTTGTTGTAATCTCTTTTGGATTAGCTTCTTTACTCACATGTGTCCATTATGCCAGAACCCTTGCAAATTTTTGACTGCATCCGAGTGGTGATGTAACAGAACTAGCTTGACTACCTGCATGCGTTCCTCATGTGAGAACCCTTGAAAATTTTTACTACATCCAGGCTGCGATGTAGCGGCCCTTGTTGATTTTTCATTGCATTCGGACGATGCAACGCATCACAAGTAGGGAACACCCCAACGAAATCTGTATGTTTGCTTAGATTCATGTTGAAAAGATCCGACTGTCATGGGAAAACTTCTTACATGGTATTTTTTTAAATATACTATTTAGGAAGTTGTCTCCGATGGTTTTTTGCTGACCATCAGCTACATAATGCAACCCTCCTCATTTACCCAGGCTTGGAACCGACCATGGCTCAGTCATGAAAATAATGAAAAATTATAAAATAATTAAAGTTATAAATAATGTGTTATACATAAAATAGATATATGCAAATAGACTCCGATTTTGGTGAAATCACCTCCAATAATCGGAGAATATTATTTTATGAACTTTAAATGTGAGTATAGTGACATTGGAGTTCGTTATGATGTCCGGAAGTTGAGAAATTGACAATTTACAAGTTGGATTTCTTGGTCTATATACAAGATAATATTTTTAACTTATTTTTATATTTTTTCTATACATTTTTTAAATAATCAGGAAAAGAGTTTGGTGAAAATTGCGTTTTCATGAATTAATTAAAAATCAATGTAGATTTGATAATTATTTGATAAATAGTGAAGTATGTATATAGTATATAATTATACTATATACAATATATAATTAATTACTTTTTATTATTTTTTCCTTATCTCCCCCTACTTGTTTGTTTGTCGAACAATCCATGTTGACATAGTCTCGGGGGTTACGTTATAAACATATATTGCAACTATATTTATATTATATAAGTCCTATTTTACATATATACATTTCTACAATCTGCCTTATTTTCTTTTATTTATTTTTATTCTTTTATTTATTTACATGTTTTGAATGCTTAAAATTGCAATTTTATTCATGAATAACATTTCACTAAAAGATGAAAATTAATTAATATTTTTAGGTATTTGTTAATGGTTTTAAGAAAAAATGCCGAAAGAATATTAATGAATCATAGATTCATTAGCCCCTCAAATCTACCGAAAACTCCTCTTCTTGGTGATAATAAGCGATGGAGAAGGGTTGCAACGAAGAGGAACGATTGTAGGTGGGGATCCAATCATCAGCGGGGAGCTCCGTCAGTGGTTCAGCTTTGCCAGCCCTTGGCCAGTTTGAGGCCATTTCCTTCTTCTTCTTAGGTGGTGTTTACTTCTAATATTCATTTATGACTTTAATTTTCCATTTAATCCATTATTTAGCTTCAATTTAAAAAATCCCCAAATACCTAAAGCTCGAGCTCATGAGGAAATCACAGTAATCTGACTGTTGACTCGACCGACCATTCATCTCATTTTCCTCCCCTTCGCATTCTCCACCGATTCCACCTTGTGATTAACTTAGATCTTCATTGATTTATGAACAAAAGGTTTCTCTGCCACCTCTCGTAGGACCTTCACATTACACTGCTTCCACCTTCACCCTTTTGTCAATGAGGAGTCGGATTTAGCAAGGGTCTAAAATAGTATCCCCACTGAAAGCGAAGATTAAGTGTCATTGAGGCGACTGCTCACAAAACCGGAACTTTTCAACAGTCAACCCACACAATGTATAGAAAAGGAAATGCAAGCAAGTGTAACTCAAAATTCATTAAAAACCCCTACAAATGTGTATAGTGGTCAAGTACGAGTAGGGTGCCAAATACAAGGAGAACGGGGCATGGACAATAAAATTGGCTAAAATAGACATTAAATGTTTTAGTATTTTTAGGGATTTTTATTTTTTTGTGGGTTTTTAATTTTTTATATTTTTAAATTTTCAACATTTTATTTTATCTTTAAATTGTCCAATGTTATTTTTTCATAGTAATTAATAATAATATAAATTTATATTTATATATATAGCTTTTATATTTATCATTATAACTATAACTACTCAAATTTCACAAAATAAAATATTTCTTTTTTATAATTTTCTCCATTTTTGATAGTTTTTGGTAATTTTTACTATTTTTGGATTTTTTATATGAATTAATATGGGAAAATAGTAATTATAATAAATAAATTGTTTTGTTTTGAAATTTAAAAATATCAAAATAGCTCAAAATTTTCCAAAACTGTTTTTATAATAAACAAGATTAAAAAATAGAAACAAATATTTTTAGAATTATTTAAATTTTTTTATTTTATAAAGATTTTGTATAGTTTTAATTTTTATTATTTTTGTTTTTCTATTTTATGTATTTTTCTAAGATCCTAAATGAGATAATAAACAAAATATATTTTTTTGATATTTTTAAAAGATTTTTATATTTTTTGGATTTTTCATATTCAAACATGGAATAAAGGATCTATTTTTATTTTTAATAAATAGAACATAAACCTTAAACAAATATATATAGACACACACACACACAGACACACACACACACATACATATACATATACATATATATATATATATGTATGTATATGTATATCATGTATTTATGGTGATTTTCTAGGTTTTTTTGAATGCTAAGAGCTATTTTTAACAAAATAACATCCATTAAAAGAAAATAAAATTTGATAGAGCATTTATAGGACCAAAAATGCAATTTTCCTATATTTATCCCATAAACAATTCTTGGAGGGTATTTCTACAAATAATACAAAGCTTGGGGGGTAGATGCAAGATGTTCAGAATATGTTACACTAATAATTCAAAAATATGGAATGAAACAAAATACACAAACATACATGAGCCCCACTATAGAAAGCCCACACCTCACATGCATAAGCACGTGAGGTGATGTGGTGAGGGACCTGAATGCAACTATGAAAATTCTAGGGGCGTAAACTGCAACTATTACAAAACGTTTTACTCTACAGACTATAAATACTAACATGAAATCACAAAATGCAGAGTGGAAGATGAAAAATACCTTATGTTGTGCGATCCAATGGTGGTGATGACGTCCTTTATCCACGTGGCGCGATCTGATTGACCCATGACAGTTCATAGATGGAGATCCAGGATTAGATCCTGGCCATGGATCTGATGACTTTGAGACTTCTCATCGGATGGTAGCTTCTCTCCTGGATCCCCGTTCTTGATCTGACAACAACGAGGACCTTAGAAGAACCGTTGAAGGACATGAGCTAGCCGAGCTTCGATCGGTTCCTCCTCACTCCTCTAGCCACCTGGCAAGACGACACAGAATGCTCCTTGGAGGGGTTCATGTTGACTGGAGGGCTCGATGGAATTCGAGTCTTGTTGGAAGAGCCTTACGATCTGGAGCTCCAGTCTTGGGTCAAAAAAAACTTAGATGAGGCCCTTCTCTCCAATACTTGCACGTTGCGACACAAATGAAGGTATTGGAGGTGCTACTTGGTGAGGATGGATGAAGGTGCGGCATGGAGAACCTCTCCAGTGACGGGCGGATGAGGATATGGTGATCTCATGATTTGGAATGATTTAGATTGAATGGGGGTGGTGTGAAGCATGGAGAATCTGAAGGTGAAGGAAATGACTGTTGTCAATGAATGGAGAACGGTTGGAGCGCAGAGATGAGGTTTCCTAGAGCTCAACTCTAGCGAAGTTCGAATTTTTGATTTTTTTGAATAAAAAGGAGAAATCGAAGTATACTAACACCTACCCTATGCTACTGCTAAGCCTAGGAGTGATAAATTATCAGAAAAACGAGTCTCACGGGACCTGGCATTGCCGGGAGCAGTACTCACGACAGAAGGGGCGACAAAGCTCGGATCTAGCTCAATTCGACCCATTCCTTACATGATGAACCTCTAGAGAGGAGCCTGTTATCATCGGGTTCTTAAATCTGGGTTGAGACTAGGGTTTCGATGGGAGATGGGGGATAAAAACTCAAATGGAGCTCGTCAGGGGGTAAATGTAAAGGGGTGCCTTTGACCAAGTGTCCTAGCCATAGCAGTGATCCATTGATCAAAAAATCAAGTGCGTGAAAATTATGTCAATTTAGGAAGAAAAGTCAAGAAGGAAATGTTCTAAAATACTAACTATATTGGGCGTATGAATTTGGGGAAATTGAGGGTTAGAGCTGTGACAACTACATGAAGAGGGAGGGTAGAGAGTTGGCCCGCGACAACTGACTCGATCCTTATTGGGCCCTATATGCACACCAAATGACAAAAATGTTAATTAAAGATTTATTAATTCAAAATAATATAATTAACAATTTTACTAAATTTTGGTTAAAACATGGAAAATATTTATTATTTTATGTAGCATTTTATGATAATTTTTGTTTATGTTTACAAGTTTATTTATTGTAGGTTACTTTTTACAAGTATAAATATAAGCATATTTACCTATGTTTTGAATATTTTATATGTATTTTGTACTTTATTTTTTTATATACACAATTTATATAATTATAACAAATTTAAATACACTCAAATATATTTTTATTTTATTTTTAAAAATGGTTTTTATACTTAATTAAATATGGGTGTTAATTATATAGGCATATGTATAGTGTTTTCATTTATGTAGAGGAATAGATATGTTTGTTTTAGCATCTTTTTATGATTTTATTTCACTCTAATTATTTAAATATACTATAAAGAATATTTACAAAATTATTAAAATTTAAAATGATGAAAAATATAAAGAATATATAAAATGGATATTTTATTCAGATATATAATACAATAAGGGTCCAATGAAACTGTCTTCATTAAATATCTAATAAAAGTTATATACAATTAAAGCTATTTCGATGCATTTTGAGTTCATATGGAGAAGATATGGGTATGAAATTTTGGATTGTTATTCTTCGTATATTGCACAATTTGCATTATTTTTGTGTGAAATAATTTTGTATTTTTCTATGTATTTTCACTACAAATTTCATGTACAAAGCTTATTTATTTGAGTTATAAATAATTAAGAATAAAATATGTTCCAAAAAAGCATAATTAGGCATTTATGAATTATGATTTCTTTTATTTATTGGCCCTTATCTCCCCTACTTTATTTTTTGTCGACCCAGTCATCATGATTCCTAGGTCTCGAGGTTAGGGTCATAAAATACCTTTGACATTTTAGTTCTTTTTCTTTTCTTTTATTTATTCTTTTATTTTTGCTTTAAATACAGTATTTTATACATTATTTACACATAAATACTAGATGTTAATTCATGTAAAATAATGTTATTTACATGCATTTAGCTAGGGTTAAAGGCCAAAATAAAAGAATAAAGGTGATGAAATGGAGATTCATCACCCTTCTATATTTGCCTTTGCCAGTTCCTAGCAAACACTTATGCCTATACATGCAAAAAGAAAGTAAAGAAAATAAAAAGAACGAACTTGGATTGATTTAAACTTTCAAAGTTTCTTCATAAAATCAAAGTTCAGAGGTCATTGTAGTCGAACTAGTTGCTCGTTGTAGTGGAATTTAAAACATTTAATCCAGTGAAACCACATGATCCCAGTACACGTCTCGGATCATTTCATCTAAACCACAAACAAATATTAGGGTTACCTGTTGAAGCATGGTAGTGATCAAGTCTCAAAAGGAAGAGACCTGTCTCAAGTCCGATCCGACGGAGGATACACTTGAGAGTGCATTGATGAAACGCGTAGTCCTCGCAATCCATGTTGATCATCCAAGCGGTGAACCTCCTGATCTCATCACACGAGAACTGATGTTTTCTTCACGAGCAAGGTACACTGAAGGAGATAGAGATCCATGAGCAAATGATCCGGCAGCATAACGACAATGCTGTGATGATGGTGACTCTCTCTAGGGCTCCATTATGGACAACCACAATGATTGAGATAGAGAGATCATTTGTTGTTGTATCTAGAAGAGCAAGGGGTGCCTCTTCTTATATAGTATTTTGGGAGTCTATGGATCTCAATCCATAGACAACACAAAATCAATGGATGAGATTAAATTGTGTTTCTTTCAATGGCCATTATTTTGTTATAAAAACACAACAACAATTAATTTAATTAAATAAAATATATATTGAATAATCAATATAAGTTAATTTCGATTTAAATCAATTATCCTTAGAGATAATTGGAAGGGGATAAGCATCCACCAACTTTATTGGTGGATGACAATCTTCTTCTAATGAGATTACATTATCTCACTTCCAAATTATCTCATAATGATAATTTACAATTATCTTGTAAACATTACAATCCTGCCATTGGAAATTTGTGAATGACATTCCCAACCCAAAATAAAATGTAAATTATATTTTCAATTCATTATCCAATGTGAATCCAGTTTACATAAATAATTAATCAACAAATATAAATCATAATAGTCTCTCTCTAATATATTATAAATCACATTTACAATACATCTCATTAATATGGATAGTGTTATCCGCATTATTCATATCCATGATAACCAAATCAAATTTTATCATCATGGATTCTATTCTCATGTGCCCAAATAATATGAATCACACTCATATTATTCACATCTTTGATAATTAAATCACATTTAATTATCTTAGATAACTCTCCTTATATGAACAAATAATATGAATCAAATTCATATTATTCATGATAATTAAATCACATTCAATTATCCATTTCTTAATGCTTGTATACATATATCAACAATGAAATTATCCTTGAATCCTTTCAAGAACAATGCGTTTTCTCTGCGGATAGTTGGTGATAAGGACATGGAGATTGTATTGTTCCACAAATAGTGACTTGGATATTGAGATCGAATCTCAAATCCAGATCTCGGTTACGTACCATGGATTCTTGATTTAAATCAAGGTTGTAGATCCAATGTTCTCATCACATCTGAATCACATTCAAATCACTGTCCAACACTTGCATCATTATTAGATCACTTCTCTGTTGAGAGGAGTCATTGAAATCCAGACTCGTTTCATCACTCCCTAGGAATGGAAGCGTCATGGTTATACAATCGTTTATGATAACATCACCCTCAGGTATTCCTAATATCTATAGATCTAGCATACTAGAAACCTAAGAACAAAATCGATGTTTTAGATCTATTTAGACTATCTCCTTCAGGGTTTTATCAATAGGATTCTCATTCGATCATTGCGAATTGGTATCGATCATATACTTTCCAAAAGCATATATCATACCTAGGTATTAATTATATACTTTCCAAAAGAATAATTCAAACCTTACAAATTCAGTCAAGCCTCCAATGCGAGACAACCATGCACGAAATTTGATTCTTACCAATATCTCTTTAGTGAGCTCATGTCTTTCGGTTAAGCAATGTACCTGTATCATCCCTTTGAGAGATAGTATTACTCAAATGCCATTACATGCACACTAGTGCGCTGATGTATAGACCTTGGTTAGGCCATCAGCCTATTGGTCTGGAAATGTACATACTCAAAGATATAATAACACATCTATCTCCGATCAGAGTATTTTGTGCTCATATCGTGATAGCATACGACACTTTGACCTAACTTATCTGAGTACTCTGAATCTCTATTCCTCTACAGAGGACCTACATCAAGAGGTTGGTCAGATATCAACCTTTAGACAAAGGATTGCCATCTCCTTCCTAAGATGGAGATCTGCTCTTAATAATCATTCATCAGTGCTTGATGAGTCCTCAGTCTAACTCTTTAGATATTCATCCAAGCACCGACCTCTATGATTTAACAATTGAATCAACAATTGTATGATCATTAAGATGGCCATGGTACATAAGGGACCTATTATGTAAATTAATTATTCTTTGTTTCAGATCAAGGAATGATATTTGCAATAACGTTTATTGCATAATGGCTCGTTGGGGCTTGCAATTCCAATGAATCTCCGTTTCATCATCTTTATTCTATCATTTTGGCCTTAAAAGTCCTAGTAAGTGCGTGTAAATATCCTTAATTTAGGCATTTGACATTCATACATCATTGTCTAAATAGTATATAAAATATAATTTTTAATGCCAAAATTATAGAATAAAGAAAAGAAAAGAAAAATAATGAAATATTGAAGATATTTTATGACCCTAAACTCCGAAACCTAGGCATCTCGATGATTAGGTCGACAAGGAATAAAGTAGGGGGAGATAAGGGTTCAAAATACAATAAAATACTCTTTTATTTGATTTTGTATTTTTTTCATTTTGGGTCCTATTTTTAGTTCCAATTTTATACTCAAAATAAAGAAACTTTGAACATATAAGAAAAATGCAAAGTTCATTTTACACAAAAATAATATACAAATAAGAAGTTATACACAGAATAAGTTTTCAAAATCCGAATTTCCCAAAACCATATCTCTCAGAATAAAAACTCAATTTATCAAAATAATATTTAATTATATATAACTTTTAATAAGCTATTTAATGATGGTTTCATATTTTTTAGTGTTACAGTGTGGAAGATGGATTTGGACCCCTATTGTATACTTGTACAGATTAAAATATTCATTTTATTTATTTTTCAATATTTTTTTGATTTTTTTTGATTTTTTTTATTTTTTAAATATTATTTATAATATATGTACATACTAAAACATGAAAAAAAATAAATAAAACATTAAAATAAAATATTCAAAGGAAATATATAGATGAAATACCTATATCTATACCTATATAAATAGTGCATCTATTTATTTAAGTGTATATATTATATTAGAAAAAAATAAAAATATATTTAAGTATATAAAATAAGTTATAAATTTATAAAATATTAAACTAAATTAATAAAATTAAATTTCCAAAATAAAAATTAAATACGTAGATAAATATACCTATATATAACCCTTGAGAAGTAACTTGTAACTATAAATCTCTTAAAAATAAATAAAAATCATAATAAATTACTTTTAAAATTAATAACTATTTTTAATTTTAAAGGCTAAAATTATTAATTTCATTTACTATTTTAAATCATTTTTTAAATATTTTTCTAGTGCTTTTTCTGGTTGGTCTATGTAGACCAACTAGATGCGTCGAAGATTGGACCAGCATATGCGCATCTGACACACCTCATTTTTTACCCTTTCTTCTCGGATTTTTCGAGGCCATGTCTTACACCATTTGATGTCACGTTCTTCATGACTTTTCTTCCTCGACCATTGATCATACACGCCAGTTGCTCTCATCGAGCTTTTGATCCCTGCATCGAGATGTACACTTCGTTCTTTGAGCTGCTCCAACAACTTTGTACAAAAACATTTGAACTTCCCATTGGATTTTGAACCTCCTTTGACAATTTCCTTCTCCCCCTAAGGCACCCAGTGGAGAGATTATGGTGACAACATCTGATCCTAGCCTTTAGGTTGATCAAGGGGGCAGTTCGAGGAGCGATCCACCCATTTCCGGCAAGGTGGTTGTGAGGTTCTTCTTCCTTGGCTTCGGGCAAGTGAGGTCTCTTTTATTGCAATTATGTAGCTTAGATTAGCCCTTAGGTTTAATTTTTGTGTTTTATCTATGCATTAATCACATTTTTAGCTTAATCCTCCTCATTTGATGTTCACTGGAGCTGAGCTCTGACGAACCCTCCTCTGCTATTGACCGACCTTGCCCCCACCTCATTTCGCTTCCTCCTCGCTTCCTGCCCTTTGTCCCCCTCCATTCCCTCTCGACTCCACCCGGATCGAGACCCAACTGCTCCTTCTCCCATCTACGTCGGAGTGGCATTCGCCCACTCTGCCTACACCCCATACCGATGCCTGGAGGGTCGAGGCACTTTGCCCACGACCTCCTTGACCTATTTTGCAAGTATCTAGAACGAGATGAAAGATGGGAGGTGATTTTATTGGTGGTCAAAGCTTCCTGGGGACGCCATCATCTCTAACTTTGTGGTGGGCCTACGATGCTTCTTTACCTATTTTGCTGCCCCACCTGACAAAGCACTCCTGCAGGAGCATTTCTGGAAATTTAGAGCTTTAACAACCGCTGGAGGTGGGAGATCGGGCTTATAGAACTTCACTGCGACAGAGTTCGTCCCTATTCTTCCTCAACCTCCCTCCGCCGTCGGATCAAGGCCACAATCTAGATCCTCCGGCCTCCGTTCGATCAAGCAAATCCCTGTCATTATATCCCTGGAAGAAGAACTGATATGGGACATCGGATCGTGAAGCGACATCCCTCTCCCCTATGCTAACACATGGATAAGTGAAAGAAGGAGAGACGTTCATCCGTACACGCTTGGGTGTTTTACATTGTCATCCTCACACATTTTGTATTTCATTAAATAGTTTACAAACTTTCCTATGCCGTTTAACTTATATTGTAATTTTGCAAAAAAAGCCCTTAAATATATGTTATTTACATTTTGGTCCGTGCCATGTCATCTCACCTGATGCCTCAAATGAGGTGGATATTTTGCAGGCGGACCCCTGAGGTATTTTATATTTCACTTTAGTTCAGGAACTATTTTATTAAGTTATATTTTTTTTGAAAATTGCATGTGAGCTCCTTAACTTTTAAAAATTACATCTAGGTTCCCGTCACAGTGGCACACGTGTTCACACACATGAGTTGGGCGTTTTTGCAGGTGGGCCCTTGGTGCATATTTTTTTCTAATTGGTTATGGAACTTTTTGTACACAATTAATAATTTTGCGAAAATTACAAAGTTGACCTGGTCTTTTATCTGTTTACATTAATACCCTTGCTAGTATTGCATTTTCTCTTCGTTGTCTCTATTCAATTTAAATATATATTAAATTCGAAAAATTATCAAAAAAATTGGTATGACTTTCTAATTGCATATAGATTTACGACCTATTTTTAATTTGCAATTTTAGGACTTTTAAATATTTATTAAAAAGAAATTCATGCTTTATCCTTGTTAGTAATAGAAAATATATAAAAATTATAAAATCTTTTTGAAAAAATCTAAAAAAATTTAAGGTACTTTTGACATAAAAATCTATAAAAACTAGAAAAAATTCCTAAAAAATCACAAAAATAGATAAAAATTATCTTAAACTCAAGAACAATTTATTTTATTATATTTTAATATTTTCATTAAATATTATTTTATCATAGCCTATATTGTATATATACTTTGTATATAGCTTTATATATTTTTTAAAAGAAAAAAGAAAAGATAAAAAATAAAAATATAAAAAGAAAAATATAAAATATAACATTAAAAATCAAAATAAAAAAATAAAAAATAAATGCCCATAAAAAGATAACATATTGACAAATACATCACATTCACATTTTTCTGCATTCAATGCCCGATCTATCCTGCTTGTTCCCTGTATTTGATACTCTACACATACTTGCACCTATACACATACTTGCACCTACACACATCATTGCACCTATACACATCCTTTTTCCCGGTCAATTTGACGACTATATTCCCGCCTTGTGTGGAACATACTACCGCTAGATTTTTGGTTAAACAAATGGCATCGTTGCTGGGGAGCAACAACCCATAGATTGACTTTTTGCTTGATTGTGATATTTGTCTTTTTTGCCTCATTTATTTGATATTTATTGTGAATTGTCTAATCACCCTCTCTTATTTCATTTTATGCGAGGTACCATAGATCGAGGGAGGAGCTTCTCTTTGGAGGACCTACGCATCCACGTCAGGTGACTAGACCTAGCACCAAGGAAGACTTGGAGGGATTTTTGAAGATAATTTTTGTGCATTTATTTGTAGATTCGGAGTGTTAGAATATGGAGTAGGTGAGAAATGTGAAGAAGTGGCGAAGTCTGTCGAAGTTCCGACTTCGTAGCTGGGTTGAGGTGGAACCGACCACATGTAAGGTTCTCCCGAGGGTGGCGGAGGATACATGGAGGAAGGAGAAAGCAAAGATGAACAGTATATGGTCGAGGAGGAATTACTAGAGGTTACAAGGTATGGGGACCAATATCCCGACATCTTGAAGAGGAAATGATGAATGTAAGTAGGTTGAGCTAGAAAATGTGTAATTGCACAGGATAACACACACAGACAGACATACAAACAAAAGCAAGAGCAAACCCTGAGTTCACACTCAACACGGTGGAGGACCCGAAACTGAGTCCGATTAGTCTGGTTGATTTTAAATGTGAATTTTTTAGACATGTAGCAAAGGTTACGCGACCTATAGGGGAGTCATATAAAAAGCCAGATGCGTCTCCCCTGTTTAACCTGTCGCCTTAGATACCAACGCCCTTCCATTCTTCGCTCTTATCCCAAGTTGATGGATTCAAAGACCTGCCCCTATATACCTGCAAGCAGGAAGAGGCTGACAAGGCTGGAACTTCTCCCCAAGGGGTTACTAGCAACTTGTCGTGAAGTACCGCTGGTTCACCCCTAACTACCTGCGAATAGGCGGAGGTTACTTGGTACTAGTCAGTGAACCTGAAAAATTCAACTCATGATATTTCCTAGGATCAGTCGGTACGTGATATGGAAGGGGGGGATTTGGGCTCTGCCTTAAGGTGTTCACACACACTCAAGTACCCTAACTCAGCCTGAAAACAAGGTCGGGGTTACTCTCCCGCTAACAAGGGTTAACTTTAGTCAATTTTTTGTCCAATTCAATTAGCAGTCCCGATTTTAGAGATTAGTTATCATTGATATTAATCCACACAAGCAATCACGTCTACCATCCAGTCCCAATTCCTTTATCCTTGGTTCGAAAATCGAGAGAGAGAATCGGAAAAAACCGATGCAATGGAGAAAACGATGATGAATGCTCAAGTAAGAATACTTACAATGCCTCCATCTCTCTACAATGCGGGATGGAAGACTGAATTGAAATTTAATGCTACATGAAATGCAAGCGATGAAAAGACACTCCTAGATAGGCAGTTCTATTAGCGAGTGAAGAACCGATCATATTTGGCTAAGTCCTGCGGTTTAAGTGCATCATTTATGTGAAGTGTGCTCCTAAATATTACGAACTCAAACAGTCCTAGGAAGCTCTAAGAGCCACAAGTGCAGGTCCTATTCTACGTAAAGCAACCACACAACACACGGCGACACGTTTTATTATGACTTACACGTGCGAGATCCCAAACGGGAACCACTGAGAAAGCAGACACTTTTTTTACAAGTTAACAAAAATCTTTTTGGAATCTCAAGAGCCGATTTGCTCCATGAATAGTTGGCCTCCGATGCACTTCGAGATGTGCCGACTTCAAGAAAGCTGCTCCAAGTCCACCAAGCCCTCGCGCAAAAAGATAAAAATTATGTCTAAGAGAGATATATGCAGAAGTGATCATAAAAACAATTAAAGAAAAAAATGGATAATTACAAGATGGCTCAGGGGTCAGACTACCCAAGTGAATGGAAAACGTAAATCTAATTGTCTAAAGGGATCCTAAGCTGTTTGCCTCCCCGACAACGGCGCCATTTGAATTATCCGAAATCTACCCTTTTGTCGAATTAACGATTTCGTTGCAGTCAGATAAATACGTATCGATGAAAAATTAACCGCACAAATCGATGTATCGTCGAATGAAATTAAATTCGATTTTATGTTTGTTTAAACTGGGCAATCCCCAGGGTCGACTCAAGGAGGCAAAGGAACAATTCGGGATCACATTAAATGAATTAAATTGCGGATTTTCAAGTGGTATTTTTTTTTAAATTTTTTATGTAATAAAAATGCCAAATGCCAAATACGAATGCACTAGGTTAATAAGAAAATCAACAACTTAGCCAAAATTAATTTGAATGTGAAATTACACCAAATTGATCGAGTTATATATTTTATATAAACCTAATCCAATTATGAATGCAAATGTATTTTTTTTGTAATTTTTGGATTTAAAATGCACAAAGGAAAATGCAAAATTCTTTGGGGTTTTTATGCAATTTTTCATGCAAATGAAATGCAAAAATTATGAAAATTTTAATGGAAGTATAACATGATGCAATGAAGCTACACTAATTTTTTCAGAAGAATTGTTTGATACTTTATGATTTTTTTGTGAATTGTTTACTGAAAACAGAGTGACTGTGTGTATTTAATTCCTAATTAATCCATGAAATCAAATTTTCTAGATATATATATATATATATCTCAAATAGATATATTAATGTGCAATCCAGGAGACTTGAAATTTTGTAAAAATATTATTCATGGTTTTAATTAAAAATCAATTATAGAATTCACTCTACAATTTATTCTATGCACAAGACAACTCTGAATTGGATGAAATTTGGACTATAATTAAAGCCTTAGAAGCATCATCTATAATTTTTTCGCAATTTTAAAGCAAGAAATATGGATGTGTGACTTTCGAAGTGTACATATGTAAATTATCACTGATTTTCAATATATGATTTTCAATAAATAATCTGATGCTTACAAAAATATAAATAAATAGCCAGAAGATAAAGATTTTGTTGCTCTACAACATGCTATTTTTCATTAAAATAAATGATGCTATTTTGAAGTCCAAATGTTCATACGAAGTCAGGGGTATCAATGCAATACATAAATTGAAATTAAAAAGACAAACTATGACAGGGGCATTTCTGCAAATAAATAAAATCAAATGGTGAAAGTGCAATTTTCACAAATGTAATAAAATAAAATAAATGGGACCTTCGTTGGTTTTCTTGAAACCCAAGCTAGGGCACCCAAGAGACCGTGGGCGGCAACCACGTGCGAGGAGGCAGCGCACCGCGGCGCGGGGAGCGGAGACCACATCACGGGAGGATGAGGTGGGGCGGCGCGGTTGGCCGCGCGTCGCCGGTGTCGCTGCTCACAGTGGGCAGCGGCATGCGCGAAGGGGCGGCGGGGCTAGCGCGTGGAGCGAGCGACAACAGCGGGCGGTGGCCACGCACGAGGCGAAGTGTCACGGGCAGAGGAGGTGAGCGGGCGGCACGTGGTGGCAGTGGCAACACGCCACGCGAACGCGTGCGGGAGGATCACCGGCAGCCTGGTGGCGGAGGTCAAGTGCGTGGAGGAGGGACATCACCCAGCCGCGCGCTGCGGGAGGCTGCAGCTAGGCCGACAGGCGGCTGGGATGGAAGAGGGTAGGCCATGCATAACCTACAACTTTGTTTTTTGTGCATTTTTTGTATTTTTTATGTCAGAAAATAAACATGCAGGAATAAAGAGGGGACGATGATGTTGGTGGTTTTTTTATGGTTATGAATGTGGTGATGATAATGATATAGAAATGAAAATAAAAAGATATGATTATGAGGTTGTGTGGTGAGTGATTATGTTTGGTTTATGATGGAGATGATGATGAAAGAGATGATTGTGATTGTGGTGATGTTTGAATAAAATGATGGTGAAAATGTAATGAAGATGCACAAGACAAACAATAGATGCGAGATAAAAAAATTGATGAAGTGAAGATAGAAAGACTACCTGGAATTTCTCCAGAGGGTGGAGCTACGATTCACGGCTCCTGTCGTCGCTTCTTGGAGATGGCGGGTACTCTGAAGCTCAACGAGCATTGTGAAGCTCGTGATGGTAGTGTAGACCACCGGATCTCGCCATGAGGTTGTCATCGCTCAACTCATATCATACAACTGTCACCTGAAGGTTAAAGGGGCTTGACCTCACTTCTCTCGAACAGCGGATGATGAACAATGGAGGAGGGGATAAGAATATAAAGAGGAGGGGGAAGTTGGAAAGGAGACGGAGAGAGTGGAGTAGTGGGGAGTTATTGGCTTGGAGTGGAAGACAAGTAAGGGGAGAAGAGGTAAAAGGGGATAAAATATATAATTATTAAAATAATATAAAAGGCTACTAAAAATATATAGAATAGCAATAGTAAAATAATAATAATAAATTCGAAAAATAATAAAATAAATCCAAAATTTTAAGAAAATAGGGTGACATGTGGCGCTCCAGGAGTTGCCACATGTCGCTCTTAGAAAATTCAAAAATTAAATGTAAAGAAAAAAAAATAACAAAAGAGATTAAATAAAAAAGTAATCAACACAAAAGTTGCTCATCTCGACGAGATCTCCAACTTTCGTGAAGGGCCGAAAATCTAATAAAGTCATCTGTACAAAATGTAGTTTTGGGTGGTACCTTATATGTATAAAATATCACATTTTTATCTTTTACATTTTTTGGTATTTTTACATAAGAGAAAAACTAAAATAAAGTTAGAGAAATATGAAATAATATTTAGAACTTAGTCTATTTTTTGTATTTTTAATAAATAAGAAAATGAAATGGTAAAATACATGGCAAAAAGGTCATTATGTACAATATACAACGAGGCCCAAAATCCAAGTTTTGCATACGGAGCTCCGATTTTAATGAAATTAGTCTTCTTTTTAAGGTATCTGTATGCATATTACTTTAAAAGTGAGTAGACCTAAATCAGACACTGTATGATAGAGATATGTTCATTTTAAAGCTCCTAGTTTCAAACATGGATAGGTGTTTTATTGGTCAATTTTACAATGTAGTAATTTTTTTGACTTTTCCTTTAATTAGTGTTACTAATATATACACTATAAATTTGATTTTATTGGATTTGGAGTTAATATAAAATACATACAAATAGGTGAAATATGGTGAATATACATGTGACTATTTACAAGTGAAATGGGCTTCTTATTTTATGCAAATATGAATGCTAAAATACATATATTACTTACGCATGCATGAATGCTAATTATCCAATACAAGTAGAAATATGCATCTAATTAGTCGGGAACAAAACTCTATTTTCAACTTTTAGAGTGATGAATCACAGATTCATCACAGTCCCACAAGAAGGTTTGCTTTTAACCTTCTTGAATTTTTGTTATATCCACTCTGTTGTATATTCACTTTCGCGTCCCTTTGACAATCTCCCATTTCGCTCATCCACCCCATTCTTGTGTGTGCCCCTCTTAGGTTGTACTTAGTCCTAAGTATTGGGGGGGGGGGAGTTGGATTAGTCAAGTGTTCTTTGTTCCGTTTAATAACTCTTGTTGTTGCATATACTTACGGATTCTTTTACCTTAGATATACGTGGACCTGGTGTGTATATCCTCTTCTATCTTTGTCCATCTTTGGTCTCTCTTCTTCTTTTCTTCTTTTCATTTTCTATTTTCTTTTTCTACCGAAAAGGCATCACCCCTTTGAGACAGTCTGCAATACTTAGGTCTACTATGTCCTAAGTATGGGGGGGGGTATGCACTCTTAGTTCTTCTATTCTTTGATCCTCTCCATTGTATCCTCTTCTTATTTATACTTCGGGGATATCTTACCCTAATTATACGGGTCAATCGGAGTAAGATCTATTCACTCCTACCCTCGACCCACCTTTCTTTGTATACAGTCCTGCTATACTTAGGATTATTTGATCTTAGGTATAGGGGGGGGGGCGGTCAAATTCCCATTCGTTCATTCATTTCTTCATTCATTTATTCTTTATATTTTCCTATACTCAAAATGAGTTATGTCTTCATTTTTCTCTATGATCTATGAGGACATAACTTAAGCTCAATATGGGGGGGGGGGTCGTATATACTGCATATATACTTTGGCCATAACTCATACTTTCTTATTTTTATTAATATTTATGGTTAATTATAGCTATAAAATTCATTTAAACACTTAATAAAAAGATGATTATTATTCCTCAAATTCTTTTTTGTATTTATTAAATAATAAATCAGGTAAAAATATTTTTTTGCAGAATGTTTGAAAAATAGTTTGAAAGTATTTTTGAAAAATCACTTAGAAACAATTTGGAAAACATTTTGTTAAATATTTTCAACCTCTATAAAAATGTTTTGTCTTGAAAATTTTATTTTCTTTGTGTGAAATAAAAATGTTTGAAAAACAATTTTCAAATGTTTGAAAAATGATAACAAAATTATTTTCAAAAATTTATATATGCTGTTTGAAAAACCATTGCAAAATGATTTTCAAATGTGTGTACATGTTTAAAAACTTGTTTGTAAAAATTATTATGGACTATAGTTTTCAAAATTGTTTGTAAAATATTTATCAAATAAGTTTGAGGAATATATACATCACATTAAAATTCATTAATAACTGTATATATATACTTATAAAATTGACCACTTACCCCTTGTAAATTCTTAAAACTCAAATCCTTTTAAAAAATGATACACCCTGATGAATCCGTAATTCATCATCTCAATATCTTGATCTTAGCAAATTCTTCGAGTAAAATTTCAAATACATGTACATAAAATAAATAAACTAGAAAAATAGACCTTGTAAATAAAACACACTAATTATTGTATATTATATTGTACAAAGTAAATTAACAATAAAAAGCCGCAAAATTAAAGGAGTTTTTCACATGTAAATAGCTCAAAACTTCATATATTTTTAATAATTTCATATCAACTCCTATTTGGCTAATTCTTTCTCTGACTTGTTCATCAAATGTATATAAAAATACAAAAAAAATTTACCTCAAATAAATACTCCTATATCCCAAAGAGAAAAAGCTGTAAAGTCCAATTTCCTGGCTGAATTCCCGCTCTTATGAATTCCAAATTCACCAAAACTCACTTTTAAAGTTTAAGTTAGAAAATTATATATCCAATGAAAGTGGTTTCATTAGAATCGGAGCTCGTTTGCAAAATTTGGGTTTTGGGACCTAGATGTACATTGTATATTATGTAAATATCATTCTTTCTTCATTTTTTATTTTATATTTCTTTATTATTAAAAAAAATATAAAAAAATCATTATTGTATTTTATTCTCAGTATTTTATTGCATTTTTCTGTTGTAAATTTATCTTATTAAAAGGATAAAAAATATAAATTAGAAAAGCAAACAAAAAATGTACATGTTGTTTGCCTTCTTTTGTAAATTCCCCACTATTTTTTCTTCTCTATTTTTTTATTGTATTTTCGTAGCCTAGTTTATTTTATTTTATTTATTTCCTATTCTCTACAATAACTTCTCTTCTACCACCAACTTCCATTCAACTCCACCATTTTTTAATAACCTCCATTCCACCCCATATTATTCATCCAACCTCCCATTCAACTCCACCAATAATCTAACCTCCCATTCAACACCACCACCATTATAATCTCCCTTTCTCTTCTCTTTATATTCATTTTCATATCCACATTTATCCCATCGGCCATTCAAATAGAAAAAGGAGAGAGCTTGGAGTGTTTTGTTGGTGACAACGACTAAGCATCTTCCTCAAGCGACGACCTCCTTCTGGTGAGATCCGTGGAGTTTCGCTCCGCATCACGCATAGCTTCTCTGATTTTTCGTCAATCAGATCAAAGAGAAGATAGGATTCCAGCGTAGCTGCTCCGCAAATCCATCGCACATCAAGTATGTATTTCTTCTCATTTCTCTTGTTATTTTATTGTATCTAATATTTTGTTTTCTTATTGTCTTGGTCACCACCATCATTTTTATATTACCACCACATCATCACTTATCATTTACATCACCTCCTTCCCCATCTCATCTTTTTATCTTTTGCATTTCATCACCATCATACCATTTTCATCAATACTACCATCATCATCATTGCATCCTCGAATCCATCTACACATTGTCCACCTTCATTTTCATTTGCATTTTTTTCCTGAACTAAAAAAATAAATAATTAAAATAAAAATCACAACAACAGCAAAATAAAAAATACAAAAAACAGAAGGAGGCAACCGCCCACCGCTCCCCTTCCAGCAACTGCCACCAGCAGTGGAGCTCCCCCAGCCGTTGGCCACCGCAGCTCCCCTCCGGCCTTCCTACCCTCATTGCTGCCGTGTCAACCGTGACCACCTCTAGGCTGCACTGCCCAGGTGTGGACCGCCTCCGCCATGTACAACGGTGCGCCACCACGAAGCCGCACTGCCTTGCCGACGCCAACCCAGCGCCTCCCCCACGCTTAGCCACACCGCCGTGCACGGCAGATCCTGCCCCCTTCCTCCGCTTCGCTACACCGGTCGCCACCCCAACACCCGCCACTGCTCCCTCCGCTAGTGGTGTGCTGCCGCCGCCACCCTTCCTCATCCACTTCGTGCCCTAACTCTCAGAGAAGAAGGACTTTCTTTTTTTATTTGTAAAAATTACACTTTTTATATTTGGTTATGTTATTACAAACCAGTCCCTGTGTGTAGCTTGTTTGTTTATTTTGTTTTTTTATAAGGTACTGATAACTCTATGTTTATGTTTTGATTTGGACTTGAATATTGCATCTTTTATTTCAATGAACAATGTCATGGTTTTGCTCAAGTAATCTCTATCAGCTGGATAATTATTTGTATTTTTCTGAGCTTTGGGTAATTAATTTAAATTATACAAGTGATGTTCTGCTTTTTTACCCAATTTGAAGTATTAAATTCATATCTCAATCATAATTGCTCAATAAATTCCTAAAAAAAGGAATGATGCCTTGAAGTACATTCTAATCACTTCCAAATTTCATGTTAATTGGAGTTGTCATGTGCCTTAAATAAATTGTAGAGTGATTTCAGTAAATGATTTTTTTTATTAATTCCACACAACTTGTTTTTGCAAAAATTCAACTCTCTTGGATTGTTCATGCAAATAAATTCTTGAGAAAATTCACACTCTAGTTAATTTGTTAATGTGGATTTATTAGGAAATAATTACTTACTATCACTCTATTTCCATTAAAAATTCCATAAAAATTTCATATTTTGTTCGAAAAATACAAAAAATACTGTAGCATCCTTGCATCATGTTTTATTTACAGTAAAATTTTCATAATTTTTGCATTCTATTTGTGTGAAAAATTGCAAAAAACTCATAAAAGTGTGTATTTTTCATTGTTGCTTTTTAACCCCTAAAATTCTAAAAAAATGTGTTTTGTGTTCATCTCTGGATTAGGATTTTAGACAAAATACAATTTGGCTAGATCTGATTAATTTTACATTAAAATTAATTTAGCTTAGTTGAATACTTTCTTAGCTTCTTAGTTCACCTGCATTGTGCATTTTGCATTCATTTTGCATAAAAAAATCGCCTTGAAACCTATATCTAAATTTTTGAAAGTGAGGCAGGCAGAACCTCTCAGGTGTGGCATGGGGGTGCTACTTGGTTAGGATGGATGAAGGTGAGGCGTGAAGAACCTCTCCGGTGATGGGCGGAGGAGGATACGATGATCTCATGATCATGAATGATCGGCTCCTCCTCACTTCTCTAGCCACCTGGCAAGACGACACAAAATGCTCCTTGGAGGAGTTCATGTAGACTGGAGGGCTCGATAGAATCTGATTCTTATGGGAAGAGCCTTATATGGATTTACGACATGGAGCTCTAGTCTTGGGTCAAAAACACCTTAGATGAGGCCCTTCTCACCAATACTTGCACTGTTAGGTTTGCGACACAAAAATGAAGGGATTGGAGGTGCTACTTGGTGAGGATGGATAAAGGTGAGGCATGGAGAACCTCTTAGGTGATGGGCAGAGGAGGATTAATGATCTCATGATCTTGAATGATTTAGATTGAATGGGGGTTCATGAAGCATGGAGAAGCTGAAGGTGAAGGAAATGATTGTGATCAAAGGGCGGAGAACGGTTGGAGCGTAGAGATGAGGTTCGTTAGAGCTCAACTCCAGCGAAGTTCGAATTTTTTATTGTTTTGAATAAAAATGTGAAATTGAAGTATACTAACACCTACCCTATGCTACTGCTAATCCTAGAAATGAAAAATGATTGGAAAAACAAGGCTCATGGGACCTGGCATTGCCGGGAGCAGAGCTCACGGCGGAAGAGGCGACAGAGCTTGGATCTACCTCAATTCGACCCATTCCTTGCTTGATGAAACCTCTAGAGAGGAGCCTGTTATCACCAGGTTCTTTGATCTGGGTTGAGATTAGGGTTTGGATTGGAGAAGGGGGATCAAAACTCAAATTGAGCTCCCAGGGGGTATATGTAGAGGGGTTTGACCAAGTGTCCTAGCCATAGCAATGATCCATTGATCGAAAAATCAAGTGCGTGAAAGTGTGTAGATTTAGGAATAAAAGTCAAGAAGGAATCGTTCTAAAATACTAACTAATTAGGCGTATGAATTTGGGGAAATTGAAGGTTAGAGCTGTGACAGCTACATGAAGAGGGAGGGCAGAGAGTTGGCCCGCGTCAACTGACTCGACCATCATTGGGCCCTGTATGCACACCAAATGACAAAACTGTGAATAAAAGGTTTATTAATTCAAAATAAAATAATAAACAATTTTACTACATTTTGGTTAAAACATGAATTTTTTTTATTATTTTATGTAGTATTTTGTGATAATTTTTATTTATTTTTACAAGTTTATTTATTATAGGTTACTTTTTATAAATATAAAAATAACTATATTTACCTATGTTTTGAATATTTTATTTGTATTTTGTACTTTATTATTTGATATACACAATTTATATAATTATAACAAATTGAAATACACTCAAATATATTTTTATTTTATTTTTTAAGTTTATTTTTACACTTAATGAAATATGGGTGTTAATTATATAGGTATATATATTGTGTATTCATCTATGTAGAGGAATAGATATATTTATTTTAGCATCTTTTTTATGATTTTATTTCACTATAATTATTTAAATATATTATAAAGAATATTTACAAAATTAAAAACATATAAATTGATGAAAGATATAAAGAATATATAAAATGAATATTTCATTTATGTATATAATACAATAGGGGTCCAAAATCTAATTTTTGCATCTTAACACCAAATTAAATGAAACTGTCTTCATTAAATAAATAATAAAAGTTATATACAATTAGAGCTATTTCGATGCATTTTGAGTCCATATGGAGAAGATATGGGTATGTAATTTTGGATTGTTATTCTGAGTATAATGCACAATTTGCATTATTTATGTGTGAAATAATTTTGTATTTTTCTACGTATTTTCACTACAAATTTCATGTACAAAGTTTATTTATTTGAGGTATAAATAATTAAGTATAAAATAGGTTCCAAAAAAGCATTATTAGGCATTTATGAATTATTATTTCTTTTGTTTATTCGCCCTTATCGCCCCTACTTTTTTCCTTGTCGACCCAGTCATCTGATGCCTAGGTCTCGAGGTTAGGGTCATAAAATACCTTTGGCATTTTCGTTGTTTTTCTTTTCTTTTGTTATTCTTTTCTTTTTTCTTTAAATACAATATTTTATACATTATTTACACATAAATACTAGATGTTAATTCATGCGAAATAATGTTGTTTACATGAGTTTAGACAGGGTTTAAAGGCCAAAATAAAAGAATAAAGATGATGAAATGGAGATTCATCACCCCTCTTTACTTGCCTTTGCCAGTCCCTAGCAAACAATTATGCTTATAAGTGCCAAAAGAAAGTAAAGAAAATAAAAAGAAAGAACTTGGATTGATTTTAATTTTCAAACTTTTCTTCATAAAATCAAAGTTCAGAGCTCAGTCGGACCATTAGAAGTTAAGTTTGGTCAGATGCTTATTGGGAATCGAATTTAAAGCACAACAACTTCTAAGAACCACAAGACTCTGCTCAAGTCTCCTCAAAAGTTAGGTCAGAACAAGTCGTTGTCATACATAATCCTTTATGAACCCTAATTCCACAATCCAACAACTTTTTCCTCGATAAGCGCGATATTCCCTTCTAAGTTCAAGTACAACCATCTCAAGAAGAGGAGGTGTAGGGAAGAATGGACGTTAGCCAATGTAGCTGTCTATCCATAAGATGGTTGACCAGTATATACAAGTCACCCTACTACATGCTAACAAACATATTGAATTTGAAGCTCAAGCTTGCTTATTGACTATATACATACTCTGATGGGACATGATTTTTCTTGGAAGTTTGCACATCTATTATTTTTTCAGTCTTTGGTTTTGCATTTTTTTGTACTATATGTAGGAGCTTTTACATATGGACTTTTTCCTCTTGAGCCAGTAGATTATCCCTATTTGGAAGCATTATTGCAACCCACAACTTATGTCATTAGACCTCATGGCTACTGGATCGAGTTGGCGTACAATGACCATAAATGTGTAACTTCCGATGTTTTCATTGGCTTGTGTCTCATGCTAGTGAATCCAACACTCTACCACTTCAACTGAGGTGAGCAAAGTGTAAGGTGCAAGTGTGAAAGCTAGGTCATTGTCGACAAGAGTCATGTGTGTGTTCCAAATTTTTCTACTTCAACAATCAAGATAACATTGAATAAAGTCTCACGGTCTCAAAGAATTAAGTCTAGCAGACTTGAAGCAACTCAATTCCAGTTCCTATAAGTGGATTAAGATCGAACAAAGATTCGATCTTCGAATTTTACTCAGACTTGTACAGTTGTCAATTTCAATCCAGAAAATGCAAATGTTATGCACAAAGAAAGGAAAATATTCTTGTGATACAGTTTTCTAATTTTGAACTTTTTATGGAATTTTTGAAACATTTGCACATTTTTATGTAGGTTTTTGAAAAGTTTTTTCAAATTTTTATGGATTTTTTATTTTGCAAATTTTTATTGTTTTTTTTAAAAAATATTTTTTTGGAAAAATGCAGTTATTTACACAGGAGTGCATTTTTATTTACAAGAATTAGGGCGAAGGATTGACACATGGTATTTACAAGTTTGTAATGAATTTTATTTGTTTGGAGTATGTACATGGTTCTCAAAATATTTTGAAAATATTTTGCAAGCATTTTGAAAACTTTATTTTGCAAACTAATTAGACAAATAGATTTTTCAAACAAAAAAATGAAAATCATTTTGCAATGATTTTTCAAACAATATATATATATATATATATATATATATGGTAAAATGGGGCTACCCCCATGGGGGGAGCTAACTTAGCTCCCCCGCCCTATTTTGCATGGTTTTTATTTTTTTTTGAAAATTTCTTCCCTATATTATGTCATTAAAATTTTGTGCGAAACAAAGACTCCTCTGGTCTCCATCTAGACGGATCGTTTTTAGCAATTATGTTACCATTAGAAAACGATTGTCTAGATGGAGGTCGTAGGAGTCTTTATTTCGCACGAAATTTTAATGACATAATATAAGGATATAGTGATGAAAGTCTAAGGAAGAAATTTTCAAAAATAAATAAAAAAACCAGGCGAAATGGGGTGAGGGGAACCAAGTTAGCTCCCCCCAGGGGCAGCCCCATTTAACCCATATATATATATACATATATATATATATATATTTTCAAAATATTTTTGCTACCACTTTCCAAACCATGTGCAAATATATGTTTAAAGCATTTTATTCAAATAAAGAAAAGAAATTTTTAAATTCAAAACATTTTTACAATGGTTGGAAATATTTTACAAAATATTTTCCAGATAGTTTTCAAAAGATATTTCAAATAGATTTTCCAACCCATTTTTAAACATTTTATTAAAATTTTGAACCTATCAATATATACTAAGAATTTTAATGCATATGTTACTTTTTATTAACTAGTAATATAATTTGAAAACACGAAAGTACTAGTTATGGCTAAAGTATATACATTGTATAACTACAACCCTATACTTATCTTGAGAAATGTCCTCATAGTCCAGAGAGAAAAAAAAAGAATAAATAACTCGTACTAGGTATAGACAAGTCGATGTTGCAATGACTAATGAAAGAAAGAAAGAATGAATGAATGAGAAGTTTATTGCCACCGTGTACACAAGATGATAATCCTAAGTATAGAAAAATATCTACAAGGCATGGATGGACAAAAGGATATGAGTAGATCCTTAAGCACTTCATGGAAGCGTGAGGGTTGCATCGTACGCGATCAGGAGCAACTAGTTACACTAGTTGCTCGTGGTAGCAGAATTAAAAATTTTAATCCGATGAAACCACATGATCCAAGAAACTTCTTAAATTGTTGCATCGAAAACACAAACAAGTATTAGGTTTACCTCTTGAATTGTGGTTGTGATCGAGTCTCTAAAGAAAGAGATCTGTCTCAAGTCTGATCTGACGGAGGAGATGCTTGTGAGCGTATTGATGAAACTCGTGCTCCTCGCAATCCATGTTGTTGATCCAAGCGGCGAACCTCCTGATCTCATCACACAAGAACCAACATCCTCTTCATGAGTGAAGTGCGCTGAAGGAGACGGAGGTCCACGAGCAAATGATTTGGTAGCATAATGATGATGTCACGGTGATGGTGACTCTCTCTAGGGCTCCATGGTGGGCAGCCACAATAAGAGAGAAAGAGAGACATGGAGTGTAGAGAGAGAGAGAGAGAGAGAGAGAAAGCATTAGTTGTTGTATCTTGAAGAGCAAAGGGTGCCTCTTCTTATATAGTATTTTGGGAGTCCATGGATCTTAATCCATGGACACCAGAAAATCAATGGTGAGATTGATATGTGATTCTTTCAAAGGCCACGATTTTGATGTAAAAGCATAACACCAATTTATTTTATTTTATTAAATATATATTGAATAATAAATATAAATTAATTTCAAATTAAATCAATTATCTTGGAGATAATCGAAAGGAGATAATCATCCACAAACTTTGTTGGTGCATGGAAATCTTCTTCCAATGAGGTTACAATATCTTATTTCCAAGATTATCTCACAATGATAATTTACAATTATCTTGTGAACATTAATATCATGTAATTGGAAAATTTTGAATCACATTTACAATCCAAAACAAAATATAAATTATATTTTCAATTAATTATCCAATGTGAATCTAATTTGCATCGATAATTAATCAACAACTATAAATCACAACAAGATATCTATATTATAAATCACATTTATAATATACTTGATTAATATGAATAATGCTATCCACATTATTCATATATATGACAATAAATCACATTTAACCATCTTGGATATCTATTCTCATGTGCCCAAATAATATGAATCATGCTCACATTATTCACATCTTTGATAATTAAATCACATTTATTATCTTAGATAACTCTCCTTATATGGACAAATAATATGAATCAAATTCATGATAATTAAGTCATACTTAATTATCCGTTTCTCAATGCTCGGATACATATATCAAAAGTAAAATTATCCTTGAACCCTTTCAAGGTCAATACATTTTTTCTATGGATACTTGGAGATAAGGATAGGGAGATTGTATTGTTCCACATATAGTAACTAGGATATTGAGATCAAATCTCAAATCCATAGCTCGGGGATGTCCCATAGATGCTTGATTTAAATCAAGGACGTTCATCCAATCTTCTCATTGCATCAGAATCACATTCAAATCACTGTCCAACACGTGGACGAAGATTATAAAACTTCTCTATTAAGAGGAACCACTAAAATCCAGACCCGTTCCATCACTCCCTAAGAAAGGAAGGGTCATGGTTATACAATCGTTTATGATCACATCACCCTCAGGTATTCCTAATACATGTACATGATGTACACTGGAAGACCAAGAACAAACTCGAAGTTTTACATCTATTTAGATTGTCTCCTTCATTGTTTTATCATTAAGGTTATCATTTGATCATTCAGAGTTTGTATCGATCATATACTTTCCAAAAGCATATATCTTGCCTAGGTATTGATCATATATTTTCCAAAAGCATATATCACACCTTACTAATTCAGTCAAGCTTCCAAAGCGAGATGACCGTGCACAGAATTTGATTCTTCCCAATATCTCATGAATGAGCTCATGTTATCTAGTTCAACAATGAACATGTATGATCCATTTGAGAGATATTATTATGCATATGCCCTTGCGTGCACACCAGCGCGTCGTTGTATAGACCTTTGTTAAGTCATCAACATATTAGTCTACCAAATGCACGTACTCAGTCATATACTAACACATCTGTCTTCAGTCAGAGGATGTGTCCTTATATCGTGACAACATACGTTATAGGTCTTTGGTTATCTCGATCTCTTTAAGTCAACTCTTTGACCTAAGTTATCTAACACCTCTGAATCTCTATTTATATGCAGAGGACCTGCATAAGGAGGTCAGTTAGATATTAGCCTTTAGAGAAAGGATTTTCATCTCCTTCTCAGGCTGGAGATCCACTCTTTAATGATCATTTGACGACGTTTGATGAGTCATCAATCTACCTCTTTAGATATTCATCCAAGAACCAACCTCTATGATCATTAAGATGGCCATGGTACATAACCCTAATTGTACTAATTAACCTATAATGCAAATTAATTATTATTTATTTCAGACCAGGGAATCATATTTGCAATAACGTTTATTGCATAATGGTTGGTCGTGGGCTCGCATGTCCAACAATCTCCCACTAGTCCAAATAGTCATTAATGGGCTAATCCTTAAACCTGCACTCATGTGACAATCATAAGCTATTTAGAAAATTATCTAGGTAAGATGATCAATCACTTTGTTCCCGAGAGACTATGCCAAGTCCTTTTTTGACACTTGCATATCTCCTAGTATTAGTGCTCACATCCAATATGAATGTTGCATCTTATGCAACCAATACTCAATATTGTTCATTATAGAGTCTTTAACACTACATTTTAATGATCGTTTTAAACAGTATTTCCATTCTCCTTTTCAGAATACCCTTATTCCTGGAGATCTCTATCTCTTAAGACTAAGACCCAATCTTAAGTCTTATAAGGCATCTACTGTTAAGACCTTTCATGTCACTTTATATAAAGTCCTAAGTTCTTGAAAATAATACTTTGAGATCACTATCTCAAAAAGTCTTGCCATCTTTGAAGATATTATTATTACTGCAATCAAGTGTTTTATTTCCATAGTAGCATTAGTAATAGTTTACTACTCCCACTGCTTGGCAGACATCTGACTTTTACAGACTTCTAGCAAACACACGGCCTCTCATAACTGATACAGAAGGGCTATCAGTTTTAGCATTCACTTCCTCAACTCTTTGAGGTGCTATCCCATCAATACCATATCTTAAGGGAAGTAAGCCTTCCTTGGGGTTTTCCAAGAATGTAATATGTCCAAGGTGTACTAGAAATGTGACGGTCCAAATACCCTCTTCTCTTTTCTTCTGAACACCTTTAGAACTAAGATCCAAGGGGTATACTTGAGATCATATCTCAAGGTATGGAATAGCCAGATTATGAAACACTTATTATCATCCTTCAAATGATTAGGATACTGTCTACATTTATCATGATGAATACAATGGTACTCCCACTAAGCTTCACATGGTACATCAAGATTCTATCTGAAATCATAACCTTTATCATTTTGTCAAATCAAATCTTGTGTTCCAACTACAAGAAGATTATTTGAGTCCATAGATGGAGTTCTTTAGCTTGCGTACCTTGCTTTCCTTATCCATGAAGCCACGGGGCTACATCATATGTATATCCTCGGAGAGGTATTCATAGAGGAATGCAATATTGATTTCCATCAAGATTTCAGTCAAGTTGTATAGCTATAGTTAGCAATATTCTAATGGGTATAAGCAAAGTCACTAAAGAGAAAGTCTCATCACAAGTGATGTTTTCTCTTCGGTGTGTATTTTGTGGATACCAGCCTTGCCTTAAAGGTTTGTACCTTCTCGTTAGGTTCTCTTTTTCACTAAAAGATCCATTTACACCTTAATGGGTCTTACCCATATACGTGGATCCTTAAGGGTCCATATACAACATTTTTTTACGAAGTCTACTTTAGACTTTATTGCTAAAATACATCTCTCAATGTCATGATCCTCTGAACCTTCATCACATGAAGATAGATCATTATATGATATCTCAAACACATGGAATCCATCCTCAAACTAATTTGAAGAGGTATGAGTGTTTCATCTTTAATTGTCGTTTTAGTTTCTGATTTTAGGGCCTTGTTACCTTTACAAAATTCAATGAGATCCTTTACTTCATTTTAATCTTGATTCTCAAGAGTCTCATTCTCTAGGAATCACATCCTTAGAGATGAAATCTTTTAAGAATCTCAATGTCATAAAGTAGGTATCCAATACCATCCTTTATTTTACTAATGAAGTAGCACTCTCTTGTGCTAGATGCCAACTTACTTGCATCCATGACATGATCATGGACCGAACATCCCAAAATCCTCAAGTGTCTAACACTAGGATAGGCTCCAAACCATATCTCATGAGGATGTTCGGGTTTAGATTTGCATGGAATCTTATTAAGGATATATTGTAGTATCTACTACATATATACATGGAAACTAATATGTAATTATGCTATTATTCATCATTGATCAAATCAGGCCACACATGATCCAATTGTTTCTCCCTGTAACTCTGTTGAGTTTATGTGTATCAGGAGGAATGAGATAGGACATATCTCCATAAGGTAATCCTTGAATCCGTCTAATAGGTACTTGCTACCTAGGTTAGATCAAATTGATTTTATCTTACTTCAAAATTTGGTTCTAAACCAAAATTGTGAAATCTTTGAACATTTCAAAGCTTTCTAAGATGCAGGGATGAAATCTCATATAACAAATAATCATCGAATGATATCATATCATCAATATTTATTATGATATAGATGATCTACATACATCAATATGTATGAGATATTGAATACCTTGGCATCTAACACCATTTCCAAAAAAGGGTGCATTGGATATTTTCTACTTTGAAAACAATATTCACAAGTATGTAAGATTTGAAATTTCAGATATTTAAAGCTTCATCTCTTACTAGTCTATTGATCTCATCAATAGAAAATGTTCAAGGCTTGATGACAGATCATTGTCAAATGATCTTCATCCTCTTATTGATCTTAAAAGGTTTAATTTCCAACATTAGAAATGTTAATGAACTATTCATTAGTATTATAATTTAGTAGAGTCCTCTAGATATTAGATTACCATATGAAATATATCCATCATAACTCTATGATAGGTTTATTCCAGAATTCATAATTATTTCCAACATTTAGAAATAAATTATGACTATTAAACCTTAAGATGAAATTTATAGTCTTCTAATACATATGCAACCTATTGCAAGTGCTATTAGAAGAATGAGATACAATTATTAGACTTTTGATCTTATCCAATAAGTAAGTTAATTTCAATGATGTTATATAGATATAGATTATTCTGATGCACAATATGGGTCCTTCTATAAGCATCCAAGATAGACTAGATAGCCATGCTATTAGTGTATTGGCTTATTGCAATATTGGCATTCATATAACTCTTTGGATGTCATATGGAAGTCACAGAAATACAATCAACTCTTTGACTTTCCTTTTGGTTTGGGTCAAACACGTGCTTCCACTGCGCTCCCTTCATCTATAAACAACCATTGTTTTAGAAAAAGGATCGCTTATGTTGAACTCAAAAGATTTCAATATAAGGGTATTTCACATTTATACATGCTTCATTCAATTCATACAATATGAATATTTTAAAGCTTCATGGATGACATGAGTATAGACAGTAGAATGATGACATTCATCAAATCTACATACATCTAAACTCTAAAATACTACGATTCAGGTAGGTACTCAAACATTTTGAGTACATCATCTCTTATTGAGCCACCATATTGCATAATGCTGTGAACTATGTCATTAATGATTAAATGTTGAGAGCACATATGCATGCCAAAATATATTCTTTGATTTTATAAGGATTAATTGACTATTACGATCATCATCGACATGATAATTCAAAAGCACACTCGATGAGAGATCAAGACTATAGACATACAAACTCTAAGTTGTTCTCCTCTTATCTATTTAATTGTCATTCCTCATTATTATGAGGAAATTTTGACATTGCAACTGCATACATTATGTGTCCAACTGCAAGTACAATATCTTTATCATGGATCCAGTCCATGATATTTTACAGGTTGTTATTGAGAATAGTATTGAGTGAGTTTAAAGAGGATCACCTGAAATAAGAAATTTGCAAATATATATTACTCTTATTTTGGTTTTTTATATCAATGTTGCCTTGCCTTGTCAACATTGAAATTTTATTCCTTTAATCACTTTCAATGTAAGAGAAATATTTACCATTATATCTTAAGAAAGATATGTGATCTCCTTCTTACCTTTGCTACATCCCAATAACATGAGAACTTGCAACTCGTATAAAAAAGAAGTGGGGACACATTCTAATTTGCAAGTACATCTTGCATTCCCAATTCTATCTTTAACACACGGTCCCACCAACCCTAATGTGACATTGACCCGTCGTTAATTGAACCAACCATCAACAGGATTAGAACTTGCCATCCCATATGGCATCAATAATATGAGGACTCCATATTGGGGTCACTATGCATATGACCTTACTCTTTGTAGAAGCAAAGAGCCCGATCCAGATGTGCTTGTATGCAAAAGTTGTCGCTTCGGACAGACATATCCAATATACAATCCTTGGCAATGGAACCCTTTGCCTTTAAGGGAGACAATGGATGTCACTTATGTGATCCTTCATATCATATTCACATTCAAATTAATTATTATGAATCATATTCACATAATTAATTCTTCCAAGGGAAATTACTACTCTATTCATAATAGAGTGTTTTAATTTTAATCGGATCTAATTAATTTAATCAATCAACAAACAAACAATTTTTAATTGTTACTTGAAGGATGGTATAATCTCAGAATATGTATTTATTTAAATTTTAACGATTAAAAAATATACCATGTTCGCTTCAATCATTATACTATCCTTACCCAATGTCATGATCATTACTGACGGGAGTGGGACAGACCGATCATGGAGCAACCTACTACCCCAACGCTCCCCGACTAGACACTATATCTGCCTCAGGCCAGGATAATGCCAATTGATCACTTTGCATTTGAGATGATAATCGGTCTTTCAACCAAAGTTATACCATTTAATAATAATCAAAATATTTTTTAATTAACTTTATATGGAGATTTCTAAACAAATCCCCAATCCTATTCAAGCATCAATATTTGTTGGAAGTTCATATAACCAATTGTGATCTAGATCATATATAATCATGTTTTGGTTATGGTTAATATCACTCATGAAAATAATCATGACATTTAAATATTTCAAAAATGTAAATAATTATCTCAGGAAATTATCCATTCATTTACATGAATTTAATTAATGACAAACACAAGGTTCTTAATCAAGTACATAATTTCTAGTTGTGACCCCTACTTACTAAAGTTAGCATATCTCAAGCAATTAATTCCAAATCAAGCAAAATAAGTTTCCTTAGTTTTTTAATTTGATTTAAAAAGAACCCAAGTGACATTCACAAATTTCTAGGAGATTTAAAACCATAATTAACTATTTATTTATGTTAAGATTCTCCATCCTAGTAGTAGATTTATGTTCATTAAAATGATCATAACTTGAGCAATCTGATTCCAAATTATGCAAACTCATATCCCATGATTTCCTTATTTAATAGGGATCATTATCTAAATGAAAATCACGTGTTTAAACATTTTTAAATATGACAAAAAATGCACTAAACATGGTTGCGCGAATGAAATGTGATGAAACATCACACAACAAAAAAAAGCCGGTCATATTAGGTTCATGGATCATATCCAAAACCTCCAACCTGGCTCTGATACCACTTGAAGGATATGGGAAGATCAAACACATTATGGAAGCGTGAGGATCATATCATATGCGATTGGGAGCGACTAGTTGCACTAGTCGCTCGTGGTAGTGGAATTTAAAACACATTTAATCCAATGAAACTACATGATCCAAGAATACTTCTAGGATCATTTCATCTAAACCACAAACACATATTAGGCTTACTTCTTGAAACATGGTTGTGATCAAGTCTTTAAAGGAAGAGACCTATCTAAAGTCCAATCCGACTGAGGAGACACATGAGAGCACGTTGATGAAATGTGTACTCCTCGCAATCCATGTTGATTATCCATGCGGTGAACCTCCTGATCTCATCCCACGAGAACCGATGTCTTCTTCACGAGAAAGGTACACTGAAGGAGCTAAAGATCCATGAGCAAATGATCCGGCAGCATAACATATGGTGACTCTCTCCAGGGCTCCATTATGGACAACCACAATGATTGAGATAGAGAGATGCCATGTAGAGAGAGAGATCAATAGTTGTTGTATCTGAAAGAGCAAGGGGTGCCTCTTCTTATATAGTATTTTGGGAGTCTATGGATCTCAACCCATAGACAACACAAAATCAATGGATGAGATTGAATTGTGTTTCTTTCAATGGCCATATTTTTGTTGTACAAACACAAAAACAATTAATTTAATTAAATAAAATATATATTGAAGAATCAATATAAGTTAATTTCGATTTAAATCAATATCCTTAGAGATAGTTGGAAGGAGATAATCATCCACCAACTTTGTTGGTGGATAGAAATCTTCTTCCAATGAGATTACATTATCTCATTTCCAACATTATCTCATAATGATATTTCACAATTATCTTGTGAACTTTACAATCATGCCATTGTAAATTTATGAATGACATTCATAACCCAAAATAAAATGTAAATTATATTTTCAATTCATTCTCCAATGTGAATCCAATTTACATCAATAATTAATCAACAAATATAAATTACAATAGGCTCTCTCTAATACATTATAAATCACATTTATAATATATCTCATTAATATGGATGTTATATCCATGACAACAAAATCAAATTTTATCATTTCGGATTCTATTCTCATGTGCCCAAATAATATGAATCACACTCATATTATTCACATCTTTGATAATTAAATCACATTTAATTATCTTAGATAACTCTCCTTATATGAACAAATAATATGAATCAAATTTATATTATTCATGATAATTAAATCACATTTAATTATCCATTTCTTAATGCTTGTATACATATATCAACAGTGAAATTATCCTTGAACCCTTTCAAAAACAATGCGCTTTCTCCGCGGACACTTGGTGATAAGGACATGTAGATTGTATTGTTCCACAAATAGTGACTTGGATATTGAGATCAAATCTCAAATCCAGATCTCGAGTAGGTCCCACAGATTCTTGATTTAAATCAAGGTCGTAGATCCAATCTTCTCATCACATCTGAATCACTTTCAAATCATTGTCCAACACTTGCATCGAGATTAGATCACTTCTCTGTTGAGAGGAGTCATTGAAATCCAGACTCGTTTCATCACCCCTAGGAATGGAAGCATCATGGTTATACAATCGTTTATGATCACATCACCCTCAGGTATTCCTAATATCTATACATCTAGCATACTAGAAGACTAAGATGAAAATCGATGTTTTAGATCTATTTAGACTGTCTCCTTCAATGTTTTATCATTTGGCTTCTCATTCTATCATTGGGAAATGATATCGATCATATACTTTCCAAAAGCATATATCATACCTAGGTATTGATTATATACTTACCAAAAGAATATACCAAACCTTACAAAATTCAGTCAATCTTCCAAAGCGAGACGACCATTCATGAAATTTGATTCTTCCCAATATCTCTTTAGTGAGCTCATGTCCTCGGTTTAGTAATGAACCTGTATGATCCATTTGAGAGATAGTATTACTCAAATGCCCTTACAGGCACACCAACGCGCTGATGTATAGACCTTGGTTAGGCCATCAACCTATTGGTCTGCAAATGTACATACTTAGACATACAATAACACATCTATCTCCGGTTAGAGGATTTATGCTTATATTGTGAGAGCATATGACATAGGTCTTTGGTTATTTTGATCTCGTTAAGAACTCTTTGACATAACTTATCTAACTACTCTGAATATCTATTCCTCTACAGAGGACCTACATCAAGAGGTTGGTCAGATATCAACCTTTAGAGAAAGGATTGCCATCTCCTTCCTAAGATGGAGAACTGCTTTTAATAATCATTCAACAGTGCTTGATGAGTCGTCAATATAACTCTTTAGATATTCATCCAAACATCAACCTCTATGACTTAACAATTGAATCAACAACTGTATCATCATTAAGATGGCCATGGTACATAAGGGATCTATTATGCAAATTAATTATTCTTTATTTCAAATCAAGGAATGATATTTACAACAACGTTTATTGCATAATGGCTCGTCGGGGCTTGCAATTCTGATGAACCTTTGTTTCATCATCTTTATTCTATCATTTTGGCCTTAAAAATCCTAGTAAGTGCGTGTAAATACCCTTAATTTAGGCATTTAGCATTCATATATCATTGTGTAAATAGTGTATAACATATGTTTTTTAATGCCAAAATTATAGAATAAAGAAAAGAAAAGAAAACAAAAAGAATGAAATATTGAAGATATTTTATGACCCTAAACCTTGAGACCCAGGCATCTCGATGACTAGGTCGATAAGGAATAAAGTAGGGGGAGATAAGGGATCAAAATACAATAAAATACTCTTTTATTTAATTCTGTATTTGTTAATTTTGGGACCTATTTTTAGTTCCTCTTTTATACTCAAAATAAAGAAACTTTGAACATGAAAGTTGTAGATAATAAAATATAAAAAAATAAAAAATTGATTTCATATAAAAATAATATACAGATAAAAAATTATACTCAGAATAAGTTTCCAAAATCCCACCTTCCCGGATTCATATAATTCAAATAAAAATTCAATTTATCAAAATAACCTTTAATTATATATAACTTTTAATAAGATATTTAATGACGATGGTTCCATATTTTTTGGAGTTACGGTGTGAAAGTTAGGTTTTGGACCCCAATTGTATAGTTGTACAGATTAAAATATACATTTTATTATTTTTCAATATTTTTCTATTTTTTTATTTTTATATTTTTTTAAATATTATTTAGAATATATGTACATACTAAAAAACGAATAAAACAATAACTAAAACATTAAAATAAAATATTCAAAGGAAACGTGTAGATGAAATACATATATCTATACATATATAAATAATGCATCTATTTATTTAAGTGTATATATTATATCAGAAAAAAATAAAAATATATTTGAATGTATAAAAACAATTTATAATTTTATAAAATAATAAACTAAATTAATAAAATAAAATTTACAAAATAAAAATTAAATAGGTACACAAATATACCTATATATAACCCTTAAAAAGTAACTTATAATTATAAATCTCTTAAATATAAATAAAATTATAATAAAATACTTTGAAAAATAATAAATGTTTTTAATTTTATAAACTAAATTTATTAATTTCATTTACTTTTTTAAATCACTTTTTATTTTTTTCTAGGGCTTTTCCTGGTTGGTCCACATGGACCAACGAGGTGCGTCGAAGAGTTGATCGTAGGTCAACTCTTTGACCAACCTCTGTGCATCTGACACACTTCATTTTAGCCCTTTCTTCTCGGATTTTTCGAGGCCATGTCTTGCACCATTTGATGTCGCGTTCTTCTTGACTTTTCTTCCTTGACCATTGATCATACACGCCATTAGCTCTCATCGGGCTTTGGATCGCTGCATCGAGCTATACACTTCGTTCTTTGAGCTGCTCCAGCAACTTTGTACAACAACATCGGAACTTCCAATTGGATTTTGAACCTACTTTGACCATCTCCTTCTCCCCCTAAGGCAAATAATGGAGAGAGTATGGTGACAACATCCGATCCAGGCCTTTAGGTTGATTAAGGGGGCAGTCCGAGGAGCGATCTACCCATTTCCGACAAGCTTGTCATGAGGTTCTTCTTCCTTGGCCTCGGGCAGGTGAGGTCTCTTTTATTGCAATTATCTAGCTTAGATTAGACCTTAGGTTTCATTTTTGTGTTTTATCTTTGCATTTATCACATTTTTAGCTTAATCCTCCCCATTCGAAGTTTGATGGAGCTGATCTCTGAGGAACTCTCCTCCGTATGTTTATGCTATTGATTGACCCTTCCTCCACCTCATTTCGCTTCCTCCTCGCTTCCTGCCCTTTGTCCCCTCCATTCCCTCTCGACTCCACTCGGATCGAGACCTGACTGCTCCTTCTCCCATCTACGTTGGAGTGACCTTCGCCCACTCTACCTACGCCCCATACCGATGCCTTGAGGGTCGAGGTACTTTGCCCTCGACCTCCTTAACCTATTTTGCAATATCCAGAACGAGATGGAAGATGGGAGGAGATTTTACGGGTGGCCGAAGCTTCCTGGGGATGCCATCATCTCCGACTTTGTGGTGGTCCTACGATGCCTCTTTACCCATTTTGTCGCCCCCACCTGACAAAGCACCCCTGCAGGAGCATTTCTGGCAATTTTCTGTTTCAACAACTGTTGGAGGAGGGAGATGGGGCTTATAGAACTTCACCGTGGCGGAGTTCATCCTTGTTCTTCCTCGATCTCCCTCCGTCGCAGGATCAAGGTTGCAACCCAGATCCTCCAGTCTCTGTTCGATCAAGCACATCCCTGCCATTATATCCCTAGGAGAATACATAATATGGGACATCGGATCGTGAAGCGGCATCGCTCTCCCCCGTGCTGAAACGTGGATAAGTGAAAGGAGGAGAGACGTTCATGCGCACACGCTTGGGTATTTTGCATTGTCATTCTCGCACATTTTGTATTTCATTTAATAGTTTACAATCTTTCTTATGATGTTTAACTTATATTGTAAAATAGTTCAAGAACTATTTTATTAAGTTATATATTTTTTTGAAAATTATATGTAAGATCCTTATCTTTTAAAAATTACATCTAGGTTCCAGCCAGTGTGGCTCACGTGTTCATACACATGAGTTGGGCATTTTTGCAGGTGGATCCTTGGTGCTTTATTTATTTCTAATTGGTTATGTAACTTTTTGTATGTGTTGAATATTTTTGGGAAAATTACAAAGTAGCCCTAGATCGTTTATCTATTTACATTAATACCCTTGCTAGTATTGTATTTTCTCTTTGTTGTCTCTATTTATTTTAAATATCTTTTAAATTCTAAAATTATCAAAAAATGAATATAGCTTCCAAAATGCAAATAGATTTACTACTAATTTTTAATTTGTAACTTTAGGCCTTTTAAATAATTATTAAAAAAACTTCATGCTTTGTCCTTGTTAGTAATAGAAAATATATAAAAATTATAAAACCATTTTGAAAAACTCCAAAAAATATATTTTATATTTATTTACTTATTTTAAAACTCCAGACCAAAAATTACTAAAATATATAAAAGAAAACTAAAAAATTGAAAAAAATCTAAAAACATTTCTAAAAATATATAAAATCATAAAAATTCCAAAAAATATATTTTATATTTCTGAATTTTCTTTATATTATTGTTATTATTTTAAAAATAATTTGGAGAATTTTTGATTCTGTTTGGTATTTTTAGTCTCCATTTTAATTTAAGATATTACTTTTATCCCTGTTTTAAGGTACTTTTGACTTAAAAATCTATAAAAATTAGCAAAAATTCCTAAGAAATCACAAAAATAGAGAAAAATTTCTAAAACTAAAAATATTTTATTTTATTATTTTTTATTATTTTCATTAAATATTATATTTATTATAGCCTATATTGTATTTATACTCTATTTGTAGCTTTATATATTTTTTAAAAGAAAAAAGAAAAGATAAAAAATATAAAAATATAAAAAGAAAAATATAAATTATATAATTAAAAATCAAAATAGAAAAATACAAAATACAAAATAAAAACCCATAAAAGATAACATATTGACAAATACATCACATTCACATTTTTCAGCATTTATTGCCCGATCTATCCTGCTTGTTCCCTATGTTTGACACTCTACACATACTTGCACCTATACACATCCTTGTTCCCGATCAATTTGATGACTTTGTTCCCGCCTTGTGTGGAACATACCACCGTTAGATTTTGGGTTAAACAAACGACACCATTGTCGGGGAGCAACAACCATAGATTGACTTTTTGCTTGATTGTGATATTTGTCTATAATTTTGCCTCATTTATTTGATATTTATTGTGAATTTTCTAATCACCCTCACTTGTTTGATTTTATAAGAGGTACCATAGATCGAGGGAGGTGCTTCTCTTTGGAGCACCTACGCATCCACGTCAGCGACTGGACCTAACACCAAGGAAGACTTTGAGGGAATCTTGAAGACATTTTTTGTGCATTTATTTGTAGTATTTATTTATGAAATTTAAGTGAGAGAGAGAGACTATCATTAATTGTAATAACTTATGACTCTCCAAGACTTTGCCACACTTACGAGGTCCAATGCCTGAAGGATTGTTCCCTTGGGGTCCTCGTTGGTTTTTCGCAGTTTCTATCACCACATTTTTCTTTTTGTTTCACAAATTTGTTTTCTTTATTTTGTGTGATTGAGCTCTTAGCATTAGGATTGCTTGTCGATAGATTAAGACCAAACATCTAAGTATAGTTGCATGTGCCTATAGTGACGTTTAAACTTAGTTAAATTTTGAATTGCTTCTCATTAAGTCTTGGAACCCCGTACCACGAGAGTCTTCCATACAACGATTGCAGGACCCATTGTTGTGACCATTGAGGAGACTCCAAGACCGGACTCTTAGGTTTCATTCTAAGTCGTTAGCATTAGTTCTTCACAATAATAGCCATTTCTAAACTTAGGGTGATTTCATCGGCTTACATTTGCATATAGTATAGCTTTCAATTCTGTTGAGCATCCTTGCATGTAGAGTGTTGGAGGCAAGGTGAGTATTTATGTTTTAGCATTCATCATCATTTTGCCACTTGCATTACTTTTCCGACTCTCCCTCTGATTTTGATTACCTAGGTGCTTAAAAGAATTGACTCCTCATTAGACGTGTACATTTCTCACTAAAAATCCAAAAAAAAGTGATAATAAATAAAATTGGGACTGCTAATATTACTTGACCCTAAAATGAAATAAAAAAGAAAATTTATCTTCTAGGGGCCAGTAATCTCATAATTGTCTTCATTTTAAATTGCTCTCGTACACACTAAGTATTAGCGGCAAAATCCCATTAAGCCTCCTAAGTGTTTGCGTAACTTTTTAACTTTTCTCCTAACTCTAAAACAGACAAGATAAAAATATCAAAATTTGACGATGTCTACTGAGTTGAGTAGGTTAATTGCGGGGTTTGTATTGTGTGCATTTGCTTATGATTTCTTGTGTGTATTCAAGATCATCTCTGCGTATTTACACCTTTTTCTTCACTTCTCTTGATTTGACCATAGTGCTCTCCCGATCATTTTCTCTTGTTTCGGAGATGTCCGGCTGGAATGATTTTATCCAACCTTCACGGATCCCTCGTACCCTCCAACCGGTCCACCTACCTTTTTCCAGAAGGACTTTGCTCCTTATATATGTACATATCCACCTAAGCCACAGATTCAGAACTGAGATTTTTATCCACATCCATCCTCATATTTTCTATCTTCGTATTTCTTCACATCCACCCGAGACTGATCTGTTGGAGTCACCTCTCATGATTTCTACACTTGAGACCTTGATCCAGTTCTTGGAGCATATGAATTCGAGGATTGATGACCTTATTTGCCTAAATAAGAGTGATATTAATACTTCACGATTTGATGATTTGGACTTGATTGAGGATTTCCATGAGAGCATGCAATCACCAAAAATACAAAATATGAAGAATTTTAAAAATCCAAAAAGATTTCAGGAGACACATGATTGATTCAGACTGTTAGGAGAGGGACTACTTGCCAGACCATCTATCTGTACTATCTTTCACATCTTGTCCCACCTTTGACCATGAGGGTGCCGCTGTACAGACTGCTCTTAGCATTACTCGTGTATATGTTGATTGTGATCTCCTCCCTTGTATGGAGGAGGTCCAAAAATTTTAAAAATTATTGATTGGACCCGTAGTGGTGGCCACCATTCATGAGATTATTAAAACACAACTTCAGTAGGCCATGACCCAATTATCTACTCCTCATCATAATAAGAGAAAGTAGAGGAGCATATGTAAGAATCATATATTGACCATGGCCACTAGCCACGCCATCGTCCTTCTTCTAAGAAAAGGAATACTGCCACACCTCTCGTGAGTTGCACCATATCTTACCATTTATGTGACAAAACTCTCCTTGATAGTGGTGCATCGATTAATAAAATTAAAATACCCTTCTCATTGGTACAGTCTATTCATCTTGGGCCTCTCAAAAAAACTAGGATGATTGTACAATTTGTTGATGGATTAATAAAGAGGATGAAGGGTATTCTTGAGAACATCGTCATTCTGATTCAGGGCATGAGTTTCACTACATATTTTGTTGTATTTCCCATGGAGACATCCATTGTGGACTGTCCTCTAATCAACCTAGGACGACCCTTTATCGCCTCTACGTGAGCTGTTATTGATTACGGATATGGAGATATTCGCTTCCGTTCTGATGTCGCGAGCGATGTGTTGATCATCACACCTACCACCGACTAAAAATCCATATCCCATGAGAGTTTGCCTGTGTTAAATGAACCTGAAGCCTATGATTTATATGCTGATATCAGAGAGACTTTTTTTATGACCGATGATGAGACCCAAGAATTCCTTTCCAAGGAGGAAGACTCGGAAAGCGTTGGCGATGCATTGATGACATCCATGGAATTTACATAATTGACACCATTGGGCGGAGGGCAGATATTGATGAGACCAAATCTGAATTTGATCTTGTTGCTTTTATTTTGAAATTCGAGCATTTTGGTGAGAATGATGATCTGGTTGAGACTCTAGAGGATTTACATGATTCGACTATTTCCACTGATGATTTCAAGCTTTTCAGTTTTGACCTAGATGAGTCCTCGTAAGACGACATTGATTCTACTTCTTCCGATGATGAGTTCATCCCTTTTCACTTTGATATCAGCGAGACACCTAAAGCTAAACCAAGTCGTACTTCTTCCATTGATCCATCTATGCCTTCACACCCTGGGACCACTGAGGACCTTCACCCTATTGACCCTGATCAGTTTGTGTCATCTGAGGACCTCGATGTCGACTTGCACCATATCAGATCTATTCCTCAACGGTCCCACAAGAAGGTTTGCTTTTAACCTTCTTGACTATTTGTTATATCCACTTTGTTGTATATTCACTTTCGCGTCCCTCTGTTCATCTCCCATTTCGCTCATCCACCCCATTCTTGTGTGTGCCTTTCTTTGGATGTACTTTTTGTTTAATCACTCTTGTTGTTGTCTATACTTAGGGATTCTTTTACCTTAAATATAGGGGGAGTGGTGTGTATATCATCTTATATCTTTTTCCATCTTTTGATCTCTCTTCTTCTTTTCTTCTTTTCATTTTCTATTTTCGTTTTCTACCGAAAAGGTGTAACCCCTTTGAGACAGTCTTTAATACATAGGGCGTACTATGTCCTAAGTATATGGGGGGTGTGCACTCTGAGTTCTTCTATACTTTGATCCTCTCCTTTGTATCCTCTTATTGTCTATACTTAGGGATATCTTACCCTAAGTATAGGGGGAGACAATCTGAGTAAGATCTATTCATTCTCACTCTTGACCCTCCTTGCTTTGTGTACAATCCTGCTATACTTAGTATTATTTGATCCTAAGTATAGGGGGGACGGTCAACTTCCAATTCGTTCAATCATTTCTTCATTCGTTTATTCTTTAGATTTTCCAATACTCAATATGAGTTATGTCTTCTCTTTTCTCTCTGGTCTATGAGGACATAGCTCAACCCTAGTATAGGGGGCTCGTATATATTACGTATATACATTAGACATAACTCATACTTTCTTATTTTTATTACTATTTATGGCTAATTATACCTATAAAATTCATTTAAACACTTAATAAAAATAAGATTATTATTCTCAAATTCTTTTTGTATTTACTAATTAATAAATCAGGTAAAAATATTTTTTACAAAATATTTGAAAACTAGTTTGAAAATATTTTTGAATTTTTTTAAAAACAATTTGGAAAACATTTTGTTAAATATTTTCAACCTCTGTAAAAATATTGTCTTCAAAATTTTATTTTCTTTGTGTGAAATAAAATGTTTGAAAATAATTTGCAAATATTTGGAAAATGGTGACAAAATTATTATAATATATATATATATATGTTGTTGGAAAAACCTTTGCAAAATGATTTTCAAATGTGTGTACATGTTTGTAAAATTGTTTGTAAAAATTATTATGGACTATAGTTTTCAAAATTGTTTGAAAAACATTTTTCAAATAACTTGAGGAATATATACATCACATTAAAATTCATTATTAACTGTATATATATCTATAAAATTGACCACTTACCTCTTGTAAATTCTTAAAACTCAAATCCTTGTAAAAAAAGATACACCACGATGAATCCGTGATTCATCATCTCAATATCTTTATCTTAGCAAAATCCTCAAGGAAAATTCCAAATAGATGTACATAAAATAAATTAACAAAATTACTCTTGTAAATAAAACACACTAATTATTGTATATTATGTTTTACAAAGTAAACTAACAATAAAAGCCACAAAATTAAAGGATTTGTTACCTGTAATAGCTCCAAACTTCATTTATTTTCAATAATTTCATTTCAACTCCTTTTTGGCTAATTCTTTCTCTGACTTGTTTATAAAAATTATATAAAAATATAAAAATATATAAAAAATTACCTCAAATAAATACTCCTAGATCCAAAAGAGAAAAGCCGTAAAGTCCAACTTCCCGGCCAAATTCCCGATCCTATGAAATCCAAATTCACCAAAGTCACTTTTAAATTTAAGTTAGTAAATAATCTATCTAATGAAAGTGATTTCATTAAAATCAGAGCTCGTTTGTAAAATTTGGATTTTGGGACCTAGATGTACATTGTATATTATGTAAATATTCATTCTTTCTTCATTTTTTATTTTATCTTTCATAATTATTAAAAAAATTCTAAAAAATCATTGTTGTATTTTATTCTCAATATTTTATATTATTTTTCTGTTGTAAATATCACTTAATAAAAAGGTAAAAAATATAAATTAGAAAAGCAAACAAAAAAATGTACTTGTTGTTTGCCTTCTTTTGTAAATTCCCCACTATTTTTTCTTCTCTTCATTTTTATTGTATTTTAGATACCTAGTTTATTTTATTTACTTATTTCCTATTCTCTACATTAACTTCTCTTCTACCACCAACTTCTGTTCAACTCCACAATTTTTTTAATAACCCCCATTCCACCCCATATTCTTCATCCAACCTCCTACTCAACTCCACCAATAATCTAACCTCCCATTCAACACCTCCACCATTCTAACCTTCCTTTATCTTCTCTTTATATTCATTTTCACATTCACATTTTTCCCCATCTGCCATTCTAATAGAAAAAGGAGAGAGCTTGGAGTGTTTTGTTGGTGACAGCGGCTAAGCATCTTCCTCAAGCGACGACCTCCTTCAGTCGAGATCCGCGGAGCGGAAGCTTCTCTAATTTTTCGCCAATCGAATCAAAGAGAAGCCAGGAGTCCAGCGTAGCTTCTCTGCAAATTCGGCGAAAATAAGGTAGGTATTTCTTATCATTTCTCTTGTTATTTTATTTTATCTAATATTTTGTTTTCGTGTTATCTTGGTCACCACCATCATTTTTATATTACCACCACATCATCACTTATTATTTCCATCACCACCTTACCTACGACATCTTTTTATCTTTTGCATTTCATCACCATCATATCATTTTCATCATCACTACCATCATCATCATCATAGCATCCCCAAAAACATCTAACCATTGTCCACCTTCATTTTCATTTTCATTTTTTCCTATTTAAGAAAACTAAAAAAATAAAAAAAATCACAACATTAGAAAAAAATACAAAAAAAACAGGAGGAGGCAACCGCCCGTCGCTCCCGTTCCAGCAGCTGCCACCAGCGGTGGAGCTCCCCTAGTCGTTGGCCAGCAGCTTCCCTCCGGCCTTCCTACCCACATCGTTGTCGCGTCATTCGCGACCACCTCCAGGTCGCGCTTCCCAGGTGCGGACCACCTCCACTATGTACAATGGTGTGTCGCCCTGAAGTCGCACTGCCTTGCCGATTCCAGCACAACGCCTCCCCTACGATTAGCCACACCGTCGTACGCGGCAGATCCCCACCCCCTTCCTCCGCTTCGCTACGCCGACCTCCACCCCGCCACCCGCCACCGCTCCCTATGAAGGATATGGGAAGAATACTCAAGCGCATCACGGAAGTGTGACGATCGTATCGTATGCGATCGGGAGCGACTAGTCGCAATAGTTGCTTAATGCAACGGAAATTAAACAATTTTCATGTGACTAAACCACATGATCCAAGAACGTTTCTATGTTTTGTCTAAAGCACAAATAGGTAATAGGGTTACCTTTGGAAGTGTGCTTGCGATCGAGTCTCTAAACCAAGAGACCTCCTGTCTCAAGTCCGATCCAATGGAGGAAACGCTTGCGAGCACGAGGATGAATCGCTTGATCATCACAATCCATGTTGATGATCCAAGTAGCAGATTTCCTCATCTCGACACATGAGATCCAACATCTTCTTCACGAGAGAGACACACCGAAGGAGAAGGAGATCCATGAGTAGATGATCTGGCAACATAACGACGATGCTGCATCGATGACGACTCTCACAATGGCTCCATGGTAGACGGCCATTATAAGAGAGAGGTATGCATGTGGAGAGAGAGAGAAAGAGAGAGCATTCATTAATCATTTCATATGAAGAGCAATGGATGCCTCTTCCTATATAGGGTTTTGGGAACCCATGGATCCCAATCCATGGGCAACACATAGTCTATGGATGAGATTGATTTGTGTTTCTTTCAATGGCTAAGATGCTGCTATAAAAACACAACAACTAATGATTTAATTTAAATTAATTTTTATTTATAAAACAACAAAATTAATTTCAAATTAAATCATCTTTTGGTAAGAGAAAAGATAATGAAGAGAATAAACCAATCTCCTCAAAAGAGGGGACGGCTACTCTTCTCCTCATGGAGAGTTGTAGCTGTCCACTCCTCTTTGGTGGACTTGGTCCATCTCTTCTAATTATCATAAGATCTCATCATCTCATGATATATATTATCATCTCTTGTCGACAATATTTTCCCAAAAAAATAATTCCAAGTTCTCTTAGGGAAAATTTCAATCATGCCATTGAAGTTATGTGAATCTTATTCACAACCCAAAAGTAAATGTAATTATATTTTAAATTAATCATTCAATGTGAATCCAATTCACATTAACAATTAATCAACAAATATAAATAACAATATGCTCTCTCTAATATATTATAAATCACATTTATAATATATATGATTAATATGGATAGTGCTATCCACATTATTCATATCCACGGTAATTAAATCACATTTAATCATCTTGGATTTCTTTTCTCATGTGCCCAAATAACTTGAATCATAATCACATTATTCATATCCTTTTTATAATTAAATCACATTTAATTATCTTAGATATCTCTTCTTATAGTATGAATCAAATTCATATTATCCATGATAATTAAATCGCATTTAATTGTCAATTTTCTCAATGCTTGGATACATATATCAACAATGAAATTATCCATGATTCTATCAAGGATAATGCAATTTCTTTGTGGATACTTCGAGATAAGGATACGTCGATTGTATTGTTCCAGATATAGTGACTTGGATATTGAGATCACATCTCAAATCCAGATCTCGAGCCTCCTATAGATGCTTGATTAAATCAAGACCGCAATTCTAATCTTCTCATTGCATCTGAATCACTTTCAGATCAAGGTCCAACATTTGGACCAAGATCAGATTACTTCTCTGCTGAGAGGAGTCACTAAAATCTTGACCCGTTTCATCACTCCCTAGGAATGGAAGCGTCATGGTTATATAATCATTTCTGATCACATCACCCTCCGGTATTACTAACACCTATACATCCTGCATACTGGAAGACTCAGAATAAACCTGAAGTATTAGATCAACTTTATACTATCTACTTCAGGGTTTTACCAGTAAGTTTCTCATTTGATCATTGGGAGTAGGTATCGATCATATACTTTCCAAAAGCATATATCATACCTAGGTCTTGACTATATACTTTACAAAAGTGTATATCAAACCTACAAATTCAGTCAAGCTTCCAAAGAGAGACGACCATGCACGGAATTTGATTCTTTCCAATATCTCATGAGTGAGCACATGTCTTCCGATTCTGTAGTGAACATGTATGATCCCTTTGAGAGATCGTATTACTCTTATTCCCTTTTATGCACACCAGTGCGTCAGTGTATAAACCTTGGTCTGGTCATCAACCTATTAGTCTGCCAAATGTACATACTTAGACACATAGTAACACATCTGTCTCCGGTCAGAGGATGAGTGCCTATACCGTGACAACATATGATATAGGTCTTTGGTTATCTCGATCTCATTAAGTCAACTCTTTGACCTAACTAATCTGACACCTCCGAATCTCTATTCCCATGTAGAGGACCTGCATGAAGAGGTCGGTTAGATATCAAACTAATTGAGAAAGGATTGCCATCTCCTACTCTGGCTGGAGATCATCTCTTAACAATCATTTGACGGTACTTGATGAGTCCTCAATCAAACTCTTTAGATATTCTTCCAAGCACCAACCTATATGATCAATAATTAAATCAACATATTTATGATCATTAAGATGGCCATCGTACATAACTCTAATTGTACTAATGGACCTATTATGCAAACTAGTTATTTTTCATTTCAGATTAGGGAATGATGTTCGCAATAACATTTATTACATAATGGCTCGTTGTGGGCTCGCTTGTCCAACAATCTCCCACTAGCCCAAAGAGCCATTAATGGTCTAATCTTTAAACCCACACTCATTTGACAATCATAGGCTATTTAGAAAATAGCTAGGTAAGCTGATCAGTCACTTTGTTCCCAAAAGACTATGATAAGTCCTTTTACGTCAATTGCACATCTCCTAGTAACAGCGCTCGCATCCAATGTGAATGTTGCATCTTATGCAACTAATACTCAATCTTGATAAAGTAGTTATAGTGTCCTAGACACTATTGCTCTATAATTATTATAACCAGTATTTCATTAGTCCTTTTCAGAATACCTTTTTTCCTAGAGATCTCTATCTACTAAGGGATCTACAGTTAAGACCCTTATAGATCACTATCTACAAGGTCTTAAACTTTTAAAGAGAAGACTTTGAGATTACTATCTCTAAGTATCGTCGCCTTTTAAGATTTTGTTATTACTGTAATTAAGTCTTTTATCTCCATAGTAGGATTAGTAATACTTTACTACTCCCACTGCATGGTAGATATCTGGCTTTTGTACACATCTAGCACACTCTCGGCTTCTTGTAATTGATGCACAAGGGCAACCGGTTTTAGCATTCACTTCCTCAACCCTTTGAGGTGCTATCCCTTTAGATGGGTCAGTACCATATCTTAAGGGAAGGAAGCCTTCCTTGGGATTTTTCAAGAGTGGAACTTGTCCAAGGTGTACTAGAAATGTGACGGTCCCAATAGCTTCTTCCTTTTGCTTCTGAACACCTTCAGAACTGAGATCCATGAGGCATCTTTTGAGATCGTATATCAAGGTATGGAATAGCCAGATCATAAAACACTTATTATCATACTTTTATCATTCTAAATGATTAAGATATCATATACATTTAACACGATGAACACAAAGGCACCCCCACTAAGCTTCATATGGTTCATCAAGATTCTATATGAAATCATAGCATTTATAATTTCATCAAATCTTATGTTCCAATAAAAAGAATCTTGTTTCAGTCCATAGATTGATTTCTTTAGCCTTCACACCTTACTTTCCTCAATTATGAAGTCTTGGGGCTACTTCATGTGAATATCCTCAGAGAAGCATTCATAGAGGAGTGCAATCTTGACTTCCATCTCAAAGATGTCAAAGACAAGTTGTGTAGCTACAGTCAGCAATAATCTGGTGGGTTTAAACATGGTTACTGAAGAGAAAGTATCATCGCAAGCGATGTCTTCTTTTCGTTGTGTAGCTCATGGCTACAAACCGTGTAAGGGTTTGTTTGGCTTCAGGGTTGGGCAGGATTGGGTTGGGTACTATTCACAGGGGTACTCCCTCCTCACAGTTTATTATTCATCCAGCCCTGTGAATAGTACCCAACTGTGCCCAACCCTGCAACCAAACACACCCTAAAGGTCTCTACCTTCTCATCAGGTTCTCTTTCTTTTTCTTGAAGATCCATTAACACCTTTATGGTTCTTACCCATATAGGTGGATCCTCGAGGGTCCATATACAACACTTGTATATGAAGCCTACTTTAGACTTTATTGTTGATATCCATCTTTCCATGTCATTAACTTCAGGAGCTTCATCACATGAAGTTCAATCATAGTCAGACTTATCTGGCACATGGAATTGATCTTCAAACTCATTTGAAGAGGTATTAGTGTTTAATGTTTAGTTGTCCTTTTAGTTTCCGACTTATGGAGCCTCATTATCTTCTCTAGATTCAATGAGTTCCTTTACTTCTTTTTTATCTTGATTCTCAAGTGTCTCAATCCTCTGAATAACATTATTAGAGATGAGACCTTTTAAGAATCTCAACGTCATAAAGTAGGTATCTAATACCATCCTTTATTTTGTTAATGAAGTAGCACTCTCTAGTGCTCAATTCCAGCTTACTTGCATGGAATCTTATTAAGGATATATAATGTAGTCTCTACTACATACATACCTGTAAATTAAGAGGTAATTATGCTAAAATTCATCATGGATCAAATTACGTCATACATGATCCAATTGTATCTCCCTACAACTCTATTGAGTTTAGGTTTATCAGGAGGAGTGAGATAGAATGATATTCATATCTCCATAAGGTATTCTTTGAGTTTATCTGACAGGTACATGCTACATAGGTTAGATCAAATTCATTTCATCTTTCTTCAAACTTTGATTCTAAACCGAAATTGTGAAATCTTTGAACATTTCAAAGGTTTCTTCATATCATACATACTCATCAATAGATGTCACATATCCATAATGTTTATTATGATATAGATGATCCACATACATCAATATGTATGAGATCTTGAATACCTCGACATCTAACACCATTCCCAGTGAAGGGTGTATTGGACATCTTACTTTGAATACTATATTCACAAGTATGTAAGATTTGAAATTTTAGACATTCTAAAGTTTCATATCTTACTAGTCCACTGATCTCATCAACAGACATATGTCCAAAACTCGATGCCAGATCATTGTCATATGATCTTCATCCTCCTATTGATCTTTTAAAGGTTTAATTTTCAGTTTTAGAAATCTTAATGAAACAATCATTGATTTTCTAGTTTTATGGAGTCCACTAGATGTTAGATTACTATTTGAAATATATCCATCATAACTCTTTATGATAATTCTATCTCAGAATTCATGTTTATTTCCAACATTTAGAAACAAACAATGAGTGTGTTCTAATATCTAGGTCATAGAGACATTCTCTAAGACTAAGGTTCTCCCACTGAAACTTAGAAGTCTATCAATCCAATAGAGATTGTTGCAACAATTGCATCAATACCATGTCGATAACTATAAACCTTAAGATCAAATTTTCTAGTCTTCTAAAACATATGCAACCCATTGCAAGTGTTGTTAGAAGATAGAGATACAATTATAAGACTTGATATTATTTAATAAGCAAGCAATATAAATGATTTATGTAGATTATTTCGATGCTCTATCCGAGTCCTTCTCTAAGGATTTTAGACAGACTTGATAGTCATACTATGAACACACCAACTTATTGTTGTATAGGCATTCATCCAACTCTTAGGATGTTATATGGAAGTCATAGAAGTACGATCAAATCTTTGACTATCCTTCTCATCTTGGGTCTATCCCATGCTTCCACTGGGCTCCCTTTATCTATAAACAACCATTGCTTAAGACTAAGGATCTCTTATGTTAAATTCAAAAGAAGTCAATGTAAGAGCATTTCAACATTTATACACGCTTCATTAAAAACATACAATATGCATATTATGAAGCTTAATGAATGACTAGAGTATAGACAATAGAATGATGACACTCATCATGTCTACATCCATCTAGACTCTCAAAACATTGGTTCAGGTAGGTATTCAAACATTTTCAATACATCATCTCTTTCGAGCTAGTATTCTGCATAATGCAGAGAACCATGTTATTCATGATTAAATATCTAGAGCACATATATATGCCAAAACATCTTCTTTGATTTTATAAGGATTATTCGACAATTACGATCACCATCGACATGTCACTTCCAAAGTACCCTTGATGAAAGATCAAAACTATAGAGACGTACGAACCCTAAGGTGATGTCTTATTGTCTTATTTAATTGTCATTCCTCAGTATGTTGAGGAAACTTGCACAATGCAACCACATGCATTATGTGTCCAACTGCAAGTAGAATATCTGGATCATGAGTCCGATCCATGATATTTTACTGTTTTTTATTGAGTATGGTTCTCAAATAAAAAGAAGCAGGAACACATTCCACCATGCAAGTGCATCTTGCATTTCCCAATTCGGTCTTTAACACCTAAGCCCACCACCCCTAAGGCGATGTTATCCCATTGTTAATTGAACCAACCGTCAACAGGATTAGAACTTGCTATGCGCAATCCAATATCGCTCCAATAATATGAGGACTCGATATTGGGGTCACTACGCATACGACCTTACTCTTTCGAGAAGCAAAGAGCATGATATAGATGCACTTGTATACAAGAGTTGTCACTTCGGATAGGCGTCTCCTACATACAGTCCCTGGCGACGGAATCCTTCGCCTTGATGGGAGACCATGGATGTCACTTATGTGATCCTCCACCTCTTATTCAAATTCAATAATTAATTATGATGAATCACATTCATATAATTAATTCTTCCAAGGGAAGTACACATCTATTCATAATAGAGTGTATCAATTGAATATAATCAATTTAATCATATTGAATTAATTATATATACAATCTTAATCAACAAACTTAATTATTACTTGAATAGAATGTATAATCTCAAAGTACGTATTATTCGAATTTTAATAATTAGAAAAATACACCTTGATTTCTCCAGCATTATCGAGTCCCTACCCACTGTCATGGCCAGTACTGATGGGAATGGGACAGACCGCAACCACTACGACCTGCTACCCCAACGCTCCATGACTAGACACCATATCCACCTCAGGAAAGGACAATGCCAAATAGACCATTGTGTACTTTGAGATGCTCATCGGTTTTTCAACCGAAATTATACCATATAATATTCATCAAACCCGTTTTGATAATATAATAAGGAGATTTGCTAAACAAATACCCAATCCTATTCGAGCAAGTGGTTTTTGCATGCAATAGTTGTCCTACAACTATTGTAGGATAAACTAAAGTTTTTATGAAAACAATATTTGTTGGAAATTTCATATTAACCATTTGTGATCAAGATCAGCTATCTTATCATTTTGGTTAATGTGATGTCATTCAAGGAAATACTTATCATCTTTAAATATTTCACAAATATTTATCAATAATAATTTCAGAAATTAACAATTAATTTCCATTAATTTATTTGAATGACAATCACAAGGTTCATGATCAAGTTTGTCAATTTGCAACAGTGACCCTTACTCACTAAAATTAACATAACTAGATCAATTTAAATCCAATTAATGCAAACTAAATTTATTTTGTTCTCCGATTTGATTTAAAACATAACCCAAGTTATAATTATGTTTAGGACCCGTAATTATCTCTTTAATTGCATCACTAACCACCGTCCCCGAAATAATGGATATATGGTTATTAAAAACATCATAACTTGAGTTATCATATACCAAATCATGAAAACTCAAAGCCTATTGTTTCCATAATTAATGGGGAACATTATTCAAATTAAAATTTCGAGTTTAGACGTTTTAAAAAGGGCCGAAATTTTATCACAAAACAGGGCTACGAAAATTGAAATGCTAAGATCTTCACGAACCTAATCGAGTCCAAATCTTCGTAGGTTCAGGGATCTAATCCAAAACCTTTGACAACCTGGCTTTGATACCACTTGAATGATATGGTAAGAATCCTCAAGCGTATCATGAAAGCGTGAGGATCGCATCGTATGCGATCAGGAGTGAATAGTCGCACTAGTAGCTCGATGCAGCGGAAATTAAAAAAATTCATGTGACAAAACCACATGATACAAGAATGTTTCTCGGATTATTTTGTCTAAAACACAAATAGGTACTAGGGTTACCTCTTGGAGCATGGTTGCGATCGAGTCTCTAAACCAAGAGACCTCCTGTCTCAAGTCCGATCCAACGGAGGAGACGCTTGCAAGCACGGGGACGAATCATGTGCTCCTCGCAATCCATGTTGATGATCCAAGAGGCGGATCTCCTGATCTCATAACATGAGATCCAACATCTTCTTCACGAGCGAGATGCGCCAAAGGAGAAGGATATCCACGAGTAGATGATCCGGCAGCATAACGACGATGCTGCGTCGATGATGATTCTCACAGTGGCTCCATGATGGACGGCAATTATAAGAGAGAGAGAGAGGCTTGGCGTGTGGAGAAAGAGAGAGAGAGAGCATTCATTAATCTTTTCATATGAAGAGTAATGGATGCATCTTCTTATATAGGGTTAAGGGAATCCATGGATCCCAATCCATGGGCAACACATAATCAATGGATGAGATTGATTTGTGTTTCTTTCAATGGCTAAGATGTTGTTGTAAAAACACAACAACTAATGATTTAATTTAAATTAATTTTCATTGATAAATCAACAAAATTAATTTCAAATTAAATCATCTTTTGATAAGAGAAGAGTTAATGAAGAGAATAAACCAATCTCATAAGAGGGGACGGCTACTCTTCTCCTCATGTAGAGTTGTAGCCGTCCACTCTTGTTTGGTGGACTTGGTCCATCTCTTCTAATTATCATGAGATGTCATTATCTCATGACATATATCATCATCTCTTGTCGATAATATTTTCACCAAAAAATAATTTCAAATTATCTCGTGGAAATATCAATCATGCCATTGAAATTATGTGAATCTTTTTCACAACCCAAAACTAAATGGAATTATATTTTTAGTTAATCGTTCAATGTGAATCCAATTCACATTAACAATTAATCAACAAATATAAATCACAATATGCTCTCTCTAATATATTATAAATCATATTTATAATATATGGTTAATATGGATAGTGATATCCACATTATTCATATCCATGTTAATTAAATCACATTTAATCATCTTAGATCTCCTTTCTCATGTGCCCAAATAACATGAATCACATTCACATTATTCATATCCTTTTGATAATTAAATCACATTTAATTATCTTAGATATCTCTCCTTATAATGTGAATCAGATTCATATTATCCATGATAATTAAATCACATTTAATTATCATTTTTCTTAATGCTTGGATACATATATTAACAATTAAATTATCCATGAACTCTTTCAAGGATAAGGCGCCTTCTTCGCGGATACTTGGATATAAGGACATGGTGATTGTATTGTTCCACATATAGTGACTTGGATATTGAGATCACATCTCAAATCTAGATCTCATGCCTCCCATAGATGCTTGATTAAATCAAGACCGCAATTCTAATATTCCCATTGCATCTGAATCGCATTCAGATCAATATCCAACATTTGGACCAAGATCAGATTACTTCTCTATTGAGGTGAGTCACTAAAATCTACACCCGTTTCATCACTCCCTAAGATTGTAAGCGTCATGGTTATACAATCGTTTATGATCACATCACCCTCAGGTATTCCCAACACTTGTACATCCAGCATACTGGAAGACTTAGAATAAACCCGAAGTACTAGATCAACTTTATATTGTCTACTTCATGGTTTTATTAGTAAGTTTCTCATTTGATCATTGGGAGTTGGTATAGATCATATACTTTCCAAAGGCATATATCATACCTAGATCTTGATCATATACTTTCCAAAAGTATATATCAAACCTATAAATTTAGTCAATCTTCTAAAGCAAGACGACCGTGCACGGAATTTGATTCTTTCCAATATCTCATGAGTGAGCTCATGTCTTCCGGTTCAGTAGTGAACCTGTATGATCCCTTTGAGAGATCATATTACTCATATGCCCTTACATGCACACTAGCATGCCGATGTATAGACCATGGTTAGGTCATCAACTTATTGGTCTGCCAAATGTACATACTCAGAAATATACTAACACATCTGTCTCCGGTCATAGGATGCGTGCTTATACTGTGACAATATACGATATAGGTCTTTGGTTATCTCGATCTCATTACATCTTCGAATCTCTATTCCTATGCATAGGACCTACATCAAGATGTCAATCAGATATCAACCTAACTGAGAGAGGATTGCCATCTCCTACTCAGGCTGGAGATCATCTCTTAACAATCATTTGACGGTGCTTGATGAGTCCTCAATCTAACTCTTTAGATATTCATCCAAGCACCAGCCTCTATGATTCAATAATTGAATCAACAGTTGTATGATCATTAAGATGGTCATGGTACATAACCCTAATTGTACTAAGGGACCTATTATGCAAATTAGTTATTATTCATTCAGATCAAGGAATGATATTCGCAATAACATTTATTGCATAATGTCTCGCCATGGGCTCGCATGTCCAACACCCTCCGCCAGCGATGCACTGCCGCCGCCACCCTTCCTCATCCACTTCATGCCCTAATGCCCAAAGAGGAAGGACTTTCTTTTTTTTATTTGTAAAAATTGCACTTTTTATATTTTATGTTCATGTTATTACAAACCAGTCCATGTGTGTATCTTGTTTGTTAATCGTGTTTTCTGTAATGCATTGATAACTCTATGCTTATGTTTTAATTTGGACCTAATTATTGCACCGTTAATTTAAATGAAAAATATCATGGTGTTGCTCAAGTATCTGGATAATTATTTGTATTTTTCTGAGCTTTGGGTAATTAATTAATATTATACAAGTGAAATTCTGCATATTTTACCCAATCTGAAGTCTTAAATTCATATCTCAATCATAATTGCTCCATAAATTACTAAAAAATCAGGAATGATGCCCTGAAGTATGTTCTAATCACTTCCAAATTTCATCTTAATTGGAGTTGTCCTGTGCCTTAAATAAATTGTGTTGTGATTTTAGTAAATTATTTTTAATTAATTCCATACATCTTATTTTTACAAAAATTCAACTCTCTTGGATTGTTCATCCAAATAACTTCTTGAGAAAATTCGTACTCTGGTTAATTTTTTAATGTGGATTTATTATGAATTAATTACTTACTATCACTCTGTTTCCATTAACAAATCCATAAAAAATTCATATTTTGTCCAAAAAATTAAAAAATTATTGTAGCATCCATGCAACATGTTTTATTTATAGTAAAATTTTCATAATTTTTGCATTCTGTTTGTGTGAAAAATTGCGAAAACACTCATAAAAAGAGTGTACTTTTCATTGTTGCTTTTAAACCCCTAAAATTCCAAAAAAATGTGTTTTCTGTACATTTTTGGATTAGGATTCTAAAAAAAAATACAATTAGGCTAAATCTGATTAATTTTACATTAAAATTAATTTATCTTAGTTGTGTGCTTTCTTAATTTCTTAATTCACATGCATTGTACATTTCACATTCATTTTGCCTGAAAAAATACAAAAAAATCGCTTGGAAACCTATATCTAAATTTTTGAATTAAACCAAAGTTGTTCCTTTATCTCCCTGTGTTCAACCCTAGACTTACCCGGGATATAAATTAAAGCCGACACTCTTTAAGGAGATCTTCTCTCGATTCTGGCTGATTTGCTAAGTACGCGTACTATAACAAATACAAATTAAATCACGTGCTCATCGACTCATCAGATGGTGCCGTTACCGGGGAGGCAAACGGCTTAGAGATTAATTTCATAAAAATAGATTTAGATATTCACTCACTCAAGTAGTCTGAACCCCAAGTCACCTTGTATTTATTCCATTTTTATCTCAATTATTTTTATATTTATTATTGTATATATTTTATTTAATCTCTCTAACATAAATTTTATTTTCCTTACGAGGGACTGGTGGACTTGGAGTGCATCGGAGGTCGACAGATGTGACGCGCGTCAACTACTAAAGAGCTTGGAGGATTAATTTATTTTCAAGGGAATTTGTGTAATTATTGTGTTGTAAAAAAATAGGAAATTCACCATTTACAGCAGCTTTTGTTTGAGAGCTTGCACTTGTATCCGAACTGGACATTGGCCCGCTTGTGGCCATGTGGTTGCTTGATGTAGAATAAGACTTGCACTCGTGGCTCTTAGATCATATTTTTATTAGAATATCTTTATTGCTTGTGCTCGTAATTTTTAGGATCACACATCACATTTAATGAGACGCACTTGGACCGCAAAGCTATCAGTCAAATTTAAATTTTTCATCACTCGCTAATATAACTATCTATCTAGGAACGGTTTTCTCGTTTGCATTATATAGTCTAAAATTTCAATTCTGTCTTGCATCCCACAATGTAGAGCGTAAGGATCACTGTAAGTCTCCTAAACTTGGCATGCATCATTGATTTCACTATTTGCATTGGTTTTTCCTGACTCCATCCCCCTTGGTTTTTGAAACTTAAGTTAAATGGAAATAGGGACTGGTCGTTAGGCGTGCCTTATTTTGTGGACTAATCAAGTGATAACCTAACTTAAAATCAGAACTGCTAATCAGAGTTGACCAAAAAATTGACTAAAATTACCACTTATTTTTGGGAGAGAAAAACCCTCATTTTATGCTTGTGCTATTGTGATCGTTGAGAGGTGAAGACACATCCCTAGGATAGTGCCGAAAACCTACTTTAAAGCCTTGTGTAATTCGTATATCTTGATTTATCACCTAATTAAATTTGAAAAGATAAATGGTCGGACTCTTGCGACCATCATTGTGTTGAGTAGGTGAACCCAGGGTTTGTTCTTGTGTTTATTTGTTTTGTGTGTTATTCGGTGCACTTGCATGCTTTCTTCATCGACCCGCTTCTCCATCACCCTTCCAAGATGTCAGAATAGTGGTCACTATATCCATGTCACTCTTCCTTGACCTTATTCCGACCATCTACACCCTATTATTCCTCCTCATATCAACACCCCGACCGTGAAGTCAGAACTCCGACTGACTTCCCCACTTCTTCATCCTTCTCACCTACACCACATTCGTACAACCCTGATCCGCATCCACCCTAGATTGACTCACAATATTCTCGTCCACTTGTTGAGATGAATGATTGGCGGAAACAGTTGACCTACACACATCCTGACTTATCCTTAGGGTACAACATGGTTGACAAATTAAACTGAATGGAGAGGCCTACACTACATGCTCTTCCTGATTTGATTGACATGAGTGATCAAGCCCATATTGACAAACCTTCATATCACCCATTTGGAGAGCCGACATATACAGAGGATTGGATTCATGCGATCGATCTACAGACCCATTGTCTACTTACTCCACCATATGAGGATCCGATCAACATCTACCACACATAAGGGCCACACTCAACCCAGCATTACACGCCTGAGTCAAGGTGTGTTGGGTATAAGAGCCCTAATTCTTAGCAGTATCCTCATATTGAGCAAACTTCCCTCATGATGTGTCATGAGAAATTATTGGAGGATGATATTTCTATACCGATCAAGTGTCCAGGTATGAAAGTGGATCATGGATTTTGCGAATTGAATTTTGAAAACTTGGAAGACACCGGATTGACCACAGGTCATCTACAGCTGGAGTCCCATTTACCTCCCTCTTCTACTAACCACTTTCTCTCTAACCCAGAGTCTATACATTCTCCTAGTCCTCCTTCTCTTATTAAAAAGACCAAGAAAATAGAACACCCTAAAACTACCATAAAAATTGAAAAAGGAAAAGATCTAAAAAAATAGGATCCTGTAGTTAGGGAAGCACTAGATAGAAAGTTGATTTTTAAGCTTCCCTTAATAATGGCCATTGAATACTTTCCCGACTTTAAAAGATTTGTGAGAAGTAAATTGATGCTTAAAAGGTCGGACAATAAGAGGACTAGGATTGAGAAACATACGATGTCTATGGCCACCTTTTTAGTGATGGGGGGAAAAACCAAGAGCCACAGAGTGAAGCGGTTGCCTAGATTTGATTGTGAAATCAAAGACACCACATTTGCCCATGCAAGAATTAATGATGACTCATCGATTAATACCCTTCTGACTTATGTGTTTGCCAAGCTCAGACTCGAATCTGCCAAGAAATCAAGAGAGGTCATTCAGTTGGCAGATCGGTCCATTAACGGTCGAGAGGAACCATTTCAATCATCGTTACTTTCCAAGATGCTCCATTGTAGATAGACTTCACAATCATTGACATTGAGCACCAAGGAGAGTTCACCTATTCGCCGATCATTCTTGAGAAGCCATTCTTAGCCTAGGCTAAGGCAACTATAGATTGCGAGACTCGAGATATCGATTTCGTTGTATTGGGAGCACTTTGACCTCACCCGATCTTGAAGGACACACGATATGCTAAGGTAACCCGTAAAGTCGCAGACAGTCGTGACCTTTGAGAGAGAGTTGAGTCCCATCTATCTACTACACCTGAGATATCGACTATTCAGATAACCATTGGTTTGGAGACTCCCTACACCTCCACATCACGCACTACTTGCATCCCCACCACCATGATAGCTTCTAGAGAGGATTCACAACTAGAAGTTGTCCTTGAATCGGACGCGATCATTTCTAATTTCCGTTACTTTTTAGATGATCCGACACATGCGCTAAAAATGCCAAGCCAACTGAGAACAATGTGCCATATCAGAGACGTGTGGTGACCGTGCAAGAGTATTACAATTCATATGGTGACTCGTCTTACGATGAACCTCTGGTCAACACCTCACTACATCCAAGACCTACACCAAAAGCGACAAATGGGACCAAATTGACCAATCTTGATAAATCGGTTTCTCCATCCTCTAGTCAGTCATCTGGTAAGAAGAAGAAGAGTATTGATCTTTCGAGGTGTTCCCTTGAACTCCTCAATAGGTATCATTCTCCTCTTCCTCTTGATGCTTCAGGTTCTAGAAAATCGGCTAAGAAAGATACCTTTGACATACTAGAAAAGGAATTTTCTGAGGAATCTTCATCAGGTCCGGATGAGGTGATCTATATGAGCGAGCTCAGTTCGGCTGTTCTGAAGCCATATTTGAGCAAGCAACTGTGTGTCGAACCTTGTTAGACGTTCCCTACACCTCACTATTATTCTTCTGAGGACAATTCTGATAGCGACACATGTGTATACTACCCACCCCCTCGCTTCCACAAGAAGGTCTGTCACAAACCTTCTTGATCCTTGTATATTCTCACTCCCTGTATATATTTTCCTCCCTTTATTTACCTCCCTCCCCCATGATTCGCATCACTCATTTTGTGGCTATACTTCGGATCACTAGATCTTAAGTATAGAGCGGTGAGTGACCTAAGTTGCTCCATTTCTTCTTGTATATTCTTTCCCACCCTCATCGGTTCCCCAATCTTGTGTTCTATCCAATACATAGGCTGACCAGAGCCTAAGTATAGAGGGGCCAATGCTCGCTGTGTATTCTCCCACATTCTTATATTCTTCTATTCTTTTCACCCACTTATACTTAGTACGAGCTATGTTTTTTGTCACCTAGTGTCATAAGGACACAACACATGCTAAGTATGGGGCGGTGTATATATTGCATATATACTTTGCCAATAGCTTGTACTTTCATTTTTTGTCTATATTATACAATAATTATGGGGTGGGTAAAATTAGTAAAAAAAACTTTTCAAAAAAATTTAGAAAAAAATATTTTCAAAAAAGTTTTCCAAAAAAAATTGTCTTCTTAAAAAATTCTTGAAAAATAGCAAAAATCTTTTGCAAAAAAAAGAAAACATCATTCTTCTTTTCCTTTGGTTTTTCTAAAAAGCAAAAAAACATAAAAAACAACAACAAAAGTCATAAAAATCAAAATCAGAAAAAAAACACTAACTAAAAAGTTGGTTTAATCCCTGACACATTCACATTCACATAAGACTTGTGTTGTTCAAGAACACTTGGTTTATGAGGTCTTGAGATTTCGATTTAACCAGACGTAGTCATTAGGGTCTTTAACTTAATTATTCATATTTCCCTAGTTTGAAATATTTGTGTGCTATATTTCATGCTTAATTTCTTAAGAATATGATCAACACCTCACATACACGACTGCATTTATGATAAGATGAGTTGAAATTTCACTTGAGGAATTGGGATGAGGGATTTGAGTTTGGACTTGATTTGATGATGCTCGAGGATGGGATAAATCAATGAAGTCTTCATGAAAACTGAGTGTCAGCCCATTTGGCCAGTATGAGACATGGTTCTTGTACTATCTCTTGATATTTACCTATGTGCCATGGTGTGATGAAATCTAAAAAAATTATTGATCAGTGTGTGCCAACTCTTAGTAAAAGCAGTGGAGCTAGCCAAAAATCAAAGCAAAGAAAAGAAATATCAAATTTGAAATAAAAGCTCTCACTATACAAAGTCAAATATCAAAGAGCTTCCACAAAAGGCAAGCGCTCCCAACCATTCAAAGTGTCCACTTGGACCACCACTATTAGGATCAGGAGTCGGTCTATCACCAAAAAAGGGCTCTACATCGTAAATGCTCCAAGTCTGGGTGTAGAAGGTATATAAGATACTAAAAAAAGTCACACCCCGGTGTACTCCCAGGAAAACAAGTGCAGACGACTCCAACATCTCTTGACAGACACTATTCAACAAACAAAAAAAATACATGTGTTGAGTTAATAAGACACTCGAGAGGATCCTTGTTCCAATGAGAGGGAGAGAAGAAATGACACAATCCTATGCCCTCCATCAACTGGCCTTCCATCTACACTTTTAAGTATGACAACTAAAGAGACGGTGGATTGGATGCAAGAAATGGTTTATTCCCTAGTGTTGAGGATCGGGTTCTTAGGAGAGTCTCTTGGACTGGAACATTGGGTGACATTGCGACTCAACTTTTGTAACTGTGGTCAACACTTAAGTCATATCCCTACTATATATGCATAAAAAGAGAGTCCGATGATTAGTGAAATTGTATACCTTTTGACTAGAGCTTGGTTCAGCTTAGAATTTTAGGATCTCTAAAACTGAGAGTTCTTGAACAGATCAAGTCTTGTATTCACATGAACAGTTAGTGGTTAATCCAACTTATTCATTTTTTATTTGCTCAAGGACTAGCAAAGTTTAAGTAAAGGGGGTGATGAATCCGGGATTCATTATCTCAATATCTTGATCTTAGCAAAATTCCCTAGTAAAATTCCAAATAGATGTCCATAAAATACATAAATAAACAAAATGACTCATGGAAATAAAACAAATTAGTTATTGTATATTAGATTGTACAAAGTAAATTACAATAAAAGGCCGCAAAATTAAAGGAGTTTTTCACCTATAATGAGCTCAAAACTTCATGTATTTTTAATAATTTCATTTCAACTCCTTTTTGGCTAATTTTTTCTATGACTTATTCATAAAAATGTCTATAAAAATAAAAAAATATAAAACAAATTTTACCTCAAATAAATACTCCTAGATCTCAAAGAGAAAACGTCGCAAAGTCCAACTTCCTGACCAAATTCCCGCTCCTATCAACTCCAAATTCACCAAACTCATTTTAAATTTAAGTTAGAAAATTATATATCCAATGAAAGTGGTTTCATTACAATCGGAGCTCGTTTGCAAAATTTGGATTTTGGGACCTTGATGTACACTGTATATTTTGTAAATATTCATTCTTTATTAATTTTTTATTTTATCTTTCTTAACTATTAAAAAATCCACAAAAAATAATTGCTGTTATTTATTCCCTGTATTTTATTGTATTTTTCTATTGTAAATATCTCTTCTTAAAAAGATAAGAAATATAAATTAGAAAAGCAAACAAAAAATGCAGATGTTGTTTGCCCTCTTTTGTAAATTCCCCACTATTTTTTCTTCTCCATATATTCATTGTATTTTAGTAGCCTAGTTTATTTTATATATTTATTTCCTATTCTCTACAATAACTTCTCTTCTACCACCAATTTCCATTCAAGTTCGTCATTTTTTAATAACCTCCATTCCATCCCGTATTCTTCATAAACCTCCCATTCAACTCCACCAATAATCTAACATCCCATTCAACACCACCACAATTCTAACCTCCCTTTCTCTTCTCTTTATATTCATTTCCACATCAAAATTTTCCCCATCCACCATTATAATAGAAAAAGGAGAAAGCGTGGAGTGTTTTGTTGGTGACAACGGCTAAGCATCTTCCTCAAGCGACGACCTCCTTCAGGAGAGATCTGTGGACCTCCGCTTCGCTTTGCGATTTTCTCATTGAGATTGTGTAGCTTCTCCGATTTTTATTTCGGCTATTGGATTGAAGCGATTTCCAGGAGTCCAGTGTAGCTGCTCTGCAAATCCGATGAACATCGGGTAAGTATTTCTTCTCATTTCTCTTGTTATTTTATTTTATCTAATATTTTGTTTTCCTTTTATCTTTGTCACAACCATCATTTTTATATTAACACCACATCATCACTTATAATTTCCATCACTACCTTCCCCAGCACATCTTTTAATTTTTTGCATTTCATCACCATCATATCATTTTCTTCACCACTATCATCATCATTATCATAACATCCCTGAATCCATCTACCCATTGTCCATTTTCATTTTCATTTGGATTTTTTTCCTGTTTAAGAACAATAAAAAGATAAAAAATGACAATAGTAACAAAACAAAAATACAAAAAAAGGAGGAGACAGTCGCTCGTCGCTCCCCTTCCAGCCGCTACCACCAGCGGCAGAGCTCCCCCATCCGTTGGCCACCGCAGCTTCCCTCCGACCTTCCTACCCTCGCCACTGCCATGTCAACCACAGCCACCTCTAGGTCAGGTTGCCCAGGCAACGACTGCCTCCGCCACGTACAACGTTGCGCCTCCCCGAAGCGGCACTACCTTGCCGATCCCAGCCCAGCGCCTCCCCCGCGCTTAGCCACACTGCCGTACGCGACAGATCCCCGCCCCCTTTCCTCCGCTTCACCGCACCGACCACCACCCCGACGCGTGCCACTGCTCCCTCTGCTAGTGTTGCACCACCGCCACCCTTCCTCATCCTTTTCGTGCCCTAACAGTCGGAGAGGAAGGTCTTTCTCTGTTCTTATTTGTAAACATCGCACTTTTTATATTTCATGTTTCTGTTCTTACAAACCAGTCAGTATGTGCAGCTTGTTTGTTAATTTTGTTTTCTGTAATGCACTGATAACCGTATGTTTATGTTTTAATTTGGACCTGAATATTGCATCTTTTATTTCAACGAAAAATATCATGGTGTTGCTCAAGTAATTCTCTGTCATTTGGATAATTATTTGTATTTTACTTAGCTTTGGATAATTAATTAAAATTATACAAGTGAAATTCTACATATTTTACCCAATCGGAAGTATTAAATTCATATCTCAATCACAATTGATCCATAAATTCTTAAAAAAATCAAGAATGATGCCTTGAAGTACGTTCTAATCACTGTCCATATTTTATCTTAATTGGATTTGTCATGTGCCTTAAATAAATTGTGTTGTGATTTTAGTAAATGATTTTTTAATGTAATCCACACATCTTTTTTTCCGAAATTTCAACTCTCCTGGATTGTTCATCCAAATAGTTTCTTGAGATAATTCGCACTCTTGTTAATTTGTTAATATGGATTTATTAGGAATTATTTACTTACTGTCACTCTGTTTCTATTAAAAAATCCATAAATAATCATATTTTGTCCGAATATCAAAAAATTATTGTAGCATATTTGCATCATGTTTTATTTCCAGCAAAATTTTCATAATTTTTGCATTTTATATGTGTGGAAAATTATGAAAAACCCATAAAAGTGTGTATTTTTTATTGTTGCTTTTTAACACCTAAAATTCCAAAAAAATGTGTTTTGTGTTCATCTCTGGATTAGGATTCTATAAAAAATACAATTAGGATAAATCTATTTAATTTACATTAAATTAATTTAGCTTAGTTGTGTTCTTTCTCAGTTTCTTAATTCATCTGCATTGTGCATTTCACATTCATTTTGCAAAAAAAATACAAAACATTTTGCCTGGAAATCTATATCTAAATTTTTGAATTAACCCAAAGTTGTTCCTTTGTCTCCGTATATTCGACCTTGGACTTACCATGGATATAAATTAAAGCTGAGACACTCTTCACGGAGATATTCTCTCGGTTTTGACTGATTCGCTAAGTACACATATTACAATGAATACAAATTAAATCACGTGCTCAATGACTCGTCACACCCCTGTGTAAATATTTGCACCTAGTTTGAACCAAAATCTTTTCTTTTCAAAAATTCCCAAAAACATTTGCAAAAATAAAATACCAAAAACATTTGCAAAAATCTTTTTGAAAAATACCGAAAAATTTTGCATATGCATCATCTTTTTTAAAATCCATAAAAAGTTCAAAACCTTTGAAAATTGCATCACAAAAATATTTTCTGCATAGCATTTGCATTGATTTTGCATTTTTAGGGTTGAGTTTGATAATTGAACAAGTCTAGGTAAAATCCGAAGATTTGAGCTTGGTAGGACCTTAAAATCTACCTAATAACAAGAACCTTATAAGGGATGGAATTGAGGTACTTCAGGTCTAGCTGACTTAATTCTTTGAGGATCACGAGACTTCGTTTAATAGATTCTTGACTACCTAAGTAGAGTATTTCAGAGCACGGGCATGGCTCTTGTTAATAATGACCTAACTTGGACACATGTACCTTTCACATGGCTCAACTCAGTTGGAGTGGTGAGGGGATCAGATTGGAGGGTATGAAACGCACACAAGTGGAAGCATTTGTCCTAATCGTGGGAGGTAAGTACACCCCAACCCACCTAGTGATGATGATTTCTGAAGACAAGATAGTGAGGGCTACAATAATGCTTCAGAATAGGGATAGTCTACTAGCTCAAGAGGAATATAGTATTTAAAAAAAAGAAAATAAGGGAAAAAAGAAAAGAAAAAAACTCCAAAAAAAAGTGGACAGACCTGATTGAAAATAAAATGCCTACATGAGTGCATATATGTGTATGGTCAGTAAGCAAGCTTGAGCCTCAAAATCAAATCATGAAAGCCTGTAGCTGGATGCCTTGACTACACTGGTCTTGCATCCTAGGATAGGTAGCTACTCTGGCTATTGTCCATTCTTCTCTTGTTGTCACTTGAACTTAGAAGGGAATACCCCACTCCTCGAGGAAGGAGTTACTATATTGGGGAATCACTGGGTTGTCATGCTGGAGAAGTCAGTCTCTTTGCCATTTCAGTTGAGGAGAGCCACCATCACTTATAATGTACGAGTTAGATTCATAGTCATAAGGGTCGCGCATGTGTTGAAGTATTTTGACCTGGATATTATGGGGACTTGAGTAGAGTTTTGGAATTCTCGAAGGCTATTGGATTTCAAATTTTATACCCAATAAGGTTCCACCCGCACTTAAATTCCAAAGGGTCGAGTTATTAAACTTAATCCAATTTCTTTCTTTTTCTGTTCTTCATTTTTCTTTTTCGCACTTATTGCATAAGTGTTTGCTAGGGACTAGCAAAGGCAAGTATAGGGATACTATGAATCTCCATTTCACCACTATTTATTCTATCATTTTGGCCTAAAAACCCTAATAAATGTGTGTAAATACTCTTAATTTAGGCATTTTAGCATTCATGCATCACCGTGTAAAATAGTGTATAAAATACTATTTTTTAGATTAAAAAAATGTAGAATAAAGAAAAGAAAACATGGATAAAATATTGAAGATATTTTATGACCCTAAACCCCGAGACCTAAGCATATTGATGACTAGGTCGACAAGGAATAAAGTAGGGGGAGATAAGGGATCAAATACAATAACACACCGTTTTATTTAATTTTTTATTTATTCATTTTTGGGACCTATTTTTAGTTCCACTTTTTTTACACCAAATAAAGAAACTATGACCATGAATTTTTTAGATAGTAAAATCTAAAAAATACAAAATTTATTTCATAAAAAAATAATATAAAGTTTAAAAGTTATACTCAGAATAAGTTTCCAAAATCCCAACTTCCCAGTCCCATATATCTCAAATAAAACTCAAAATATATCAAAATCATATTTAATTGTATATAAATTTGAATAAGCTATTTAATGAAGGTGGCTTCATATTTTTGGAGTTACGATGTGAAAGTTAGATATTGTACCCATATTGTATAGTTGTACCGATTAAATAATTCATTCTATTTATTATTCAATATTTTTCTAATTTTATATTTTTATAATGTTTTAATTTTTTTAATATATGTACATATTAAAACATGAATAAAATAATAGTTAAAGCATTAAAATAAAATACCTGAAGGAAACATATAGATGAAATACATATATAAATAACACATTTATTTATTTATTTAAATGTGTATTTTATATCAGAAAAATAAAATAAAATACAATTTAGGTCTATAAAAAGAGTTAAAAATTTATAAAATAATAAAATAAATTAACAAAATGAAATGTACAAAATAAAAACTAAATACATAGATAAATATACCTATATATAACCCATAAAAAGTAACTTGTAATTATAAATATCTAAAAAAACTTGTAATAAATATTTTTTATTTTAGAACCTAAAATTTAAAACTTCATTTACTATTTAATCGATTTTTTTAATATTTTTCTAGGGATTTTCTTAGTTGGTCCACGTGGGTCAACTCCCAGGTGGGTCATAGAGTTGATCGTGGGTCAACTCTCTGGCCAGCCCCTGCGCATCTGACACACCTCATTTTTTGCCCCTCGGATTTTTCAAGGCCACGTCTTGCATCATTTGATGTTGTGTTCTACATGACTTTTTTTCCTCAACTAATGAGCATACACTCCATTTGCTCTTATCAGGCTTTGGATCGCTGCATTGAGTTGTATGCTTCGTTCTTTGAGCTGCTCCATCGACTTTGTACAAAAACCATCCGAACTTCCCTTTCATTTTTGAACCTCCTTTGATCATTTCCTTCTCCATCTGAGGTGCGCAATGGAGAGAGGATGGTGACAACATCACCCATCTCCGACGAGTCTGCTATGAGGTACTTTTTCCTTGGCTCTGGCCAGGTGAGGTATCTTTTATTGCAATTATCTAGCTTAGATTAGCCCTTAGGTTTCATTTTTGTGTTTTATTTATTCATTAATAGCGTTTTTAGCTTGATCCTCCCCATTCGATGTACGTCGGAGCTGATGAACTCTCCTCCATGTGTTTCCGTTGTTGACCGACCTCGCTCCCATCTCATTTCACTTCATGCGCCTCTGTCCCCCTCCATTCCCTCTCGACTCTGCCCAAATCTAGACCTGGATGCTCCTTCTGCCACCTACGCTTGACCACCCTACGCCAACTTCGCCTATGCCCCATACAAATGCGTAGAGGGTCGAGGCATTTTACCGTCGACCTCCTTAACCTATTTTGCAGGTATCTCGAATGAGATGAAAGTTGGGAGGTGATTTTGGAGGTGGACGGTGCTTCCTAGGGCCACCATCATCTCTGACTTCATGGTGGTCCTACGGTGCTTCTCCACCCATTTTATCACCCTCAGTCGACAAAGCACCCCCGCAGGAGCATTTCTGGCAATTTTGAGCTTCAACAGTCGTTGGAAGAGGGAGATTGGGCTTGGAGAACTTCATCGCGGTGAAGTTTGTCCCTATTCATCCTCGACCTCCCTCCACCGTCAGATCAAGGCTGCAACCCAGATCCTCCAGCCTCCGTTCGATCAAGCACATCACTGTCATTGGATCCCCGGGAGAAGAACTAATCTAGGATGACGATCGTGAAGCAGCATTGCCCTCCCCCGTGCTAACACATGGATATGTGAAATGAGGAGAGCCAATCATCGGTGCGTGCTTGGGTATTTTGCATTGTCACCCTTATGCATTTTGTGTTTCATTAAATAGTTTAGAAAATTTCCTCTACCGTCTAACTTATTTTGAAATTTTGCAAAAAAGCACTTAAATGTATGTTATTTACATGTTGGCTGGGGCCACATTACCTCACGTGACGGCTCACATGGGGTGGTGATTTTGCAGGCGGACCCCTAGGGTATTTTGTATTTCACTTTCATCGAGGAAATATTTTATTTAATTATATATTTATGTGAAAATAACATGTAAGCCCTTTAACTTTCAAAAATTACATCTAGGTCCCCGTCAGCGTGGCTCACGTGTTCATACACGTGAGTCGGGTGTTTTTGCAGGAGGGCCCTTCAGGATTTATTTATTTCTAATTGGTCCTGTAACTTTTTCTGTACATTGAATATTTTTAGGTAAATTACAAAGTGGCCCTGGATCTTTTATCTATTTACACTGATACCCCTCCTAGTATTACATTTACTCTTTATTGTATTTATTTATTTTAAATATCTATTAAATTCGAAAAAATCTCAAAAAGCAAGTCTAGCTTCCTGATTACATATAGATTCACATACTATTTTTAATTTTTAATTTTATCTTGTTAAATATTTATTAAAAATAAAAAACTTCCTTCGTTGTCCCTATTAGTAATATAAAATACATAAAAATTATAAAACCTTTTTTGAAAAATTGCAAAAAAAATATATTTTATATATATTTATTTATGGAAGTTTTACCCCGTGAACCCTATAAACTTTGTCAATCACTTCTACGACCTTTTGCACAACATAATTTCCCCATCGACCCTATAAATTACCCAGAGAACCCCCATGAGCTTCAAACAGATTAACCGCAGGGTTCATGAGGTAATGATTAGCAAGTTTACAGGGTCGAGGGAGGAAGATCAATGTTTCCAAGGTTGTAAAGGTAATTGACAAAGTTTATAGGGTCCATGGGGTAAAAATCCCTTTATTTATTTTACAGTTTCAAACCAAAAATCACTAAAAAATATTAATGAAAACTAAAAAAATAAAAAAACTCTAAAAACCTTTCTAAAAATATTTAAAATCATACAAATTCCAAGGAAATATATTTTATGTTTCTTAATTTTCTTTATATTGTAGTTATTGTTTAAAAATAATGTGGAGAAATTTTGATTCTATTTGGTATTTTTAACCACCATTTTAATTCAGGATATTAATTTTATCCCTATTGTAGGGTACTTTTGACTTTAAAGATCTATAAAAATTAGTAAAAACTCCTAAAAATAATTAAAGGGAAAAATTATCTAAATCCCAAAAATATTTTAGTTCTTAACTTCGATTAATTTTACTGACTGTCATATTTATTATATTGTATATTGTATTTTTAGTCTATATATAGATTTATGTATTTTTTAAAAGAAAAGACAAAAACATAAGAATATAAAAAGAAAAATACTAAAAAATTTAAAATCAAAATACAAAAATTTAAAATAAGAAAAATATTAAAAAAGAAAAACTCACAAAAAAGAGATCATATAGACAAATATATCACACTCACATTTTTATGCATTCATTGCACGATCTATCTTGCTTGTTCCCTGTGTTCAACTCTCTACACATACTTACACCTATACACATCCTTATTGTAGAGTTATAATAAACTTTAACTCTGCATTTGCTTTTCAATGTTTGATCATCATTGTGGATTAACTGTTGTTTTAATCTGATTTCGTGCGGTCGATTCGACGATTGTGTTCCTGCCTTATATGGAACATATGACCACTGGATTTTTGGCTAAAAAATGGAGATGTTGCCAAGGAGCAACAATGCATAAATCAGCATTTTGCTTGATTATGATATTTGTCTATATTTTTGTGTCCTTTATTTGATATTTATTGTGAATTGTCTAATCACCTTCTCTTATTTGATTTTGTGCAAGGTACCACAGATCAAGGGAGGAGCTCCTCTTGGGAGCACCTACGCACCTGCTTAAGGAGACTTGACCTAGCACTAAGGAAGACTTGAAGGGAATTTTGAAGACAATTTTTGTGCATTTATTTGTAGCATTTATTTGTGTAATTTAGGCGAGATAGAGACTATCATTAATTGTAATAACTCAGGGCTCTCCATGACTTTGCCACACTTCATGAGGTCAAGTGCCTAAGGGATTTTTCCTTGGGGGCCTCATTAGTTTTTCACGGTTTCTATCACCTTTTTTTCCTTTTGTTTCATGATTTTGTTTTCTTTATTTGTGAGATTGAGCCCTTAGCTTTATGACTGCTTGTTGATAGATTAAACCCAAACACCTAATTATATTTGATTGTGCCTATAGCAACAATTAGACTTAGTCAACTTTTAAATTGCTTCTCACTTAGTCTCGAAATCCCGTGCCGCGAGAGTCCTCCATACAACACTTGCAGGACCCATTGTTGTGGGAACCGAGGATACTCCAAGACCAAACTCTTAGGTTCATTCTAATTCTTTTACATTGGTTCATCATGATAATAACAATTTTTAAACTTAGGGAAATTTCATCTGCTTGCATTTGCATATAGTATAGGTTTCAATTCTGTTGAGAATCCTTGCATGTAGAGTGTTGGAGGCAAGGTTAGCATTTATGCTTTAGAATTCATCATCGTTTTGCTACTTGCATTGCTTTTCTGACTCTCCCTCTGATCTTGATCACCTAGGTGCTTAAAAGAATTGACTCCTCATCAGGCGCATGCATTTCTCACTAAAAATAAAAAATGATAATCAATAAAACTGGGACGGTAATATTACTTGACCCAAAAATCAACCAAAAAGAAAAATTATTGTCTCGGGGCGAGTTGCTTACGCACTAAGGATTAGTGCCTCACGTAAGTGTTTGCGTAACTTTTTGACTTCACACCTAACTCTAAAACAGACAAGATAAAAAGATCGAAATTTCACGATCTCTACCGAGTTGAGTAGGTGAAGTGATGGGTTTGTATTGTGTGTGCTTGCTTGTGATTGCTTGTGAGTATCCCAGATCATCACTATGCATTTGCACCTTTTTTCACTTCTCTTGATTTGACCACCGTGATCTCCTGATCATTTTATCTTGTTTTGGAGATGGCCGACTGGAGTAATTTTCATCTGACCTTCACAGATCCCTTGTACCCTCCAACGGGCCCACCTTCTTTTTTCCAGGAGGACTTTGCTCCTTACTTTTGTACATATCCACCTGAGCCACGGATTCAAACTTGAATTTTTATCCACATCCACCCTCAGATTTCCACCTTTGCATTTCCCTTCACATCCACCCGAGACTGATCTGGTGGAGTCGCCTAACATGATTTCCACACTTGAAAACTTGACCCAGTTCATGGAGCAGATGAATTTGAGGATTGATGACCTTACTTGCCTAAATAAGAGTGATATTGATTCTTCGTGATCTGATGATTTGGGCTTCATTGAGGATTTCCATGAGAGCTTGTAACTGCCAAAAATGCAAAAAAATGAAAAAAAAATAAAAAAGCAAAATGATTTCGGTAGACACATTATCGATTCATAATGAAAGAGAGGGACTACTTGCCAGACCATCTATCCATACAATCTTTCACATCTTGTCCCACTTCGACACCGAGGATGCCACTCTACAGACTGCTCATGGCATTCCTCGTGTATATGATGATTCTGATATCCTCCCTTGAATGGAGGAGGTCCAGAAATTTTAAAAATTATTAATTGAACCTGAAGTGGTGGCCACAATTCATGAGATCATTAAAGCCCCACTTCAGCAGGCCATAACCTAATTATTTGCTCCTCATCATAAGAAGAGAAAGCGGAGGAGCAAATCTGAGCATCATATATTGACCATGGCCACTGCCCATGCCATCGTCCTTCTTCTAGGAAAAGGAACACTGCAACACCTCTCGTGAGTTGCACCATCTCTTACCATTTATGTTATAACACTCTCCGATGACAGTGCATCGATTAATATAATACCCTTCTCATTGGTACAGTCTATTCATCTTGGGCCTCTCAAGAAAACCAGGATGATTGTACAATTGTGTGATGGATCCATAAAGAGGCAGAAGGGTATTCTTGAGAAAGTCGTCATTCTGATTTAGGGCATGAGCTTCACTACAAATTTCACCATATCGCCCATGGAGACGTCGACTGTGGAGTGTCCTCCAAACACCTGAGACAACCCTTTCTCACCTCTGTGAGACCCATTATTGATTATTGATCTGGAGAGACTCGCTTCCTTTCTGATGTCGGGAGCAATGTGTTGATCACTACACCAGCTGACTAGAGACCCACATCCCACGAGAGTGTTCCTGTGTTAGCTAACCTCGAGGCCTATGATTTATATGCTAATATTAACGGAACTTTCTTTATTACTAATGATGAGACCTGAGAATTCCATTCCAAGGAGGAAGACTCTGAAAGCATAGACCTTGGAGTTTCCTCTTCTTGTGATTGGTGATGCGTTGATGACATCCACGTAATTTATATGATTGACACTATTGAGTAGAGGGCAGATATTCATGAGACCAAGGTCGAATTTGATCTTGTTGCTTTTATTTAAGACGTCAATTCGTTTGATGGGAATGATGATCCGGTTTAGACTCTTGAGGATGAACAAGATTTGACTACTTCCACTGACGATTTTGTGCCTTTCAAATTTAACCTAAATGTGACCTCGCAGAAACTTCTTCCGATGATGAGTTTGTCCTTTTCACTTCAATATAAACGAGACACCTATGGTTGTACCTATCCATACTTCTTCCACTGATCTGAGTGTGCCTTCACATCCTAGAACCACTGAGGACCTCCCTGATCGGCTTGTGTCATCTGAGGACTTTGTGTACCATATCAGATCTATTCCTCATCTGTCTCGTAAGAAGGTTCGCTTTTAACCTTATTGATTCTATGTATATCCACTCTGTTGTATATTCACTTTTGTGTCCTTTTGTCCATCTCCTGTTTCGCTCATCCATACCATTATAATGTGTGTCTTGCTTAGGACGTATTTTATTCTAAGTATGGGGGGTGGATGAGCTGAGTGTTCTTCGTTTTGTTTCATCACTCTAGTTGTTGCCTATACTTAGGGCTTATTTTACCTTAAGTATGGGGGAGTGGTGTTTTCATCCTCTTCTATCGTTTTCCATCTTCTGATCTATTTTCTTCTTTTCTTCTTTTCATTTTCTATTTTTTTTCTACCGAAAGGGTCTCACCCATTTAAGACAATCTTCAATACTTAGGACGCACTTTGTCTTAAATATTGGTGGGTGTGCACACTCAGTTCTTCTATTCATTGATCCTCTCCTTTATCTCTTCTTCTTGACTATACTTAGGGATATCTTACTCTAAGTATAAGGGGAGACAGTCTGAGTACGATCTGTTGATTCCCACCCTTGATCCTCCATGCTTTGTGTATAGTCTATTATACTTAGGATTATTTGATCCAAAGTATGGCAGGGACATTCAACTTCCTATTTACTCATTCATTTCTTTGTTCATTTATACTTTAGATTTTCCTATACTCAGTATGAGTTACGTCTTCTCTTTTCTCTCTGATCTATTTGGACATAGCTCAAGCTAAGTATAGGGGGGTCATATATACTGCATATATACTTTATCCATAACTTGTACTAATATTTATGGCTAGATATAACTATAATTCATTTAAACACTTAATAAAAAGATGATTATTATTCATCAACTTCTTTTTGTATTTACTGGTTAATAAATCAGGTAAAAGTATTTTTTGTAAAATATTTGAAAAATATTTTAAAAATCTTTTTGAAAAATATTTTGAAACTATCTGGAAAACATTTTGTTAAATATTGTCAACCTCTATAAAAATATTTTTTTTATTGACAATTTAATTTTCTATGGAAGAGATTAAAGTGTTTGAAAAACAACTTGCAAATGTTTGGAAAATGGTTGCAAAAATTATTTTGAAAATCTATATATACTGTTTGAAAAACCTTTGCAAAATGACGTTCAAGTGTGTGTTCATGTTCGTAAAATTATTTGTAAAAATTATTTCGGACTATAGTTTTCAAAATTATTTAAAAAACCATTTCCAAATAAGTTTGAGGAATATATACATCACATTAAAATTCATTATTCACTGCATATATACCTAGAAAATTGACCACTTACCCCGTGTAAATTCTTAAAACTCAAATCCTCGTAAATAAAAGATATACCCCCATGTAAATATTTGTATGTAGTTTTAGATAAAATATTTCATTTTAAAAAATCCCTAAAACATTTGGAAAAACTTAATTCTAAAACTTTTGCAAAAATCTTTTTTAAAAATACCAAAAAAAATTGTGTATGCATCATCTTTTTCAAAAATCCATAACAAGTTCAAAACCTTTGAAAATTGCATCACAAAAATATTTCCTGCATAGCATTTGCATGGCATTTGCATTTTTCGGGTCGAGTTTGATAATTGAACAAGTCTAGGTAAAATTGGAAGATTGGAGCTTGGTTGGACATTAAAATCTACATAATAATAGGAACCTTATAGGAGCTGGATTTGAGGTACTTCAGGTTTAGTTGACTTAGTTCTTTAAGGATCACGAGAATTGGTTTAATGGATTCTTGATTGATTAGTAGAGTATTTCAGAGTGCACGCATGGCTCTTTTTAATAATGACCTAACTTGGACACTTGTACCTTTCACTTGGCACAACTCGGTTGAAGTAGTGAGGGGATTGGATTTGTGGGTATGAGATGCACACAAGTAGAATCATTTGTCCTCCTCTTGGGAGGGAAGTGAACCCCAACCTGTCCAGTGATGATGAATTCTGAAGACAGGAGAGTTTGGGTTGCAATAATGCTTCAAAAGTGGGATAGTGTACTGACTCAAGAGGGAAAACTCCTTATGTAAATGTTGTTGTATATAGTATTTCAAAAAAAGGAAAAAAAGAAAAGAAAACTCCAAAAAAGTGGCATGCCTGATTGAAAATAAAATGCCTACCAGAGTGTATATATTTTTATAGTCATTAAGCAAGCTTGAGCTTCAAAGTCAAATCATGTGAGCCTGCAGCTGGATGAGTTGACTACACTAGTCTTGCATCCTAGGATAGGTTGCTACACTGGCTACTGTCCATTCTTCTCTTCACCCCTCCTCTTGAGCTGGTTGTCACTTGAACTTAGAAAGGAATACCCAGCTCCTCGAGGAAGGAGTTACTGGATTTGGGAATCATTGGGTTGCCATGATGGAAAAGTCGGTCTCTTTACCATTTCAGTTGGGTAGGGCCACCATCGCTTATACTGTACGAGTCAGACTTATAGTCATAAAGGTTTTCGTATGAGTTGAAGTATTCTAACTACTTGTCTATTGAGGGGACTTGAGCAGTTATTTGGGATTCTCGAAGGCTGTTGGATTTTAAATCTGATTCCCAATAAGGTCCGACTTAAGCTCCAAATTGTGATTTTGGGAAGAAAAGTTTGAGAATTAAACTTAATCTAATTTCTTTCTTTTTCTTTTCTTTCTTTTTCTTTTCTACACTTATTGCATAAGTATTTTCTACGGACTAGCAAAGGTAAGTAGAGGGGGATGATTAATCTATGTTTAATTATCTTTATTCTATCATTTTGGCCTTGCGTGTAAGTACCCTTAATTTTGGCATTTTAGCTTTCATGCATCATTTTATAAATAGTGTATAAAATATGGGTTGTAATGCCAAAATTATATAATAAAGAAAAGAAAAGAAAAGAAAGAAAAGGAATAAAATATTGAAGATATTTTATGAACCTAAACCCAAGACCTAGGCATCTCGATAATTAGGTCGACAAGGAATACAGTAGGGAGATATAAGGGATGAAAATACAATAAAATACATTTTATTTAATTCTTTATTTATTCATTTTTGGGACCTATTCTTAGTTCCACTTTTTATACAACAAATAAAGAATCTTTGAACATGAAAGTTGTAGATAATTAAATATAAAAAATAAAAAATTGATTTCATACAAAAATAATATATAGATAAAAGTTATACTCAGAATAAGTTTCCAAAATCCCAACTTCCCATACCCATACCTCTCAAATAAAAACTCAAAATATATTAAAATCACTATTAATTTTGTATAACTTTTAATAAGTCAATGTAGGTGGTTCCATATTTTTTGGAGTTATGGTGCGAGAGTTAGGTTTTGGTCCCTAAGAATTGAGTCCAACAATGAGGAACGCCAAATTTGGCTCTTTATTTATCTAAACTTGTCGTAGTATAGGAGGCGAATTCGGTTCAGCAAAAACCACAATTTTTGAATGTTGTGGAGTATTTATACTTGGCAAGTTTACCAAGGTCAAACATTGGGACACAAGCCACTCTATTTGTTTATTGATTTTTGATCAATCAAGAGCGGTGTGAACTAATTCCTAATTTCAGGTCTTCGTGAAGATGCAAGATGCACTGGGCATATTACAATGCAATAAAATGGAGCATGCAATTTTTAGTTAATTTTTATGCAATTATAGGATGGTGCATGAGAATAATGCAAGGGAACTTATATGAAGAACAAAAGATTACAATTATACCCTAAAAGTATCACTGAAATTGAGCAACAAAATAGAGATTGAAATCAGGGTCAATTTGATCACAACATTAAAATCAGTCATCAAATCAGAGCAAGGACTAGTAGAGCAGTGTCATCATCTAACATAAAATTTACTTCATTTCAAATGATGTCGGATGAGAAAATTAAATATGCCATGATGTAGATGAGGAAACAAGGATCAAAACGACACTAAAATCATGCAATTTGGACCTACGATGATCAAGTTATGAAGAAAACAATGCAGGGGCATAATTGTAATAAAAATGCAAGAAATAAAAGGATAAATATTACATTTAGGTCCCTGTAGGGACCTAAATATAAATACCAAAAATCGCCTAGGCCCTGTTGTAATTTCTCCATATACGCAAGGGCCTTTTTGCAATTTTGTGAAACCGACGGGGCCTCCCTATAAAATACCTAGGCGCACACGTGGGGCACGTGCATGGAGACCTGTATGTAATTCTCAAAAGATCCAGTGTCTATCGTGCAATTTACCTAAGCCCTCACGTGCGACACACGTGAGGAGCCTAGGCTCAGGGCTTGCTGCTGGTTCGGGACATGTGGCGGCATGTGGACATTCGAATCTTGGCTTGGGTCACCCAAGGCTATTGGTCTGGATTGAGACTTGAGCCTCCACGTGTCATTGTCACAGCCATCGGATCCAGATGATCGGACGACATATGTAGCATCTTCTCCTCCGCAGGACACCGAAGGAGGCGGGGCTCCGGTTGTTGGACATGTGAGCCCACGGCGAGCCATTATGTAATAAATGTTATTGCAAATATCATTCCTTGATCTGAAATAAAGAACTAATAATTTGCATAATAGGTCCCTCTGTACTATTAGGGTTATGTACCATGGCCATCTTGATGATCATACGGCTGTTGATTCAATAATTGAATCATAGAGGCTGGTGCTTGGATGAATATCTAAAGAGTTAGATTGAGGACTCATCAAGCACCCTCAAATGATTGTTAAGATGTAATCTCCAGCCTGAGTAGGAGATGGCAATCCTTTCTCACATAGGTTGATATCTGACCGACCTCTTGATGCAGGTCCTCTGCATAGGAATAGAGATTGAGAGGTGTCAGATTAGTTAGGTCAAAGAGTTGACTTAACTAGATAGAGATAACCTAAGTCCTATGTTGAATGTTGTCACAGCATAGGCACGCATCCTCTAACCGGAGATAGATGTATTGCTATATGTCTGAGTATGTACATTTGGATGACCAATAGGTTGATGACCTAACCAAGGTCTATACACCGACGCGCTGGTGTGCATGTAAGGGCATATGAGTAATACGATCTCTCAAAGGGATCATACATGTTCATTACTGAACCGGAAGACATGATCTCACTCATGAGATATTGGGAAGAATCAAATTCCGTGCACGGTCGTCTCATTTTGGATGCTTGACTGAATTTGTAGGTTTGATATATACTTTTGGAAAGTATATGATCAAGACCTAGGTATGATATATGCTTTTGGAAAGTAGATGATCGATACCTAATCCCAATGATCAAATGAGAAACTTAGTGATCAAACCCTGAAGAAGACAGTGTAAAATTGATCTTGATCATCGGGTTGACCATAGGTCTTCTAGTATGCAGGATGTACAGGTATTGGGAATACCTGAGGGTGACGTGATCATAAATGATTGTATATCCATGACGCTTCCATTCCGAGGGAGTGATGAAATAAGTCTGGATTTTTGTGACTCCTTTCAGTAGAGAAGCAATCTGATCTCAGTCCAAGTGTTGGACATTAGTCTGAATGAGATTCAGATGCAATGAGAAGATTAGATTTGCGGTCTTGATTTAATCAAGCATCTATGGGAGGTTCGTAAGATCTAGATTTGAGATAAGATCTCAACATCCAAGTCAATATACGTGGAATAATATAATCGCCCTGTCCTTATCTCCAAGTATCTGCGGAGAAAGCGCATTATTCTTGAAAGGGTTCAAGAATAATTCATTTGATGAAATGCATATCCAAGCAAGAAGGACTTTATGATTAAATGATATTTAATTATCCAGCATAATATGAATGAGATTCATATTGTGAGAATTATTATCTAAGATTAATAAATGGGATTTAATTATCAAGGATTAGAGAATGTGAATAATACTATCCATGATATATGTGTATTATAAATATGATTTATAATACATATATTGAAGAGAGAGAATCTATGTAAATAGCATTTGTTAATTAATAGTGTTGAGTGGATTCACATTAATTAATTAATTGGAAATGTAATTTACAGATTAGTTTGGGTTGTGAATTTGATTCACATAATTTTCAATGGCATGATTGAACTATTCATAAATTAATTTGGAATTAATTTTGTGGATAATTGTGTGATAGTAGTTATCACAAATTATTAAGAGATAATATGATATAATAAAAAGGAGATAATAAGCCACCATTGATGAGGTGGCATCCCCATGAAAAAGTCATGGGTGACGCCCTATTTTTAGGAGGCTACATTATCTCTATTTTATTATCTTGATTAATATCTTAACTAATTTGATTATATTAAATTAAAAAAATTTTGATAATATTGCAACATATATTTAATTTAATTATAAATAAATGTTGTTGGTTTTAACCAACAACAATTATAGCCATTGATTACAACATAGACCAAGCATGACCGTTGGATCTATGTGTCCCATGGATTGAGATCCATTGGATCCCAAACAAGTATAAAAGGAGGGATAGCCTAGCCTTCCAAAGTACATAATTAAGAGTTGTACAAGGTTACAACTCTCTCTCTCTCTCTCTCACTCATATTCTTGCCCTCTCGCTTTCTCTCCTCCAAAAGATGGTCGTCCATCTTATGTTGAGAAAGGAGAGACTCTCGGCATTCGCCTTCGACGACTTGAGGATCTCCTTCTTCTTTGGAGTTGCTAACTCTAAAGGAATACGACGGATTTCATTTGATGAAATCAGGGGATCCATTGCTTGGATCTTCATCGAGGATTGCGGGAGGAACGCGACTCATCATCGTGCCTGCAAGTGCGTTCTTCGTGGATCGGACTTAAGACAGGAGGATCTCTTGTTTGGGATCTCACGATCGCAACCACACTTCAAGAGGTATTCCTTATACTTTGTGGTTTCATGAAACGATCCGAGAAGTGTTCTCATGATCATGTGGTTTCATCTTTAGTTTTAAAATTTTAATTTCCGCCGCATCTAGCAACTAGTACGACTAGTTGCTCCGATCGCATATGATGCGATCGACATGCTTCCGTGATGCACTTAAGAATTCTCAATATCCTTCAAGTGGTATCAGAGCCAGCTTGAATAAGGTTTTGGATATGATCCATAGACCATAGATGATTTGGTTTTGAAAGGATCGTGAAAATTTTTACTGCATTTCAATTTTCACACCTCTGTATAATTGATTTTTTTTGGTACTGTTTAAATTGTTTAAACACAACTTTTTCAATTGAATTTTTTCCCCATTAAATAAGGAAATCATAGGATCTGAGTTTGTGAAATTTGGACTTCATTTGCTCAAGATATGGTCTTTTGAATATGCATGTATTCACAGTTGCGGGAACTGCAGATCTAATCACGATTAATGAGTTAATGAAGGATTTTATCCACCTCGAAATGCGTGAATTATCACTTTAATTCTTTAATAAATCAAATAGGAAATCTTAGGAAACTGAGTTTGCATTTTTTGGATTTAAATTGATCAAGATAAGTTAATTTTAGTTATTGGGGTCACTGCTGGAAATTGACATTTTTTGATCATGAACCTTGTGATAAGTCATTCAAATATGGTGATGAAAATTAATTGTTAATTTTCTGAAATAATTACTGATGAATATTTGTGAAATATTCAAAGAGATAATTATTTCATTGAATGACATTTGCCTAAACCACAATGATGAGATGATAGATCTTGATCATTGGTTCATCAACAAACATTGATTTCATGAAAACCCATAGTTTATCCTACAATAGTTGTAGGACAACTTTTACATGAAGAACCCTCTTGCTTAATAGGTTTGGGGATTTGTTTAGCAAATCTCCTTTTAATATAATTAAAATTGTTTTAATGTATATTATATGGTATAATTTCGGTTGAAAAACCGATGAGCATCTCAAAGTACATGAAGATCTATCCGGTATTATCCTTTCCCGAGGTGGATATGGAGCCTAGTCGGAGAGCATTGGGGTCGCGGGTTGCAACGTATGTGGTTCGTCCCACTCTCTTCGGTACTGGCCATGACAGCGGGTAGGGACTGGATAATACCGGAGAAAGTCGATGTGTATTTTTCGAACTATTAAAATTCGAATAATACGTAATTTGAGATTATACCTACTATTCAAGTAATAATCAAGTTTGTTGATTGATGATTGGATTAATGATTAATTTAATGTGATTAAATTAATTATATCCAATTAACACTCTATTATGAATAGATGTGTATTTCCCTTGGAAGAGTTAATTATGTGAATATGATTCACGATAATTAATTTTAAAATTTGAATATGAGATGGAGGATCACATAAGTGACATCCATGGTCTCCCGTCAAGGCGAAGGGTTCCGTCGCCAGGGATTGTATGTAGGAGACGCCTGTCCGAAGTGACAGATCCTATATGCAAGCGCATCTGGATTGGGCTCTTTGCTTCTCGAACGAGTAAGGTCGTATGCGTAGTGACCCCAATATCGAGTCCTCATATTATTGGGGTGATATTGGATTGCGCATAGCGAGTTCTATTCCTGTTGACGGTTGGTTAAATTAGCAACGGGTCAACATCATTTTAGGGGCGGTGGGCCCGGGTGTTAAAGATCGAATTGGGAATGCAAGTTGGACTTGTAAGGCGGAATGTGTTCCCGCTTCTTTTTATCAGAGTCGCAAGTTCTCATATAATTGGGATGTGATAAAGATAGGAAAGGAGATCCCAGATCTTGCTAGAGATATAATGGTAAGAATATCTCTTATATTGAAAGTGATTAAGGGAATGAACTTTCAGTGTTGACAAGGCAAGACAACTTTGATATAAAAATTCCTAAATCAAAGTAAAATACGTATATATATAATATATATACCCTTATGCAAATTTCTTATTTCAGATAATCCTTCATTAAACCCACTCAATGTTATACTCAAATAATAACTAGTAAAATATCATGGATTGGACTCATGATCCAGATATTGTACTTGCAATTGGACACATAATGTATGTGGTTGCAATGTGCAAGTTTCCTCAACATAATGAGGAATGACAATTATGTAAGACAATAAGACATCACCTTAGGGTTTGTATGTCTCTATAGTCTTGATCTTTCATCGAGTGTACTTCGGAAGTGACATGTCAATGATGATCACAATTGTCAAATAATCCTTATAAAATAAAAGAAGATATTTTGGCATATATGTGTGCTCTAGACATTTAATCATGAATGACACGATTCTCTGCATTATGCGGAATGGTGGCTTGAAAGAGATGATGTATTCATAATGTTTGAATACCTACCTGAACCTAAGTCTCTAAGAGTTTAGATGTATGTAGATATGATGAGTGTCAATATTCTATTATCTATACTCTAGTCATTCATGAAGCTTCATAATATTCATATTCTATGAATTTACTGAAGCATGTATAAATGTTGAAGTGCTCTTGTCTTGAAATCTTTTGAATTCAACATAAGAGATTCTTTGTCTTGAACAATGGTTGTTTATAGATGAAGAGAGCGCAGTGGAAGCATGCGTCGGACCCGAGTATGAAAGAAAGTCAAAGAGTTGACCTACTTATGTGACTTCCATATGACATCCAAAGAGTTGGATGAATGCCAATACTGCAATAAGTTGATGTGTTGATAGTATGACAATCAAATCTGTCTAAAATCCTTAGTGAAGGACTCAGATAGAGCATCAGAATAATCTACATATAATCATTGACTCTGACTTTCTTATTTCATAAGATAAAGTCTGACAATTGTATCCCAATCTGATAATGCCATTTGCAATTGGTTGCATATATATGTTAGAAGATTAGAAATTTGATCTTAAGGTTTAGCAATCATCTACATGGATATTGATGTAATTGTTGCAGCAATCTCTGTTGGATAGATGGACTTCATATTCTCAATGGGAGAGCCCTTAGTCTTAGAGAGTGTCTCTATGACCTAGATATTAGAATACCCTCATTGTTTGTTTCTAAATGTTGGAAATAAACATGAATTCTGAGACAGAACTATCATAAAGAGTTATGATGGAAATATTTCAGATAGTAATATAACATCTAGCGGACTCCACGAAATTAGAAAATTAATGAATGGTTCATTAAGATTTTTAATACTGAAAATTAAACCTTGATAGATCAATAGGAGGATGAAGATCATTTGATAATGATATGGCATCAAGTCTTGGACATATGTCTGCTGATGAGATCAATAGACTAGTAAGAGATGAAACTTTAGAATGTCTAAAATTTCAAATCTTACATACTTGTGAATATTGTATTCAAAGTAAAATGTTCAATACACCCTTCTCTAGGAAAGGTGTATGATGTCAAGGTATTCGGGATCTCATACATATTGATATATGTGGATCATCTATATCATAGTGAACATTATGGATATGTGATATCTATTGATGATTATATATGATATAAGATTTCTTCTCTTCACCTGAGAAACCTTTGAAATGTTTAAATATTTCACAATTTTGGTTTAGAACCAAAGTTTGAAGGAAGATTAAATGAATTTGATCTAATCAAAGTAGCAAGTACCTATTAGATGAATTCAAAGAATACCTTATGAAGATATGAATATAATTTCTATCTCAATCCTCCTAACATACCTAAACTCAATGGAGTTGTAGGGAGATACAATTGGATCATGTGTGACATGATTTGATCAATGATGAATTTTAGCATAATTATCCCTTAGTTTCCAGGTGTATATGTGTAGTAGAGACTACAATATATATCCTTAATAAGGTTCCATGCATGTAAGCTGGAATTAAGCACTAGAGAGTGCTACGTCATTAGGAAAATAAAGTATGGTATTGGATACCTACTTTATGACCTTGAGATTCTTAAAAGATCTCATCTCTGAGAATGTGATTCTTGGAGGATTGAGACTCTTGAGAATCAATATGAAAATGAAGTATAGGAACTCATTTAATCTTTAGAATATAATGAGGCTCCTGAAATCGGAAACTTAAAGAATAATTAAAGAAGAAGCACTAATACCTCTTCAAATGAATTTGAGGATGTATTTTATATGTCAGTTAAGTCTGACAATGATTGTACTTCATGTGATGAAGCTCCTGAGGATCACGACATGGAAAGATGGATATTAGCAATAAAGTCTAAAGTATACTTCATATACAAATATTGTATATGGACCCTCGAGGATCCACCTATAAGGGTTAGACCCATTAAGGTGTAAATGGATCTTCAAGAGAAAGGGAACCTGATGAGAAGGTAGAGACCTCCAAAGCTCGGTTCGTAGCCATGAGCTATACACCAGAAGAGAAGACATTGCATGCGATGAGACTTGCTCTTTGGTAGCCACGCTTAAACTCATCAGAATATTGCTAACCTTAGTTACACAACTTGACTATTGCATCTTCAGGATGTAATTCAAGATTGCATTCCTCTAAAGAATACCTCTCTGAGGATATTCACATGAAGTAGCCCCAGGGCTTCATGTTTGGGGAAAGTAAGGTGTGAAAGCTAAAGAAATCCATCTGTGGACTCAAATAAGCTTCTTGTTGATGGAACATAAGATTTGATGAAATTATAAATGTTATGATTTCAAATAGAATCTTGATGAACCATGTGAAGCTTAGTGGGAGTGCCATAATATTCATCGTGCTAAATATAGATAATATCCTAATCATTTGGAATGATATAAGGATGATAATAAGTGTTTTATAGACTGGCTATTCCATAGTACACCTTGGACATATTCCATTCTTAGAAATTCCAAGAAAGGCTTCCTTCCCTTAAGATTTAGTACTAACCTATCTAAAGGGATAACACCTCAAAGAGTTCAGGAAGTGAATGCTAGAACTGATTACACTTGTGCATCAGTTACGAGAAGCTAAGTGTATGCTAGATGTGTACAAAAGGCAGATATCTGCCATGTAGTGGGAGTAATAAAGTGTTGCTAATCCTACTATGGAGAGATAGAACACTTGATTGCGGTAGTAACAATATCTTCAAAGATGACAAGGCTTTAGATATAGTGATCTCTAAGTCTTATATTCAATAAATTAAGACTTTTAGACGGAGATCTAAAAGGTCTTAACTGTGGATACCTTGAGAGATAGTGATCTCCACGAATAAGGGTATTCTAATAAGGATTATGGAAATACTGGTTATAATAACTGAGCAATAGTGTCAAGGACACTGTAACTGCTTTGACTAGATTGAGTATTGGTTGCATAAGATGCAACATTCGCATTGGATGCGAGCACTGTTACCTAGAGATATGCTAGTGTCATAAAAGGACTTGGCATAGTCTTTTAGGAACAGAGTGACTGATCAGCTTACCTAGTTATTTCTACATAGCCTATGATTGTCACATGAGTGTAAGTTTAAAATGATAGCCCATTAATGGCTCTTTGGGTTAGTGGGAGATTGTTGGACATGTGAGCCCACGACGAGCGATTATGCAATAAATGTTATTGCAAATATCATTCCCTGATCTGAAATAAAGAATAAATAATTTTCATAATAGGTCCCTCTATACAATTAGGGTTATGTACTATGGCCATCTTGATGATCATACAGCTGTTGATTCAATAATTGAATCATAGAGGCTGGTGCTTGGATGAATATCTAAAGAGTTAGATTGAGGACTCATGAAGCACCGTCAAATGATTGTTAAGATGTGATTTCCAGCCTGAGTAGGAGATGGCAATCCACTCTCATATAGGTTGATATCTGACCGACCTCTTGATGCAGGTCCTATGCATAGGAAAAGAGATTCAAAGGTGTCAGATTAGTTAGGTCAAAGAGTTGACTTAACGAGATCGAGATAACCTAAGTCCTATCTTGAATGCTGTCACAACATAGGCAAGCATCCTCTGACCGGAGACAGATGTATTGCTAATGTCTGAGTATGTACATTTGGCAGACCAATAGGTTGATGACCTAACCAAGTTCTATACACCGGCGTGTTGGTGTGCATGTAAGGGCATATGAGTAATATGATCTCTCAAAGGGATCATACAGGTTCATTACTGAACCGGAAGACATGAGCTCACTCATGAGATATTGGGAAGAATCAAATTCCGTGCCCGATCGTCTCGTTTTGGAAGCTTGACTGAATTGGTAGGTTTGATATATACTTTTTGAAAGTATATGATCAAGATCTAGGTATGATATATGCTTTTGGAAAGTACATTATCGATACCAAATCCCAATGATCAAATGAGAAACTTAGTGATCAAACCGTGAAGAAGACAGTGTAAAATTGATCTTGATCTTCGGGTTGACCATGGGTCTTCCAGTATGCAGGATGTACAAGTATTGGGAATACCCGAGGGTGATGTGATCATAAATGATTGTATATCCACGACGCTTCCATTCCGAGGGAGTGATGAAACATGTCTGGATTTTAGTGACTCCTTTCAGTAGAGAAGCAATCTGATCTTAGTCCAAGTATTGGACATTGGTCTGAATGAGATTCAGATGCAATGAGAAGATTAGATTTGCGGTCTTGATTTAATCAAGCATCTATGGGAGGTTCGTAAGATCTGGATTTGAGATAAGATCTCAATATCCAAGTCACTATACGTGGAATAATACAATCGCCTTGTCCTTATCTCCAAGTATCTGCGGAGAAAGCACATTATTCTTAAAAGGGTTCAAGAATAATTCATTTGATGAAATGCATATCCAAGCAAGAAGGGCTTGATGATTAAATGAGATTTAATGATCAAGCATAATATGATTGAGATTCATATTGTGAGAATTATTATCTAAGATAATTAAATAGGATTTAATTATCAAGGATTAGATAATGTGGATAATACTATCCATGATATATGTGTATTATATATGATTTAGAATACATATATTGAAGAGAGAGAATCTATGTAAATAGCATTTGTTAATTAATAGTGTGGATTGAATTCACATTAATTAACTAATTAATTAGTTGGAAATGTAATTTACAAATTAGTTTTGGTTGTGAATTTGATTCACATAATTTTCAATGGCGTGATTGAAATATTCACAAATTAATTTGGAATTAATTTTGTGGATAATTATGTGATAATAGTTATCACAAATTATAAAGAGATAATATGATATAATAAAAAGGAGATAATAAGCCACCATTGATGAGGTGGCGTCACCCATGAAAAAGTCATGGGTGACGCCCCATTTTTAGCAGGCAACATTATCTCCATTTTATTTTCTTGATTAATCTCTTAACTAATTTATTTATGTTAAATTAAAAATGTGTTGATAATGTTGCAACATATATTTAATTTAATTATAAATAGATGTTGTTGGTTTTAACCAACACCAATTATAGTCATTGATTATAACATAGATCAAGCATGACCGTGGGATCTATGTGTCCCATGGATTGAGATCCATTGGATCCCAAACTAGTATAAAAGGAGGGCTAGCCTAGCCTTCCAAAGTACATAATTAAGAGTTATACAAGGTTACAACTCTCTCTCTCTCATATTCTCGCCCTCTCTCTTTCTCTCCTCCAAAAGATGGTCGTCCATCTTGTGTTGAGAAAGGAGAGACTTTCGGCATTCGCCTTTGACGATTCGAGGATCTCCTTCTTCTTTAGAGCTGCTTACTCTAAAGGAAGACAACGGATTTCGTTTGACGAAATCCGGGGATCCATTGCTTGGATCTTCATCGAGGATTGCGGGAGGAACGCGACTCATCATCGTGCCCGCAAGTGCGTTCTTCGTGGATCGGACGTAAGACATGAGGATCTCTTGTTTGGGATCTCACGATCGCAACCACGCTTCAAGAGGTATTCCTTATACTTTGTGGTTTGATGAAACGATCCGAGAAGTGTTCTCGTGGTCATGTGGTTTCATCTTTAGTTTTAAAATTTTAATTTCCACCGCATCTAGCAACTAGTGCGACTAGTTGCTCCGATTGCATACGATGCGATCGACCCGCTTCCGTGATGCGCTTAAAGATTCTCAATATCCTTCACCGATGACCTGCTACTCACTCTGCCATGCTCAATGCTATGTCGGAAGGTCAAGGAAGTTTGCTGGAGGTCCGGTGGAGGTCCTAGAGATGCTGAGAAGCTCGAGAGCTGGACGGAGGTGTATATCGGTGAAGCTTCGCCGGAGGGAAGTTGTTCGAAGTATTTTCGATGCCAACTCCGGCCATTGAAGATACCTGAAATGTTAAGCATAGCCGAAGCATGCATATCGTGTGTGCGAGTGATTAGTGAGTGAGTGAAAACTATGGAACTGAAGGGAGGTGATGGCCATGGGCTTCTTCTCTAGCGAGGCAGTGAAGAAGGGGATCAGAGCGTGAGGGTTTCTAGAGAAGAAGAGGGTGGTCGGCGAGGATGATGGGTAGTTGGTGGAGCTCTTCGGATGTTTATACGGTGGGGGGCGTCATCGGGTACGGTGAGATAATTACGAGGTGAAGGTAAACCAAGTGAGAGGGTACCTGATCGGAATGTAACTACGGTGGAGGATGTGGTCTATGCTGAGGGTCTATTCGACCCTTCGATCATGGCTTAACCTGGTCGACCCCTCCAGGGAGCTTGGCTACCACCGATGAGGCGGAGCTACACGGTGATTTATCGTAGGTCGACCCCGGGGTCTTTGGCCATAATCGCCAGCCGATTGTGCCTCCTCCTGTCACAAAGAGGGAATGGTAGCTAGGCCTTAGGCCCATGGATAGTGGACGAGGTGACAGAAGGCGGAGATCGGGTTCTATATGCAGTGTTCCGGCCGTTCTAAATGGTGCTGATTGAAGTTTGGAATGATTGGGGACGTGATTGAGGAGTGAAGACGGGGATGGTGAAGGTGGCGCGAGGAAGACGGAGGATAGGGCTACGTGGAGGGGCATTTCGATGCGGAAGGGGAGGCTTGTGGTGCCTTCCAAAATTGGAAGGGGGTGATGCATCGGAGAGGGTAACGGCTAGGCTTGGAGGTAGACGATGAGCAGCAGCCGTTGGATCTAGCGATCCAACTACCTGGATGAGGGTGTTAGTGGAGGGTTGCGATTAGATCTTAGGATATGATCAAACGGCGGAGATCAAGGCGTGAACGAGTGGATATGATGCGATCAGGAGGAGATCCAATGGTGAGAGAAAAAGGAGTGGCGTGGCATGTAGAGAGGCATTGGATGGTCTGATGAATGGACGGCTGATGTGAAGAGGCGTCGTGTCACGATGGTAGGCGTAGGATGGAACGAAGATCGGATGTCTGGCATTTAGGTGCAACTCGACGGTTCCGATCTGATCTGGGAGTCAGATCCAACGGTTGGGAGAGAAGCAGTGGTGGAGGGCTGAGACCGAGGTGGGGCGTGAAGATCGGACGGCCCAGGAAGGAGCCAGGTGGCGGAAGGAGAGGCGGGCCACGTGGGCGGCCCAGAAGGCGCCACGTTGCCCAATCAGAAAATTCACAAATATAAAAACAAAGAAAAACTCAAAAGAAATAGTTAGAGGAAAAATCAGGAAAAAGTCAAAACATGAAAGTCGCTCGTCTCGGCGATATCTACAAGTTTCATGTTGGACAAGATGCCAATCGAGGCCATTTGTACAAAAAGTATTTTTAGGGGTATTTTTAAGGGGCTAAAAACACCAAATTTATCTTTTTATTTTTTTTTTGTATTTTTAATCTTTTTAAGGTTAGTGAGGTTATGGACAATTATTCAACTTGATTTTTGTGGGTTTTTGTGAAAATCCTGAAAACCGAATAGGGACTAAAATGCAAAATCCAGCTCGATCTAGGCTTAATTGTAAATCTGCTTTTATTCCTATATCTAAAAAATTTTTTTGAGTAGTTCATTGCGTAGTGCTTGTTGATAGCTTTCAAACGAGTCCAAGAACATAAAAATCCGACTTCGGGAGCCCGAGTTGCGGCCATTTTAGCAAGAGGGGTCCAGGCCATATACGGATCCGGACCCGGATCCGAATCCAAGTCCCAACCCATATACCCAGCCCTCCCCCCTTCGTGAAACTCGTCCAGAACGCCCATACCCTTGTTCCTTCGACCTCCAGCCCTCCCCTCCTCCATTCCTCTCCCCTCTCCTTCACCAAGGGCCGTAGGAGCACCTTTGATCGGCGACCCGAAGACGACATCGCGTAGGGAAGGACGAGATCGCCTTCATGTGCGATTTTGCAACATGAACGACTAGTCGAGTGCACCATTCTCCATGGGTGGAGAAACCTAGGTGATAACTTTTCGAGGTATGATGTCTCCTCCTTTTGCTGCGGATCCATGCGGTTTTCGACCCTATACTATTTTTACCTTGTTATCTAGACTTCAACATACAGTATGGTATGGTTTATTTCATGACATACAAATTGTAACCATCATTAGTTTTCTAAAATATTTCGATATTGGGTGCTGCACGAACGAGAGTTTTTAATTAGGAATCTCCAACGATCATATATAGTATTGCATGGTAAATTTTCCCATTCATCGTTATGATTCAGGTCAAAAGTCATATGTGCCTTCTTCTAGAAAAAAAGTCACTCAGTTGGAGATGTCTTACCTCAAGACTCTTCTTTGGATCGGGTGTACAATATCTAATATTGCTGTCAACTGTGTCCATCTGCATAATGTCATTTTGAATTTAGAATTTATATGTGGGATATGTGATTTCCTTTTTCAATTTCACGTGCCTAAGCACAGTCTAGGATCGTGGGTGTAATATACTTAGATGATATGAAAGCCATTAAATAAAGTGTTGAATGGAGGATACCAAAATCACCAGTGACCTAAAATAGTTGAATAACTAGATTCTTAATTAATGTCCTATAATTCAAGTACATCTATTTTCCAGTTATACGTGATTTGAGTTTGGTGAGTTACCTATGGTCAGAATTTGCTGATTTCATATACATACTTTTGTTCCTAGATGCATATCGGGGAAGGCATACTAAGGAGGGATGCATTCCCCTTTCATCGGGAGTGCATCCTGCTAGAAATTATGATATATTTCCTCCAGAGAAGCTGAATAGAGTTTAGATGATTTTTTTTGTTGGCAAGGAAACACTATCCCTTCGATGGCCGACTCCGACCTTCAACATACACAGTGCACACCTGCGCATGAATACCCAAAACAAGCAAAATTCCAAACATCAAAGAAAATCATTTAGAAATGCTCCAATCTTTTGACCGTAATGTGACAGAGGTGCAGGAAAAGACTAAGGGGCATTCTTGCTAACTTAAATGCTAGACAATATGGTCTAGATCATATTCTATAAAATCAGCTTTCATGTCATCTTGGAGATCCTCTTGTACATGCTATGCACTCTTATTCTCACGGATGGTTACCTTGAATTGATTGGTACTTGTTCTCATTCTTAAATCAATGAACATGGGTTATTAATGGTTCAAGCAAACATAATTATGATCCTTACTATCCAAGTATAATTGTTGCATATGATCTCCATTATTGTTTCTCCACACCCAAAACTGTTTTTTTTGGAATGTATTTGGCTTGTTTGGAGCCTTGGTCTTAAGGGTAAGCATCCATATATTTTGAATCACTAGACCTCTTATGGACTCGTTAAATATTACCTTCATTCAAGGATGGATGATCATGTCTTGTACATTCTTTGAAAATCAAAATGTTTTTTGTCATACAAAATGTGTTCCACACAAATCATATTGTGGTGGTTATCACTTTAGCGAAGGGATGTTCCCTATGGATCGGGTAGTTGAGGTAGTTGCCATCAAAGGAGGGGCATGCACCATTGGGGCCCTGGGTAGAAGCCTAGGTGACCGCGATCCCAACTGCTACTGTAGCTGCGATGGTTGGGGGACATGTTGCTTGGCACACCGAGGTGCTAATCTGACAGTGTTGGCCTCGGCACTTGCATGCTTTAGCCCGGTGCTCGAGCGCGGGCCAAGTAGTCATGGTTGGTCGGCTAGTATTTCTCTTATCACTTAGAGTTAACACTCGTGTACAGGCCAATGTAGGCCACATTGGTCGGTATTCCGAGTGGGAGCGCTAAGAGGGGAGTTCCGGGAAATGTGCTTAATGAGGTTGGGAATGGGACATGAATCTCCTGTGCATGAGGAGGATTGGGTTGTCGCGAGGATTCACGGGTTGGGATCTAAATTTGTGAACCAGAAGTACAATTGCGAAGTAGGGCTAAGTGGACGTGTTGGAAACTTAGTTAGGATGCATTGTACCCCACCGCATGCCTACGGAGGCACCCCAACCCTAAGGTGTTTTCTTTTACCTTAGAGTCATAGTGTGAGGTCTCATCCAGACCAAGAGCACAGACTATCCACGAAGATTGGTTACTTATATCCATATCCAGATAAAACAAAAAAAAGTAAAAATGTAATACATTGTGAGATCAATTACCATGTTTCTTTCTCTTTTGCACACATTTTAGGTTTAACCTGCATTCCTTTTTGTGTAGTTTTGTTTAAATCGTATTGGGCAACTTTGCTTATAACGTACCTACGTGTGGATCTGCAGGTTCGCAGCAGTGATTGTTGGAGGCACCATCACTTTTGTGCAACTTCACGACATTTTTTTTGCAGTACAATTGTTGGTAGTAGTTTTACTATCCTTCTTCACTTGTAGTATTTTCTTGAGAGACATGCCATGTATAATATATGTGTGGACATCTATTTTATGCTTACATGCATATTTTCGTGGACATGAAAATGATCAATGTAATGTAATGGAATTGGTATATGCAATGAATGGAATATGAAATGTGAACAGGTTGAATGAGAAGTAAAATTTTAAATTCCTGTGAATGTTGTTATTTTTCTCCTATTGTTACGAATGTCAAGTATTCGAATGTGGAATGTGTATGCGTAGATTTGGTTTGCCGAGTACCCGGATCCTAGGGGTGTCACAGTTTTTGTTGATAAAATAATTACAAAGAAAATAAAGATGATTAAATACAATCAATTAAGGGTTAATTATAGATATGATAAAAATAAAAAAATAATGATGATTTTTATTAGATTTAGTTAAGCAAGGGTTTTAATATGTGCATTTTATCATAACGAATAAGAGATTCATCATATCCCTATACTTAAATCATGCTCATCCTCGAGCATCTAAAGAATGAAGGAGTCGGATTAATTCCTGACAGTTCAAGTGAAGATTTTAAAGCTCGATCTTACGAAGATCCTTAATTTAAGAGATCCTAAAATCCTGGGTTTATCCAAGCCTTAGTCAATAGGAATCCAACTTTTCTCTGTAATATAAGGGTAAGAAATTAGGTGTACTGCATTTCATGAGAGTCAAGTCGAGGCATCACCCAAAGTTCCAGTCCCAAGGATTCTCCTCGAGACCTCATCCTCAACGCTAGGGAATAAGTCTATTCTTGCTTCAGTCAACCATCTCATTAGTTCAGCAGACTTGAAATGTAGATGGACGACCATATGATGGAGAGCATAGGATTGTGTCTATTTTTCTCTCCCTCACATTGGAACAAGGGGCCTCTCGAGTTCCTTTTTACTCAACACATGTAAATTTTTAGATTGTTGATCAATGGAGTCCGTCAATAGAGTTGGAGTCGCTTGTACTTGTCTTTCTGGGAGTACATCGGGGTGTGTCTCTTTTGCGTATCTAAGATACCTTCGACACCCAGACTTGTAGCATTTACGATGCAGAGCCTTTTTTGGTGTCAGCCCGACTCCTTGGTCCTAATTAGCGCTTGGTCCAAGTGGACACTTTGAAAATGTTTGGGAGAGCTCGCCATTGGTGGAAGCTCATTTATAATTTGACTTGGATGATCGAGCTTTTCTTTGACTTTTCATTGCTTTTGTTGGCTAGGTCCACCGTTTTTACCAAAAGTTGGCGTACATTGATCAACAATTTTCATTAAGTTTCATCACACCCTGATATTTTAGGTAAATGTCAAAAAGATAGCATATGAACTTGTTCACATACTGGCTAGGGTTTACTGACACTCAGGTTTTCTTAAGCCTTCATTAAGTTTATCTCATCCTCGAATATCATCGGATTGGGTCTAAACTCAAATCTCTACTCCTAGTTCCTCAAGTGATAACTCAACTCGTCTCATCAATCATGTCGTTGTGAAAGTGATTGTGCTGATCTTATTCTTTTAAAGGTAGAGATGAAGAGTGCAATAAAGCACTCAAATCTTTCAAACCAGGGAAGTGTGGACAATTAAGTTTACAAACCCTGGTGACTAAGGCATGTTAACTCAGACTCTCAAGATCACAGAAATCCAGTGTCCTCAAAATCCTCAAGCCTTGAGTGAATTTGTTTGTGTTAGGAATACACCAGCTCCTTAGTGATTTTGTGTGATTTTTGGCTTTTGCAGAATTTTTTTTGGATTTTAATTTTCAAATTTTTTAAATTCTTTGGAGAGATAATGATTGGCCCAGGCTCAAATGAACAAAAGTATTCTACTCTCAGCCAGTATGGGTGTAAGTACGAGTCGTTAGACGGACCCGTGTTACTTGAGGATGGAGCCTTCCGTAGTGTCCTCTAAACCCTCCACTCCGCTAAGGGAGATCGAAGTTCCCTCACTAAAAGTGTCTACTAAGCCTAGTAGTCAGAGTTTAATTCAAAGAATGGTTTTCAATTTTTCAAATTATTTTGATAAGGAGTATCTACAAAAATTTATCCCTCAATTTTCAAGAAAACAATGTTATAAGATTTTTATAAAACTCAGTTCACAGGAATACTAAAACCAAGCCCGAGAAGTAATTTTCAAAAAGTTTTAAAAATACGAGCTATGGCTAAAGTAAATATATAGCTATACACGGTATACCCTCCTATACTTTAATTTTGTTATTCCCTCATAGCACAAGTGTCATGAAGCCATGGCTCGATCAAATATAGGGTGATAGCAGAATTGAGGAGGGCGGTCCCCCTATATTTAGGTTAGTAATTGACTCAAGTATACAATGACAACGTGAGGGAAGGATGAGCAGGCGGGTCGCCCCTATACTTAAGCTACAAATAGCCTAAGTAAGGTCCTGAGTTAGGGGTGTCTTTATATGGAGAAGTATTTTCACTATGATACAACGAAGGAGGGGGTTGTATTTCTACAGATTGCTAGGGGGGAGATGGGGGGGTTGGTGATATATATATATATATAGAGAGAGAGAGAGAGAGAGAGAGAAAGAGAGAGAGAGATTGTGAAATATACATAGGGAAGGGAGATGGGGGTGAGTGTGTATGTGCACGTGTGTGTGTGTGGGGGGGGGTACATCATCAAGTGATATACTTTTTTTTACATATGCAAGCCCTTTATTAGGATTGTTAAAATAAATATGCACATGCATTTTTTTATAGTATGCAAATGCAGGATGACTGATAAAAGATCCTAGAATTTCTTCACAAATTCTTTTGCGGCCTCTTCAGCGGAAGCTCCTGACTTCACGCCTCTATGGAGATCAAGCGTCCTCGATTTTCATGGGCCCTACCACAAAAGAGAAAAGTTAGGAAAATACAATGAAATTAATCAGCAGACATGATGCAAGAAATGATGCATGAAATGAGGACCTATGAATCTTCAAAATATTCAACAAAGATAAGTCAAAATTCAACAAATAAATTAAGTTAAGCCTTGTCCCCTGTAATGGCACCATTTGATGAACGCCAAATTTATATCTTTAATTATCTAAAATGATTGTAGTATAGGAGGCAAATTCAGTTCAGCAAAAACCACAATCTTTGAATGTTATGGAGTATTTATACTTGGCAAGTCTACCAAGGTCGAACACAGGGACACAAACGACTCTATTTTTTGTTGATTTTTGATCAATTAAGAGAAATGTGAATTAATTCTCAATTTCAGGTCTTCATGAAGATGCAAGATACAATAGGCAGATAACAATGCAATAAAATGGAGCATGCAATTTTTAGTTGATTTTTATGCAATTATAGGATGATGTACGAGAATAATGCAAGGGAACTTATATGAAGATCAAAAGATTACAAGTATACCCTAAAAATATCACTGAAACTGAGCAACATAATAGAGATTGAAATCAGGGTCAATTTGATCACAACATTAAAATCAGTCATCAAATCAGAGCAAGGATAAGTAGAGCAGGGTCATCATCTAACACGAAAAATCACTTCATTTAAAATGATGTCAGATGATAAAATTAAATATGCCATGATGTAAATGAGGAAACAAGGATTAAGACGACACTAAAACCATGCAATTTGGACCTACGATGCTCAAGTTATGAAGAAAACAATGCAGGAGCATAATTGTAATAAAAATGCAAGAAATAAAAGGATAGGGACCTAAATGTAAATATCAAAACCGTCTGGGTCCTATTGTAATTTCTCCATATGTATGGGGGCCTTTTTGTAATTTTATAAAGCCGACGGGGCCTCCCCATAAAATACCCAGGCGCACACGTTGGGCATGCTTGGGGACCTGTATGTAATTCTCAGAAGATCCAAGGTCTATCGTGCAATTTACCCAAACCCTCACGTATGACACATGTGAGGAGTCTAGGCTCGGGGCTTGTTGCTGGTTCGAGACACGTGGAGGCATGTGGACGTTCGAATCTTGGCTCGGATCACCCAAGGATGTTGGTGTAGATTGAGGCTTGGGCCTCCACGTGTCATCGTCACAGCCATCCGATTCAGATGGTCGGACGACATATGTAGCATATTCTTCTCCACAAGCCACCGGAGGAGGCGGGTCTCCTGCAACCTACTTTTTGCAACGCCATGCTCCTAGGCTACGCCGGAAGGTCGGAGAAGTTTGCTAGAGGTCCGGTAGAGGTCCTGGAGGTGCTGAGAAGCTCCAGAGCTAGACGAAGGTGTATATCGATGAAGCTTCGCCAGAGGGAAGTCGTTCAATGTAGCACCCATGCCAACTCCGGCCATTGAAGATACCTGAAATGTTAAGCATAGCCGAAGCATGCATATCGTGTGTGTGAGTGATTAGTGAGTTAGTGAAGGATATGGAAATGAAGGGAGGTGATGGTCATGGGCTTCTTCTTCGATGAGGCGGTGAAGAAGGGGGTCGGAGCATGAGGGTTTCTGGAGAAGAAGAAGGTGGTCAGCAAGGATGATGGGTAGTTGGTGGAGCTCATTATATGGTTAGGCGATGGTATGGGTCATCGGGTACGGTGAGATAATTGCGAGAATGTGATGGTAAACCAAGTGAGATGGTACCTAATCGGAATGTAACTACGATGGAGGATGTGGTCTATGCTGAGGGTCTATTCGACCCTCCGATCATGGCTCAACCTGGCCGACCCCTCCATGGAGCTTGGCTACTGTCGGTGAGGCGGAGCTACACGGTTATTTACCGTGGGTCGACACCTAGGTCTTTGGCCATAATCGCCAGCCGATTGTGCCTCCTCCTGTCACAAGGATGGATTGGTAGCTAGGCATTAGGCTCGTGGATGGTGGACGGGGGTGACAGAGGGCGGAGGTCGGGTTTTATAAGCGGTGCTCCGGCCGTTACAAATGGTGTCGATGGAGGTTTCTAACATCTGGGGGTGTGATTAAGGAGTGAAGACGGGGATGGTGAAGGTGTCGCGAGGAAGATGGAGGATAGGGCTACGTGGAGGGGCATTTTGATGCGGAAGGGGAGGCTTGTGGTGCCTTCCAAAATTGGAAGGGGGTGATGCATCCAAGAGGGTAACGACTAGGCTCGGAGGTAGACGATGAGCAGCAGCTGTTGGATCTAGCAATCCAACGGCCTGGATGAGGGCGCTAGTGGAGGGTTGCGATTAAATCTTAGGATATGATCAAACGGTAGAGATCAAGGAGCGGATGAGTGGATATGATGCGATCAGGAGGAGATCCAATGGTGAGAGAAAAAGGAGTGGTGTGGCACGTAGAGAGGCATTGGATGGTATGATGATCGGGCAGCTGATGTGAAGAGGTGTCGTGGCACAATGGTAGGAATAGGATGGAAGGAAGATCGGATGGCTGGTATTTAGGTGCGAGTGGACGGTTCCGATCTGATCTGGGAGTCGGATCCAATGGCTGGGAGTGAAACGGTGGTGCAGGGTTGAGATCAAGATGGGGCATGAAGATCGGACGACCCAAAAAGGAGCCAGGAGGCGGAAGGAGAGGCGGGCCATGTGGGCGGCCCAGAAGGCACCACGTGGCCCAATCAGAAAATTCACAAATATAAAAACAAAGAAAAATACAAAAGAAATAGTTAGAGGCAAAATCAGGAAAAAGTCAAAACATGAAAGTTGCTCGTCTCGACGATATCTACAAGTTTCATGCAGACAAGAAGCCAAAAAAGGTCATTTGTACAAAAAGTATTTTTGGGGGTATTTTTAAGGGGCTAAAAACACCAAATTTTATCTTTTGATTTGTCTTTGTATTTTTAGTCTTTCTAAGGTTAGTGATGGTATGGACAATTGTTCAACTTGATTTTGTGGGTTTTTTATGATGAAATAATTACATAGAAAATAAATATTATTAAATACAATCAATTAAGGGTTAATTATAGACGTGATAAAAATAAAAAATTAATGATGATTTTTATTAGATTTAGTTAAGCCAGGGGTTTAATTTTTGGATTTTAGCATGATGAATACGAGATTCATCAAACAACTGGGACCAATTCTTCCTATTTGGTTGTACAAGTTTCTACAAGATCATCTTAATCTCCATGTTTGAACGTTCTGCTAAGTCTCTGTTTATGAAATGGCTACCCTTGTCTGAAATCAAGATTTTTGGAATTTCGAATCAGGAGATGATGTGTTTTCTAAGGAGTTTGCAAAATATTATGCTATATGCGATTCGAGCAAGAATAGCTTCCACACATCGACTTACATAATCTACGACCACCAGGATGTACTCGTAGCCATGACTTTTAGGGAATGTGCAAATGGAGTCGATGTCCCAAGTGTTAAAGAAGTCTGATATCTGAATGTATTTCAAAGTCATCATATCTCTTGAGCTAATGTTTTCTCCCATTCGCTGATAATCAGCACAACTCTTCACAAAGTTAGCTACATCTTTGAACAAAGTTGTCTACCAATGGATACATTAGAGTACTTTCACTTCCGTTCTTTTCCCAGAATTGTGTGCACCTGCTTTAAGATTGTACCAGTGGTGTAGTACACCAGTGACTTCCTCATGAGATATACATCTCCTCCAGATGTAGTATATCCCCTCACAGAATAAGTGTGGTTCTTCCCACTAGTAGAAATGAATGCCTACTAAGAACACGTCTTTTTTAATCTGTGGCCAGTTTGTTGTGGTCTTCTTAGAGACGAGATAGTTCACAATGTTAGCATACCAGGGGAGTAAGGTTACATAAAGGATATCTTCATCCAGAAAAGTCTCAGTGATCAGCATTTTGGCTTGCTCAGGAGTCTGTCTCTATGGTTCTTGAAAGATGATCTGCCACCACATATTTGACTCCAAACTTGTCATCGATTTCATGGTCGAACCCTGAAGGAGAAGGATACATCTGATCAAATGAGGTTTAGAAACCTTCTTACTTTGTAAATATTGAATGGTGGAGTGATCTGTGTAAACAATCACCTTGGACCCTAGGAGGTGTGATCTAAACTTTTCCAGTGCAAACATTATGACTAGCAACTCCCTTTCTCTATTATTTTGTAATTTTTTTGGGCCTCATCAAGTGTTATGCTAGTGTAATGAATTGCAAAGGGGACATTCCCATATCTTTGCCTTCACTAATTGCATAGTCAGAGGCGTCCATCATGATATCGAATGCGAAAGACCAATCAGGTAGCTATAGGACAAGAGCATGTATAATTGATCTTTTTAGCTCATGGAAGGATTGCAGAACACGATCACCCACAATAAAATATATCTCATTGCCAATTAATTCAGTCAACGGTCAAGCAAACTTGCTTAATTCTTTGATAAATCTTTGGTAAAAATCGATGTGCCCCAAAAATGACCAAACATGTTTCTGATTGGTAGGTTGCTCAAGTTTCTAATTTACTTTCACATTGTTTGGATCCACTTCCATTCCATGTTTAGATGCAACGTGACCAAGCATAATCCTTTCAGTCACCATGAAGTTGCTCTTCTCCCACAAGAAGATGAGGTTCACTTTGCACCACCTCAAAACTCGATCTAAATAATTAGGGCGTTAATTTAATGAATTTGTAGACCAAATAATCCTCCACGAAAACCACTAGAAAATTATCACCATGACTATGAATACTTCTAGCATACATCATTGAAATGTAGCAGGGATGTTAAACGGTCCAAACAGCATCCATCAGAAGGCATACACCCCAAAAGGACATGTGAATGTGGTCTTCTCTTGAGCCTTGGGAGCAATTACAACTTAATTATATCCAGAATACCCGTCCACGAAGTAGAAATATTCCTTTGCGACCAGTTTCTCGAGAATCTAGTCAATGAAGGTCCTTGTGAATGGTCGTCCTTGGTGGTGAGGTTTAGACGTCTATAATCCACACGGACTCGCTAACATGTTGTTATTATTGTCATAATCTCCTCTCCTTTGTCATTGGCAACAATGGTTATCCCAGACTTCTTGGTCACTATGTGCAGGGGATTCACCCACTTGTTGTCGGATATGGGATAGATGAATCATGCATCAAACCATTTTTTAATTTATTTCATAACAACATCTGAAAGGTTTCGATTCATTCCTTTTTGTAATTTGTGGGAGGGCTTGCTATTTCTTCAAGGTAGATATGATGGGAGGATTGATTAATCCCATGGAGATTTGATATCATTCAGCCTATCCCAATGCGGTTGCGTTCAAGATCCTCCATCAAATGAGATTATCGGTATTTGGTCAAATGAGTATAGATGATGACTGGGTACATATTTGGTTCCCTAGCAAGGAAGGCATACTTCATATTAGAAGGTAATGGCTTGAGTTCTGGTGGAGTGGGAACATCTTCGGTGGTGACTTTAAAATGTATGCTCTTTCACCTATTGTCGGTCCACCTCTAGCTTTTTAGTTTCATCATTCAGGATATCACATAGATATGCAATGAAATCTTCCTGCTCAGATGAGAGATATTGTTATAGTTCTTCCAATGGCCATTAGCAATAACCTCATCTTCAAAGATATTAGTCACTTGTATTGTGCTTTCTCATCCTTCCTCGGGGGAGAGAATTCTAGGGTTTCTCTGTCATCCAAAAATAAATTTGTGTCATTGATCTCTGCTAAAAAAATCATTATCCTAAGAATATTGAGATTCAATCACCTTCAACTCAGACATCGCTTATGTGGGCTTTGGTTCAGGAACAATCTCTATCTACAAATTGTCACTTCTAATGTAGAATGTGATTTCTCTAGTGCCATAGTTGATTATTGATTCAGTTGTCTGAAGGAATGACCGCCCAAGAATGGTAGGTGTGTGGAGTAGAGGCGTGGAAGTGTCCATGTCCAGGACAACAAAGTTAATGGCGAACTGCATCCATTGGACAATGACAACCACATCTTCCAACATGCCTCGAGGTTGCTTGACTAATTTTTTCGCAAGTTGTATAATCATCTTGGTAGGTTTAAGCATTCCTAACCCAAATTCTGTGAGTAGTGACGATGTCAACATGGTGATAGACAACTCACTGTCGAGCAATGTGCGCTCGAACTCTTGGTGGAACATTGCACTTCTGATCAAAGATGCCCCTTGTCTTTCTTCTCATGTGGGAGGTTGTTGATGGCATTCACAATAGCCATGGTGAGAATATGCTTCTCAGAATTTGGAGTCATGCATTCGTGTCTTTGGGGATGATGTTTTTTCTACATGCCTTCTTTAGCCCTTTCTAGAAACAAGGCATGTGCTGGACATGTGAGACCACGACGAGCCTTTATGCAATAAATGTTATTGCAAATATCATTCCCTGGTATGAAATGAAGAATTATTAATTTGCATAATAAATCCCTTAGTACAATTAGGGTTATGTACCATGGCCATCTTAATGATCATACAACTGTTGATTCAAATGTTGAATTGTAGAGGTTGGTGCTTGGATGAATATCTAAAGTGTTCGATTGGGGGCTCATCAAGCACCATGAAATGATTATTAAGAGATGATCTCCATCTTGAGAAGGAGATGACAATCCTTTCTCTAAAGGTTGATATCTGACCGACCTCTTGATGTAGGTCCTCTACACAAGAATAGTGGTTCAGAGATGCCATATTAGTTAGGTCAAAGAGTTGACTTAACAAGATCGAGATAACCAAATATTTATGTCCTATGATGTCACAATATAGGAATGCATCCTTTGACCAGAGATAGATGTGTTATTATATGTTTGAGTATGTACATTTGGCAAACCAATAGGTTGATGGCCTAATCAAGGTTAATACACCGATGCGCTGGTTTGCATGCAAGGACATATTAGTAATACGATCACTCAAAGGGATTATATAGTTTCATTTACTTAATTGAAAAACATGAACTACATATGAGATATTGGGATCAAATTCCATGCATGGTTGTCTTGCTTTGGAAGCTTGACTAAATTTCTAGTTTTGATATATGCTTTTGGAAAGTATATGATCAACACCTAGGTAAGATATATGCCTTTGGAAAGTATAAGATCGATACTGACTCCCAATGATCAAATGAGAAACATAATGATAAAACCTTAAAAAATATAGTCTAAATAGATCTAAAACTTCAATTTTATTTTAGGTCTTTCAGTATGCAAGATGTACGAGTATTAGGAATACTGGATGGTGATGTGATCATAAATGATTGTATACCTATGACACTTCCATTCCTAAGAAGTGATTAAATGGGTTTGTATTCTAGTGACTCCTCACAATAGTGAAGTAATCCAATCTTGGTCCCAATGTTGGGAAGGGATCTAAATGTGACTCAGAAGTAATGAAAAGATTAGATTTACGTCCTTGATTTGATCAAGCATCTATGGATGTCCGCAAGATCTGGATTTGAGATGTGATCTCAATATCCAAGTCACTATACATGGAATGTACAATCACCATGTCCTTATCTCCAAGTATCCACAGAGAAAGCGCATTATCCTTGAAAGAGTTCAAGGATAATTTCTCTATTGATATATGTATCAGAGCATTGAGAAAATCGATAATTAAATGTGATTTAGTTATCATGAATTATATGAATTTGATTCATATTATGAGGAGAGTTATCAAAGATTATTAAATGTGATTTAATTATCAAAGATGTGAATAATGTGAATGTGATTCATTTTATTTGGAGAGATGAGAATGAAGATCTGAGATGATTAGATGTGATTTAATTATCATGGATTTGAATAATGTGGATATCACTATCCATCTTAATCATATATATATATATATTGTAAATGTGATTTACAATATATTAGAGAGAGCCTATTTCAATTTATATTTGTTTATTATTTATTGATGTAAATTGGATTTAGATTAGATAATTAATTAAAAATATTACATTTTATTTTGGGTTATAAATATGATTCACATATTACCAATGCATGATTGCAATGTCCACAAGATAATTGTGAATTACTATTGTGAGATAATGTTGGAATGGGATAATGTAATCTCATTGGAAGGAGAATATCATCCACCAACAAAGATGGTGGATGACCACCAACTCCTAAGTGGAGTAAGTGGTTGTCCCCCCTTGTTGTGGTTGCACGATTATCTCCTTCCAAATTATCTCCAATGATAATTGATTTAAATGAAAACAATTTATATTTATTATGCACAATATATACATAATAAATTAAAATAATTATTATTGTATTTTTACAACAAGATAACAATCTTTGAAAGAAACATAGATCAATCTCATCCATTGATTTTGTGTTATCCATGGATTGATATCCATGGACTCCCAAAATACTATATAAGAGGAGGCACCCCTTGCTCTTCAAGAGGCAACAGCTAACTCTCTCTCTCTCTACATGCCATGTATATCTCTCTCCCTCTCTCTCTTTCTCTCTCCTTCTCATTGTGTTCATTCACCATGGAGCCCTAGAGAGCATCATCATCACTGTTGCATCATCGTTATGTTGCTAGATTGTTTTCTCGTGGATCTCCATTTCCTTCGGTGAGCCTCTCCCATTAAGAAGATGTCAGATTCGTATGACGAGATCAAGAGATTCATCGCTTGGATCATCAGCCTGGATTGCGAGGAGCATGCATTTCATCAACGTGCTCGCAATCATCTACTCCATCGGATCGGACTTAAGACAGGAGGTCTCTTCATTTAGAGACTCAGTCGCAACCATTCTTCAAGAGATAAACCTAAAACTATTTTTTGGTTGGATGAAATGTTTCGAGAAGTCTTCTTGGTTCATGTGGCTTCAACGTTTAAATTTTTTAAATTATGCTGCCCAAAGCAACTAGTTCGACTAGTCGCTCCCGGTCGCATATGATGCGATCATCATTCTTCCATGATGCACTTAAGGATTCTTCCCGTGTCCTTCAATTGGTATAAGAGCCATAGGTTAGAGTTTTGGTTTTTGATTCTTAAACTGAAGATGACTTGGGCAATTTTTGTTGTGCGAACTTTCATCGCATTTTGTTCAAGCAGCCCTGGTTTGTGTGGTTTTTCACCCTCTTTAAAAATGTTTAAATATGAAACTATCACTTTCCTCATTAAATAAGGAAATTGTGGGACTTGATTTTGCATGATTTGGATTCCGATTCGTCAAGTTATGATCATTTTAATGAACATGTATCCATTGTTTTGGGGATGGCAAATCTTACCGTAATTAAAGAATTAATTACTGTTTTGAATGCCTAAAAATGTGTGAATATCTCTAATGTTATGTTGTAAATCAATTATCAAACTACTGGAACTTATTTTGCTTTATTTGGATTTAAATTGATTAAGATACACTAATTTTAGTAAGTGAATGTCAATGCTGAAAATTATTTTCCTAATCGAGAACCTTGTGATTATCATTTAATTAATTAATGAAATTAACGATTAATTTCCTGAAAGAACTATTGATGAATATTTGTGAAATATTTATGATTATTATTTTCTTAAATGACATTTCAATAACCAATATGATAAAATAATTGATCATGATCACAAATTAGTTACAATCAATTCCAAAAAACATAGTTACTTGAATAGGATTTGGTATTTGTTTAGAAAATCTCCTTATAATATTAATCAAAATGGTTTTGATAAATACTATATGGTATAACTTCGGTTGAAAGATCAATTTTCATCTAAAATACAAAATGATTAAATCGTATTATCCTGACCTCAGGTAGATATGATGTCTAGTCGGGGAGCGTTGGGGTAAGAGGTTGCTCTGTGAGCGGTCTGCCCAACTTCCGTCGATACTGGCCATGGCAACAAGCAAGGAAAATATAATGCTTAAATAGATCATGATGTATTTTTGTAATTATTAAAATTTAAATAATATATATTTTGAGATTATACCATCCTTCAAGTAATAATCAAAAATTATTTGTTGGTTGATTGTTTGGATTGATAATTTACTTAATATGATTAAATTAATTAGATCCAATTATACACTCTACTATGAATAGAGTTTTAATTTCCTTAAAATAATTAATTATATGAATATAGTTCGTAATAATTAATTAGAAATTGAACATGATATGGAGGATCACATAAGTGAAATCCATGGTCTCTCGTCAAGGCAAAGAGTTATGTCGCCAGGGATTGTATATAGGAGATTCCTATATGAAGTGACAGCTCATGGGTACAAGTTCATCTGGATTGGGTGCTTTCCTTCTTAAAAGAGTATAGTCATATGCGTAGTGATCCCAATATCGGTTCCTCACATTATTAGGACAATCCCAATATCGGTTCCTCATATTATTCGGATGATATTAGATTGCGCACAGTGAGTGCTATTCCTGTAGACGGTTGGTTCAATTAATGACCGGTCAACATTGCCTTATGGGTGGTGGGATCGGGTGTTAGATATCGAATGGGTAAATGCAAGTTGGACTTGCAAGGCAGAATGAATTCCTGCTTCTTTTATTCGAGTTGTAGTTTCTCATATTATTGGGAAGCAATAAAGATAGATAGGAGATCACAGATCTTACATGATATATAATAGTATGTATATCTCTTACATTGAAAGTGATCAAGGGAATGAACTTTCAGTGTTGACAAGGCAAGGAAAATTTGAAATAAAAAATCCTAAATAAAAGTAATATGTGTGTGTGTGTATGTAGCTTTCTTATTTAAGATAATCCTCATTAAACCCAATAAATACTATACTCAGTAATAACAAGTAAAATATCATGGATTGGATCCATGATAAAGATGTTGTACTTGCAGCTGGACACATAATGTATGTCATTGCAATGTGCGAGTTTCCTTATAATAATGAGGAATGACAATTAAATAGACAATAAGACAACAACTTTGGGTTTGTATGTCTATTTAGTCTTGATTACTCATCAAGTGTGCTCTGGAAGTATCATGTCGATGATGATCGTAATTGTCAAATAATCCTTATAAATAAGAAGATGTTTTGGAATACATATGTGCTCTCATGAATGACATGATTCACTGCATTATGCAGAATGGTGGGTTGATAAGAGATGATGTACTCAAAATGTTAGAGTACCTTTCTATATAAAAAGTCTTTGAGAGTTTAGATGGATGTAGATATGATGAGTGTCATCATTCTACTATCTATACTCAAGTCATTCATGAAGCTTCATAATATTCATATTGTATGAATTGAATGAAGCATAATAAAATACTCTTATGCTGAAATCTTTTGAATTCTACATAAGATATCCTTTATTTTAAGAAATGGTTGTTTATAGATGAAGGGACTGCAGTGGAAGCATGGGTTTGACCCAAATAAGAAGGAAATTAAAGAATTGACTTTACTTCAATGATTTCCACACATATAGCATCCAAAGAGTTGGATGAATGTCAATACTGCAATAAGTTGATGTATTGATAATATGACTATCTAGACAATCTAGAATACTTAGAGTAGGACTCGGATAGTGCAATAGAATATTATATAATCTACATATAATCATTGAAATTGACTTTCTTATTAGATAATACCGAAGTCTAATAATTGTATCTCAATCTTCTCATAATGCTTGCAATTGGTAGCATATGTTTTAGAAGACTAGAAAATTTGATCTTATTATTTAATAGTCATCTACATGAGGTATTGGTGCAATTGTTGCAACAATCTCTATTATATAGATAGACTTCATATTTCAATGGGGGAGCCCTTATTCTTAGAAAATGTCTTATGACCTAGATATTAGAATACACTCATTGTTTATTTCTAGATGTCATAAATAAAGATGAGTTTTGGAATAGACCTATCATAAAGAGTTATGATGGATATATTTCAGATAGTAATTTAGAAAATTAATGACTGGTTCATGAAAATTTCTAATACTAAAAATTAAATCTTTAATAAATCAATAGGAGGATGAAGATCATTTGACAATGATCTAACATCAAGACTTGGATGTATGTATGTTTATGTAATAAATGGAATAACAAGAGATGAAACCTTATATTGTTTAAAATTTCAAATCCACATACTTGTATTCAAATTAAAATGTCCAAGGAACATATTGATGTATGTGGATCATCTGTATCATAATAAACATTTATGATATGTAATATCAATTGATGATTTTTGTGATATGAGATTTCATCCCTTCACCTAAGAAAAATTTGAAATATTCAAAGATTTCACAATTTCGGTTTGGAACCAAAGTTTGAAGGAATATATCTCAAGCATAATGTTTTGAAATATTTCAACGATGCCAAGATCAGACAAAGTATTTTTTATTTTTTATAGTTTTTTATTTAATGGAAGAAGGAAAAGGCATATGTACACCATCAAAAAAACTTTCATTAGAGTTTCTATCCATATCTTTTCGTATAGTTAGATTGAAAACAGGAATACAATTCTCTACATCCGGTAGATAAAAAATAAGAGGCTCCCCACTCCTTTAGTTGGCAATGGTTCTGCGGCTGGTGCCGAAATCTCCAAGGTTGGCTCAACATCACCAAGACTTCTGCTTTATTTGTGTATTTTTGTATTTTCTTTACATTTTTGTGTTTTTGGCATAGGTGGTGCTGATCCAAAAAATGGTGTTTATATTGGTGATGGCTTGGCTAAGGACTCATTGTCGGATGCTTTGCTCTTCCCCTTTGTTGTTGCAGATGGTTGGAGTATCCTATTGCTTCTGAGATGTACAACATTAGATAAAAAGAACTCATTTTCACCTGACTTGGGTTGGGCACTTTAGGATACCTACTCCTTGTTTGTTTAGATTCACTTTGACCTAAGTTGGAATGATGGTTTTGGCATCTGTTAGGTTATCTATGGCTCATCTCAGTCATGTTCTTTATAAGAAGATCCGGAGAATCCAGGGCTGGGTTAATCAGGAAACCTCAGAAGATTCGTCCTGATGATACCATTGATCCTGCTAGTACAAGGGAGGTTGCTATTGGTTACCTTGATAATAGTGAAGAGGAGGATGAAGAAGAAGAAGAGATGGGTATTGTTGGTACTACGAGGAGTATTGGTGATAATACAGAGAAGACAACTATTGATAGTGTTATTTGCACTATCCAAACTGCTACTAGTAGTTATTCTGCCTCCAGCTGTAACCATACTACGGAGGCTGCTATTGGGATTGGTTAGGTTGGAAATTCCTCCCTTCTAGTTATTAGTGAAATGATCAGTTGGCCTTGTTCTGACCATGTTGTTGTCTCTGAGGATGGGTCAGTTGATGATCATTACCCCAAACAACACTTACCTCTTGAATGAGAGGGTGAGGTGGAGACAATCCTTGAGATACTAGTGTTGGAACTTTGGTGGCTGGTAGACAACCATCTGAGTCTGCGATTGTGGTTGTTGCTGCTCCAAGACATGCCACGTGGTATACATGTTGGACCGGAGGTTGGCTGGGACTTGGCTGAGGCAGTTGTGGTTGTGTCAGCTCCTTCCTCTTAGCTGGATGCTCAATAGTGATGGGCATTGCATTACAGGTGTTGACGGTGTTCATGAGGAGCTCCAGCTACTTGGTGATGATATCGAGCTTGTCCAAGCCCCTCATTCTCTGTTCTATCCTGGCAAGCTTCTCTAGGTCTTGTGACCTCTTGTCAATTATATCTACCTTCGACATGGGGTTCGTGATGATGATCAGGTCAGACTTGTCACACCTATCAACTTCTCGTGTGTCCGCCATATTTACATTCTTGCAGAGAACCTATTGTGGTGGTTGAATCTGAAAGGTACAAGATGAGGATAGCACAACCTATCCTTCGTCCATCTCTTCAATAATCTATCAAAATACTTCCTCATCCTTATTGAAGTGAGATCCTCCACAGTAGGCATCAAATAGACATTGACTTTCTTTTGTTAATCCCAAAAAAAGTGTCAGACGGGGCTAGCGCTTAGGATGTCATTGTGGGGGCACTTCTAGATCATATTGTTGAATCTCTCCCAGGTTTCATAAAAGGATTCTTGAAGTCCTTTAGATATGCTAATGATCTTTGACTGCATGAAATTGAGACGAACAAAAGGATAGTACTTGTGAAGGAAAGATGACTTAAAATCCTCCCAAGTCATCACCACCTTCCTAAGATGGTTTATCTAGTAGAGAGATTTGCCTTCAAGACTGAATGGGAAGATAGTCATCTTGACCATGCCCAACGAGATGTTGGGTAGTGCGTCATGCTACAGATGCGGACAAACTATTATAGATGGGCATACGTATCCTCATTTGAGTTCCAATGGAAGCTAGGGATGAGCAAAAGAAGCTATGGATTTAGTTTAAAATGTTCTTAGACTGGTGGGATCTAGATCCATTCATTTATACGACCGACCTCGGGGTTGTGTGACTGCTTTAATGTTGGCATGGGTCTCCCTTCGTCATCTCCTCCTCCACGGGGTCCATCTATAGAGCGATCATCTCTGTCATCATCATCACCTCCTCCTTGAGATGTTTTCTAGATCTCCTCCTTAGATCATTCATCATATCTTGGAAAGCGACCGGAGCTAGAGCGTGGTTAGTGAGTTGTTGCTGAATGGCCTAGATAGAGGCCAAGAGCTTATTGTTGACTCCATTCTGACTAGGTCTAGTGCACTGCTATGTTTCTGTATCTGTATTATGCTATTGAGGTCCCATTCCTCTTCCTTTTAGAGTCATATCTGATGTTGTCCGTGAATGATAGGGTTCAAGACCATGGTCAAGATTAGTAATGGGAAATACACCCGATCAGTCTTTATTCAAGCACCAGATTGATAGAATAATTCACAATTAGGGTCAATCTTGAATCATATTAGGGAGGAATACATAGTGAAATCAATCTCAATCCAAAAAGGGTAGAACTCGAGAAGAGAGTTTTCCCATTCTGGGTGAGGAAGAAGAAGCATGGAGTCATGAGGATGGTTCACGAAGTCTGAACCATGTACATGCAAATCACCCCAAATTATTGGATATATCAAATTAAGGATTCGATGTGGGTGTCGGCAGACTCTCGACTAAGTCATCCTAGAGTCGTCATCTTGAAGCAAGAGAGAAGAACAATTTCGAAGAAGGATACGATTATAAACAAGAAACAAACGGAGTGTAAAATAGTAGAAGGCTCACATTGAGTAGGGGTCAAAGAGGAGGTAAGAAAAGAAGTGCGGCAAAAATACGCAAGTGTGTGGGACTTTGATCTTTGATCCTACTCTAAACAAACAAACACCAAACGAAATGGATTCACCAACTCAACCCAATGTGAAGCCATAAGAGTTCAACTATTTTTATGCCTTGAATTTTGAGGTTACTGATTTAGGCAAGAAGTTGACATGAGTCCTAATCGATTAGCATTATCAGAGAACATATACTTCCAAGAAAGTATCTGCGTACTTGTTACTCCTCCTTTGTATCTTGTAATCTGTGTTCTTTACGGTGCTCAACCTTTTTCCTGTGTGGCTACTTAGCCAAAGATAAGATTGAGGAAGATGATAGGAAAAACCACTACTTCCCTCGCAAGCAATGTACTCGGATGCAAACCGATGAGACAGACACACTCGTGAGGGTATGGCCTAGGCTCATTACTTCAGAACAAGTCGAAGGGAATACATCATCGACAAGATCTTACTCAGTTACGTACGATAGAAGCACTAATACTTCATCGGTCCAAAGTGATTATTGAGGTAGCCACATATCGTGTTTTGGCTCCATTTCTTAAAGGTCGTGCTCACTTGGTTTGGAAGTTACCTAAATACAATGTGGGCTTTGTAAACTCCAAACAATGATGTTTGTTATAAAATTTATTTTAGGACAAAGAGATTAGTAGTCCCTTTTTAATTTTTTGTATTTTCACTTTTTTGAGTATTTTTCAATAGCAAATGCCTAACGATTTTTTTTACCTTAGGTGCTCAAAATCAGAGGGACAGAATGGCTAAGCAATGCAAGGAAACACTAAGATGGAATCTCACCTTAGTGCCTAAATTATGAATGCCCACTTACAAGATTTACAACATTTCCCAATGCTCTCCATGCGGCATGCAAAGCAGAAATTTATAAACCTATACTATATGTGCGAGATGCAAGTAGAAATCTTCCTAATAGGAAATTGCTAATGTCGTGAAAAACCAAATGCCAAACACATAGAAAGAAACCTAGAGTTCAGTCTTGGAGGCTCCTCAGTGCCCACCATAGTGGGTTCTGCAAGCGTTGTATGGAGACCTCTCTTGGTGCGTAGTTTCAAGTCTAAGTATCTAACAATTAATTTAAACTATTTCCAAATGCAGAGACCATGAAAGATACTATGTGTTTGGACTGGATTTACTCGATCAAACCATTCCTAAAATTCTAAGTGCTCATTCCATAAAACAAATAAAAATACAGCAGAAAGCATAAAACGCAAAATACAAAGAAAATAAAGGTGATAAAATCATGACAAAATCCAGTGATCCCCATGTAAACAAACACTTGGAAATTAGACTCGAGTGTCCAAGTCCAAGTACGTATATTGTTGTAAATTAATTAAGAAAAAATAAATGACACTCTCTCAGAAAAATAAAAATAAAATCTATGCTAAATTCTTCTCTCTCTCTTGCTCTCTCCTTTTGGTCCATCAGTAGAAGAACCAAGTCTCCTCGACCCGGGTGCCTCAACCACCCAGGTGGTCACCGTTATCTTGAATTCCCTCGCAAGAAAAATAGATGAGACAAATATTAGCGTAATAAAAATTATATCAAATAAATAGAAAATAAGTAAATAAAAATAATTAAATAAAAATGACCCAAAATTCTATCATATGCGTTGCTCCCCAACAACGACACCGTTTAAAGACTCAGATTTAGAGAGGGATTGAAATAGTATCCACAATGAAAAATAAAGATAAAATGTCACTGAGGAGACCACTCATGAAACCCATACTTTTGAACAATCAACCCACACAATTCATAGATTAGGCAATGCAAGCAAGTGTGAATCATAATTTAGTATAAAACCCCATAAATAAATGTGTATAGTGGTCAAGTACAAGTACGATGTCAAACACAGGGAGAACGTAGGATAGAGAACAAAATTGGATAAAATAGATAATAAATAGTTTTGGGTTTTTAAGAAATTTTTAATTTTTGCGTGTTTTTTATTTTTTTAGATTTATAAAATTTTCATTTTATTTTTTTGTCTAAATTTTATTATTTTTTATAACAATTACTAATAATATAACTATATATGTGTGTATATACAGAGCTTTTATATTTATAATTATAGCTATAAGTACACAAAATTCACAAAATAAAATAATTTTTCTTTTTAAAATTTTCTCTATTTTTGGTATTTTTTGGATGTGATTACTTTTTTTATATTTTTAATTGAACTAATATGGAAAAACAGTTACTATAGATAAAGATCGAGTTGTTTTAAAATTTATAAATATCAAAAGTTCCCAAAACTATTTTAACATATAATAAATATAATAGACAACATTCAGAAATAGAAAGAAATATTTTTGGGATTTCTTAGAATTTTTTATAGTTTTATAAGGATTTTGGAGCTTTTTAGTTTTTAGTATTTTTATTTTTCTATTTTTAGAAAATTTTTGATCGTAGATACTAAATGAGATAATAAATAAAATATATTTTTTGGAATTTTCAAAATGTTTTTTTTATTTTTTTGGATTTTTATATTTAAAAAAGGAATAAAAGCTCTATGTCTTAGTTTTAATAAATTGAAAATAAATCGTAAATACCTAACCAAAATATATGTGATATATACATCAAGTATTTATGGTCATTCGGAATTTTAAAGTCCATGAGCTAGCTTTAAGAAAGAAATATCCATAAAAAAGAAAATATAATATGACAGGGGCTTTTATGTATATATTTAAAGTTTCTAGACCAAACTCGAACATCTCAGAGAATAATAGCACCAAAAAAGCAATTTTCCTAGATATATCCCGTAAACAATACTTTGAGGGGTATTTATGTAACTAAAACAAATCTTTGGCTAAGATACAAGATCTCAAGAAAATATCACACTAATAATTAACAAATATGGAGTGAAATGAAATATATTCAAACATATAGGGGTCCTCCACAAAAACCCCACACCTCACGTGCACAGGCATGTGAGGTGACGTGGTGAGGGACTTGAATGTAAATATGGAAAGTCTAGGGTGTAAACTACAAATGTTACAAAACTTTTTACTCTATAGACTAAATTTTAAATCCTACAATGAAATCACAAAATGCATACAGTGGAAGATGCAAAATACCCTCTGTTGTGCGATCCAATGATGGTGACGATGCCACTTATCTACGTAGTATGATATGGTCGACTGGTGACGGTTCACGGATGGGACGTCACTTATCAACGTGGTGTGATTTGGTCGGTCGATGATGATTCATGGATGGAGGGCCATGATGAGATGATGACCATGGATCTGATGGTTGTGAGACTTCTCATCGGACGACAGCTACTCCCTTAGAGCATTGTTCTTGATCTTACAGTAGCGAGGACACCTGAAAGAATGACTGAAGAATACGATCTAGATGAGCTTCGATCAACTCCTCCAGCCACATGAGACGCTACAAGAAGGCACAAAATGCTCCTCAAAGGGGTACAAGTCGATTGGAGGGCTCGATGGGATTTGGGGCTCGTCGGAAGAGCCACGGATGGCTTCACGACCTAGAGCTCCTATCTTGGGTAAAAACCACCTCAGATGAGGCCATTCCTCTCTGATACCTACACATTAGGTTCATGGAACAAAAATGAAGGGATTGGAGGTGCTACTTGATGAGTACAGATGGAAGTGAGGCGCGACGAACAACTCTAGCAAGCGATAGAGGAGGAGACGATCATCACCTGATCTGGAGTGATTCAAAGTGAATGGGAGTATGTGGAGCGTGGTGAAGGAGAAGGCAAAAGAAATGACTGTGGTCAGTGGGAGGAGGATGGTCGGAGCACAGAGATGAGGTTCGACGGAGCTCAGTGATTGATCCTAGATTAACCTCTTTAATTGATGTGAATTAAGCATTGAAAATAATGATTTGTCATTTTGTTGTAAGTGTGTAATTAGAATAAATCAAGAAATAATCACTTAAATAGTTAATTCAATTAATTTGAGTGGTTTATGTTTGTTTTACTTGGGCAAGTCCCAAGGTCAAAATCGAGGAGGCAAAGCAACAACCTAGGTTAGTGTCTATCAAATTTCGTGTGTGGTTTTCGAAGCAGAATATTTTTATTATTTTTAATGCAGTTTTATAAATGCAAATGAAATGTAGGCTAATTTTAGGGACTAGAAAATAAATGTCCATCAAATAATATCCAAAAATTACAATACTTGGCCGAGATGTGAATAATGGTTAATTAAATGTACTACAATTTTTCGAAATTTTTGGACGCAGATAAATAATGAATTTATGAATGTGGATAGTATGATTTTCAATAATTAGTTATAACAAATTTTAAATATACTTATTTTGCGATAAAATTATCCAAATTATATAAATAAATGAAATATCCTTGAAAAATCCTAAGTACTAAAAATCTAGAGTTTAATACCTATTTAAAATTAATTATTTATTTACATAAAATGATTTTTATGCAACAAAATATGAATGCAATTGCAATTCTTTTTAGGTACAGTGTAAAACACAATTAATTCTATGATCGTGATTTTTTGGCAATTTTTGGAGCTATGGTTAATTTACTATGAATTTCTAATCACATATCGGGTAAAATATGCAATTTTCCACAAGAATATTAATTAATAAATAACCACATGGCTTAAAAATATAACAATCAAGCCATGATATAGGGAATTAATTTAGAAACAAAATGTTATTTTTGGATGATAAAATTACCCAAGAATATTGTTCAAACTACATAGGGAACACATGGGTCTAATTGCAATTACAGTAATAAAATAAAATAACTAATAAATTCAGAAGAAGGGCTAAGAAGACATTACGAGACACAAAGGGGGCTTCTCTATAAAATCTTCAGCAGGTCACGTCCCAAGCATGTGACCTCTGATGGCGGGTTCTAGTTGTTGTTGGCGTAAATATGGGGGGTGGCGATGTAATTAGTAGAGGGGTCACGTGCATAGTACATGTGAAGGATATTGTGATATCCTTAAGCGCATCACAGAAGCGTGAGGATCGCATCATATGCGATTGGGAGCGACTAGTCGTACTAGTCGCTCGAGGCAGCGGAAATTAAAAAAAATTCATGCGATCAAACCACATGATCCAAGAATGCTTCTCGGATCATTTCATCTAAACCACAAACAAGTAGTAGGATTAACTCTTGAAGCGTGGTTGTAATCGAGTCTCTAAATGAAGAGATCTCCTATCTCAAGTCCGATTGGACGGAGGAGACGCTTGCGAGTGCGTGGATGAGACGTGTGCGTCTCACAATCCATGTTGATTATCCAAGCGACCATTCTCCTAATCTTGTCAAATGATATACAATGTCTTCTTCACGAGCAATGCATATCGAAGGAGACAGAGATCCACGAGCAAACGATCGGGCAACATAACGACGACGTTGCGGTTATGGAGACTCTCTTCAGGGCTTTCATGGTGGACGGCCATAAGAGAGAGAGGGAGAAAGGGCGTGTTGAGAGAAAGAGAGAGGGGGAGAGCCTTGTGTTTCTCATTCGCTTATGAAGAGCAAGGGGTGCCCTTCTATTTATAATATTTTGGGATCCATGGATCTAAATCCATGGCCAACACAAATCCATTGGCTCATATTGATTTGTGTTTCTTTTAATGGCCATGATTTGTTGTTAAAAACACAACAAAAGTTAATTTAATAAAATCAAATATATTGAATATAATTTGATTTATATCAAATCAATCTCCATAGGAGAAATAGGAAGGAGTCAAGCCTCCTTCCATAAATGGGGTGGACAGCTATGAGTCCTATAAGGACTTGGTAGTCGTCGTCTCTCCTTGTTAGGCAGGGAGCCTCCTCTCGAATATTACATGTAATCCAATATTCCATGTATTTCTACATTATTTTGCAACAACATTTGTTGCAAATTATTTCACAAAAATAAATCCAATTTATTTTGTAAACATTGCAATCATGCCATTGGAAATTTGTGAATCATATTCACAATCCAAAATAAAATGTAAATTACATTTTCAATTTAATGTCCAATGTGAATCCAATTCACATCAACATTTAATTAACAAACGTAAAGCATAAATAGCTCTCTCTTATATATTATAAATCACATTTATAATATACATGGTTAATATGTATAGTGTTATCCACATTATTCATATCCATGTGCCGAAATAATCTGAATCACATTCACATTATTCACATCTTTTACAATTAAATCACATTTAATTATCTAACTCTCTTTATACTATGAATCAAATTCATATTATTCATGATAATTAAATCACATTCAAATATCAATTTTCAAAATTCTCGGATACATAATATCAATAATGAAATTATCTTGAACCCTTTCAAGGATAATGCTCTTTCTCCGCAGATACTTGGAGATAAGGACCGAGCGATTGTATTGTTCCATGTATAGTGACTTGGATATTGAGATCACATCTCAAATCTAGATCTCGGGCCTCCCATAGATGCTTGATTAAATCAAGACCACAAATCTAATCTTCTCATAGCATATGAATCACTTTCAGATCAATGTTGAACTTTTGGACCAATATCATATTACTTCTCTACTGAGAGGAGACACTAAAATCTAGACCTGTTTCATCCCTCCCTAGGAATGGAAGCATCATGTTTATACAATCATTTATGATCACATCACCCTCATGTATTCTGAACACCAGTACATCCTACAAACTGGAAGAGTCTGAATAAATCAAAGTATTAGATCAATTTTACACTGTCTACTTCAGGGTTTTATACGTAAGTTTCTCATTTGATCATTGGGAGTGGGTATCAATCATATACTTTCCAAAAGCATATATCATACCTAGGTCTTGATGTTATACATTGTAAAAGTATATATCAAATCTACAAATTAAGTCAGGCTTCCAAAGAGAGACGACCGTGCATGGAATTTAATTCTTCCCAATATCTCATGAGTGAGCACATGTCTTCCGGTTTAGTAATGAACATGTATGATCCCTTTGAGATATCGTATTACTCATATGCCCTTACATGCACACCAGCGCGCCGTTGTATAGACCTTGGTTAGGACGTCAACCTATTATTATGCCAAATGTACATGCTCAGACATATAGTAACACATCTGTCTTCGGTCAGAGGATGTGTGCCTATATTATCACAGCATACGACAGAGGACTTTGGTTACCTCGATCTCATTAAGTCGACTCTTTGACCTAACTTATCTAACACCTCCGAATCTCTATTCCTATGCAGAGGACATGCATCAAGAGGTCGGTTAGATATCAGCCTAACTGAGAAAGGATTGCCATCTCCTACTCAGGCTGGACATCTCTTAACAGTCATTTAACGGTGCTTGATGAGTCCTCAATCTAACCCTTTAGATATTCATCCAAGCACCAATCTCTATGATTCAATAGTTGAGTATACAAATGTATGATTATTAATATGGCCATGGTACATAAGCCTAATTGTACTAAGGGACCTATTATATAAATTAGTTATTCTTTATTTCAGATCAGGGAATGATATTCGCAATAACATTTATTGCATAATTGTTGGATGTGGGCTCGCATGTCCAACAATCTCCCACTAGTGTCCTTGACACTATATATATTATAGTGTCCTTGACACTACTGCTCAATAATTATAGTGTCCTTATCAGAATAATTATAGTGTCCTTGATATTCGCAATCATAGTGTCCTTGACACTATTGCTCAATAATTATTATAACCAGTATTTCCATAGTCCTTATCAGAATAACTTTATTCCTGGAGATCTCTATCTCCTAAGGTATCTGCAGTTAAGACCGTTTTAGATCGTCATCTGTAAAGTCTTAATTTCTTGACGATAAGACTTAAAGATCACTATCTCTAAAGTATTGGCATCTTTGAAGATTTTGTTATTTCTGAAATCAAGGGTTTTATCACCATAGTAGGATTAGTAACAGTTTATTTCTCCCACCGCTTGGTAACATCTGGCTTTTGTACACATCTAGTATACACTTGGCTTCTCGTAACTGATGCACAAGGGCAAGCAGCTCTAATATTCACTCCCTCAACTCTTTGAGGTGCTATCACTTTAGATAGGTCAGTACCATATCTTAAGGGAAGGAGCCTTTCTTGGAATTTCCTAGAAGATGGAACATGTCCTAGGTGTATCACTAATGTGACGGTCATAATACCCTCCTCTTTACTTCTGAACACTTTCAGAACTAAGATCTAAGAGATATCATTGAGATCATATCTCAAGGTATGGAACAACTATATTACAAAACACTCATTATTGTCCTTATATCATTTTAAAATGATTAGGATATTATCTACATTTAGCATGATGAACACAAGGGCACTCCCACTAAGCTTCACCTGGTTCATCAAGAGTCTATTTGAAATCAGAACATTTATAATTTCATAAAATCTTATGTTCCAGCCACAAGAAGCTTATTTGAGTCCATAGATGGGTTCTTTAGCTTGCACACCTTGATTTCCTCAACCATGAAGCCCTAGGGCTACTTCATGTGAATATCCTCAGAGAGGTATTCATAGAGGAATGCAATATTGACTTACAACTTAAAGATGCCATAATCAAGTTATGTAGCTATAGTTTGCAATATTCTGATGAGTTCAAGCATGGTCACTGAAGATCAAGTCTCATTGCAAGCAATGTCTTCTCTTCAAATGGGTAGCTCATGGATACGAGTCGTGCTTTGAAGGTATCTACCTTCTCATCTGGTTCCCTTTTCTCTTGAAGATCCATTTACACCTTACAGGTTTAACCCTTATAGGTGGAACCTCAAGGGTTCATATACAACACTTGTACATGAAGTCTACTTTAGACTTTATTGCTAACATCTATCTTTTCGTGTCATGATTTTCAGAAGCTTCATCATATGAAGTTAGATCATGTTAGATTTAATTCTCGATTTCAGGAGCCCCATTATCTTCATAATATTAAATGATTTCCTTCACTTCACTTTCATCTTGATTCTCAAGAGTCTCAACATCTAAGAATCACATTCTCAGAGATGAGATATTTTAAGAATCTCAAGGTCATAAAGTAGGTATCCAATACCATCCTTTATTTTCCTAATGAAGTAGCACTCTCTAGTGCTAGATTCCAGCTTATATGCATGGAACCTTACTAATGATATATACCGTAGTTTCTACTACACATATATACCTGGAAACTAAGAGGTAATTATGCTAAAAAATCATCATTGATCAAATCATGTCACACATGATCCAATTTTATCTCCCTACAACTTTATTGAGTTTAGGTTTATCAGGAGGAGTGAGATAGGAATGATATTCCTTTCTCCATAAGGTATACCATGAATTCATCTAATAGGTACTAAGTACCTAGATTAGATCAAATTCATTTTCATCTTCCTTCAGACTTTGGTTCCAAATGAAAATTATGAAATCTTTGAACATTTCAAAGGTTTCTTAGGTGAAGAAAAAAATCTCATATCATACATAATCATCGATAGATGTCACATATCCATGATGTACATTATTATATAACATCAATATGTATGATATCTTGAATATCTTGACATCTTACACCATTTCCAAAAAATGGTGTATTGGACATTTTACTTTGAATACAATATTCACAAGTATGTAAGACTTGAAGTTTTAGACATTCTAAACATTCATCTCTAAGTAGTCTATTGATCTCATCAATAGACATATGTCCAAGGCTTGATCTCAGATCATTGTCAAATGATCTTCATCCTCCTATTGATGTTTCAATGTTCATTTTTTCAGTATTAGAAATCAAAATGAACCATTCATTAATTTTCTAATTTAGTAGAGTCCACTAGATGTTAAGTTACTATCTGAGATATATCAATCATAACTATCTATTATAGGTTTATTCCAGAATTCATGTTTGTTTCCAACATTTAGAAATAAACAATGAGTGAATTCTAACATCTATGTCATAAAGACATTCTCTAAGACTATGGTCTCCCACTGAAAATATGAAGTCTATCGATTCATTGGAAATTGTTGCAACAATTGCATCAATTCCAACATGGATGACCACTAATCCTTAAGATCAAATTTCTAATCTTCTATTACATATGCAACCAATTGCAAGTGTCATTATAAGATTAAGATACAATTATAGACTTTATCTTATCAAATAAGAAATTTAAATTCAATGATTATATGTAGATTATTCCGATGCACTATCCGAGTCCTTCTTTAAGGATTCTAGTTAGATTTGGTACTCATACTATCAAACATCCGCTTATTGCAGTATTGACATTTATCCAACTCCTTGGATGTCATATGGAAGTCACATAAGTACAGTCAACTCTTTGACTTTCCTTCTCACATGGGTCATACCCATGCTTCCACTGTGCTCTCTTCATCTATAAACAACCATTGTTCAAGACAAAGAATCTCTTATGTTGAATTGAAAAGATTTAAATATAAGAGCACCTCAACATTTATGCATGCTTCATTCAATTCACACAATATGAATATTGTTAAGCTTCATGAATGACTTGAGTATAGATAGTAGAATGATGATACTCTACATACATCTTAACTCTTAAAACATTGGTTCAAGTAGGTATTCAAACATTTTGAATACATCATCTCTTATAGAGCCACCATTCGGCATGGTGCAGAAAATCATGTCATTCATGATTAAATGTCAAAAGCACATATGTATGCCAAAACATCTTCTTAGATTTTTATAAGGATTAACAATTACGATCATCATCGACATGTCACTTCCAAATTACATTCGATGAGACATTTAGACTATAGAGACACACAAACCCTAGGGTTGTAGATCTATTGTCTAATTAATTGTCATTCCTCATAATTATGAGGAAACTTGCACATTGTAACCACAGACAATATGTGTCCAACTACAAGTACAACATCTGATCATGGATCGAATCCATGATATTATACTGGTTATTATTGAGTATAACATTGAGTGGCTTTAATGAAGGATTATCTGAAATAAGAAATTTGCATAAGTGTATATATTTATATATACATATTTTACTTTGATTTAGGAGTTTGTTATATCAAAGTTGTCTTGACTTATCAACACTGAAAGTTCATTCCCTTGATCACTTTTAATGTAAGAGATATACTTACCATTATATCTCAAGTAAGATCTAGGATCTCCTTCCTTATCTTTGTTACATCCCAATAATATGAGAACCTGTAAATCTGATAAAAAGAAGCGGGAACACATTTCACCTTGCAAGTCCAACTTGCATTTCCCAATTCAGTCTTTAACACTCGGCCCACCACCCCTAAGGCGATGTTGACCCGTCATCAATTGAACCAACCATCAACATGAATACAACTAGCTATGCGCAATCCAATATCACCCCAATAATATGAGGACCTGATATTGGGGTCTCTACGCATACGCCCTTACTCTTTCAAGAAGCGAAGAGCTCGATCCAGATGTGCTTGCATACAGGAGCTGTCACTTTGGACAGGCTTCTCCTACATACAATCATTGACGACGGAACCCTTGGCCTTGACGACAGACCATGGATGTCACTTATGTGATCCTCCATATCACGTTCAAATTCTAATCTATTATTATGAATCATATTCACATAATTAATTCTTCCAAGGGAAATAACAATTCTATTCGTAATAGAGTGTTTTAATTTTAATTGGATTCCAATTAATACAATCATATTAAATTAATGATACAATTAATATCCAACAAACATTCTTTGTTGTTACTTGAAATATGATATTATCTCAAATACGTATTATTTCGAATTTTAATAATTAGAAGTACATCATGATTTCTCAAGCATTATACCAACCATACCCACTGTCATGGCCAGTACTGACAGGAGTGGGATAGACCGTACATGGTGCAACCTGCTACCCCAACGCTCCCCGACTAGACACTATATCCGTCTCGAGAAAGGATAATGCAAAATAGAGCACTTTGTACATGAAAATGATAATTGGTTTTTAAACCAAAGTTATACCATATAAAGTAAACAAACCATTTTGATTAACAACATAATAAGATTTGCTCAAAAAATCCCCAATCCTATTCAAGCAACATTGTTTGTTTGAATGTACATCTTGTAGATCATATAACCAATTTATGATCTAGATCGCATCTACTCAAATATTGGTTTAGGCAATGTCATTTATGGAAATAATTATCATTGAATATTTCAGAAATATTTATCTATAATTATTCCTGGAAATTAAACCATTTAATTTTACTAATTGATTAAATGACAATCACAAGCTTCTTGATTAGGAAAGTAATTTCCAGCAGTGACCCTCACTTACTAAAATTACCATATCTCAGTCAATTTAAATCCAAATGAAGCAAAATAAGTTTATAAAGTTTTCTAATTTGATTTACAACAGAACCTATTGGTTTTCATGCATTTCAAGGCGTTTGAAAATCACAATTGACTCCTTAATTACGTTAAGATTCGTAGTCCCCGAAATTGTGGATACATGTTGACTAAAATGATCATAACTTGAGCAAACGGATTCGAAATCATGCAATCTTGTATCCTACGGTTTCCTTGTTTAATGGGAAACAAAATACAACTATTATTATTGTGTCTAAATAATTTAAATGGGGCCTAAAATATTCAAAAAACAGAGATGCAAAAATGAAATACAATAAAACTTTCGCAAAGCCTAACGAACCCAAATCGTCCTTGGTTTATGGATCGCATCCAAAACCTCCAACCTGGATCTGATACCACTTAAAGGGTATTGCGAGATCCTTAAGCGCATCAAGGAAGCGTGAAGATCGCATCGTATGCGATCGGGAGCGACTAGTCGCACTAGTTGCTCGAGGCAACGGAAATTAAAAATTTTTAATGCGATGAAAGCACATGATCCAAGAACGTTTCTCGGATCATTTCATATAAACCACAAACAAGTAATAGGATTACCTATTGAAGTGTGCTTGCAATCTAGACTCTAAACGAAGAGATCTCTTGTCTCAACTCCGATTCGACGGAAGAGACTCTTGCGAGCGTGTGGATGAGACGCGTGCTTCTCGCAATCCATATTGATGATCCAAGAGAAGAATCTCTTGTTCTTGTCAAATGAGATATGATTTCTTCTTCATGAGAAAGGCACGTCGAAGGACATGGAGATCCATGAGCAAATGATCGGGCAGCATAATGACGATGTTGCGGCGATGCAGACTCTCTCTAGGGCTTCCATGGTGGACGACCATAAGAGAGAGGGAGAGAGGGTGTATAGAGAAGAGGGTGAGAGCCTTGTGTTTCTCATTAGATTATGAAGAGTAAGGGGTGCCCTTCTATTTATAATATTTTGGGATCCATGGATCTCAATCCATGGGCAACACAAATCCAATGGCTCACATAGATTTGTGTTTCTTTTAATCGCCAGGATTTGTTGTTAAAAATACAACAACAATTAATTTAATGAAATCATATATATTGAATATAATTTGATTTATATCAAATCAATCTCCATTGGAGAAATAGGAAGAAGGCAAGCCTCCTTCCATAAAGGAGGTGGATGGCTATGAGTCCTATAAGGTCCTCTCTCCTTGTTAGGAAGGGAGCCTCCTTTCCAATATTACATGGAATCCAATATTCCATGTATTTCTCTATTATTTTGCAACAATATTTGTTGCAAATTATTTCATAAAAATAAATCCAATTTATTTTGTGAACATTGCAATCATGCCATTGAAATTTGTGAATCGCATTCACAACCCAAAATAAAAATGTAAATTACATTTTCAATTTAATGTCCAATGTGAATCTAATTCACATCAACATTTAATTAACAAATGTAAATCGGTGTTAAAAATCACATTTATTATATATATATATATATATATGGTTAGTATGAATAGTGCTATCCACATTATTCATATCCAAGGTAATTAAATCACATTTAATCATTTTAGATCTCTTATTCTCATGTGCCCCAATAATATGAATCACATTCACATTATTCCCATCTTTTATAATTGAATCAAATTTAATTATATAAGATGACTCTCTTTATAATATGAATCAAATTCATATTATTCATTATAATTTAATCACACTCAATTATCAATTTTCTTAATGCTCGGATACATAATATCAACAATGAAATTATCCTGAACCCTTTGAAGGATAATGCACTTTCTCCGCAGATACATGGAGATAAGGACAGGGCGATTGTATTGTTCCACATATAGTGACTTGGATATTGAGATCACATCTCAAATCCAGATCTTGGGCCACCCAGATGCTTGACCGCAAATCTAATCTTCTCATTGCATCTGAATCACATTCAGATCAATGTCCAACATTTGGAACAAGATCAGATTACTTCTCTATTGAGAGGAGTCACTAAAATCCAGACCTATTTCATCACTCCCTAGGAATGGAAGCGTCATGGTTATACAATTGTTTATGATCACATCACCCTCAGGTATTCCCAACACCTGTACATCATGCATACTGGAAGACTCATAATAAACCCGAAGTATTAGATCAATTTTACACTGTCTACTTCAGGGTTCTATCAGTAAGTTTCTCATTTGATCATTGGGAGTCAGTATCGATCATATACTTTCCAAAAGCATATATCATACCTAGTTCTTGATTATATACTTTCTAAAAGTATACATCAAACATACAAATTCAGTCAAGCTTCCAAAGCGAGACGACCGTGCACGGAATTTGATTCTTCCCAAATCTCATGAGTGAGCTCATGTCTTCTGGTTCAGTAATGAACTTGTATGATCCTTTTAAGAGATTGTATTACTCATATTCCCTTACATGCACATAGCGTGTCGATGTATAGACCTTGGTTAGGTCATCAACCTATTGGTATGCCAAATGTACATGCTCAGACATATAGTAACAAATCTTTCTCTCGTCGAAGGATATGTCCCCATATTGTGACAACATACGATAGGGGACTTTGGTTGTCTCGATCTCATTTAGTCAACTCTTTGACCTAACTTATCTAACACCTCCGAATCTCTATTCCTATGCAGAGGACCTGCATCAAGAGGTCGATCAGATATCAGCCTAACTGAGAAAGGATTGCCATCTCATAGTTAGGCTGGAGATCAAATCTTAACAATTATTTGATGATGCTTGATGAGTCCTCAATCTAACCCTTTAGATATTCATCCAAGTACTAGCCTCTATGATTCAATAGTTGAATCAGCAGCTATATGATTAATAAGATGGCCATGGTACATAACCCTAATTATACTAAGGGACCTATTATGGAAATTAGTTATTCTTCATTTCATATTAGGGAATGATATACATTTATTGCATAATGTCTTGTCGTGGGCTCGTATGTCCAACAACGTGACCCTATGGTAGCCGGAGGAAGTTGCTATAGAGAAGGAGGCCGATGGATGGTGTGGTTGAGCTCCTGGTGTGGCTGTTGCGGCCAACACAAAGTCAGAGGTTGATGGAGCGGCCTGCGATGGGAGTAAGTTCCAATCAATGCAGGCGACGTGAGGGTGGTCAGACTAGAGCAAGTCGATGAAGTTTACAACCGAGGATTAGGCTCTAAGAAATAGGGCTTGTTGAAGGTGTCGATGGTAGTGACAATGCAGAGATGAAGCTCTGGAGCAACGTTGGGGCTAAAGTCGAACTGCGATAATGGAGAGTCAAGATAGATTCGCCATTTTGATAACTAGAGTTTTGTAAGCGATAAAAATGTGTTCTATGTGTAGGGAAATTGCAAAGATCAAAACCCTTTTTTATCAAACAAGAATCAATAAAATAGGAGAGAAGAATGGAGAGTAAAAGAAGGTTGTCTCTTATTTTATCTACACTTTAATATTTATCTAGGTTATTGTGACTGGGTCGAACACACGGAGGAAGAATAACTATACTTGAGTTTTTGAGGAAAAGAGTGGTTTTGTGAGAAAAATCAAGAAAATATTTTTATCGGTTCATATTGTTGAAATTTTTGTTTTATTTTTATCTTTTCCAAATTTTATTTAGTTTTCAAAGTTAATTTTTCAAGATACAATTATCTAAGATATAGTAGATGAAAAATAGAGTATAGATGTGGTACTATATAGCAGATAATAGTCGCTCGAGCAACTGGCTCGAAAGGAAATCATAACAAACTAAAAAATGGAGTTGAAAGTCGAAGAATGAATCTCGATGAAAATACGATAAAAACATCGAAAATAGACTCAAAATTAAATGTAGAAAAAATCCTGTGATGATAGAATAATGTATATGGTCTACGATGTAGTCCAATGTCTAAAGAGAAAAATATAGAAAGAAAGCAAAGACATAAAAGGCTTTTCTTAAATTTGATTCCTGGTCGAGACCTAATTGCAAGAGAAGTATATGGAGTCTTACATTTAGGTCCCTAAGCGGGGACATAAATGTAACTACGACAAGCTCTAGAGGCGCATCTAGACTTCTGAAACACTTTTAGGTTTAAGGTGAAATTTCTCCACCCGTTCGTGCGGGCGACTCAGATTAGAAGGTAATCTACGATCTGAACCGTTGGATATGGAAGCGTGGCCCACAATTGTGCGTCGAGTTCTTCCTTGGTGTTCTTCCCCAATTGTAGAAGTGGCGGCAATGATGTCTTTCTCCCCCTTGATCTCTAGCTACACGACGATGATGATAGTCGATAACGAGCACCTGTAGGTTCAGAAGGGGGGTCCGCTGTTGAGCTCACCTAAGGAAGGAGAAGAATAGCGATGAACACCAGAAAAGTTCTTGAAGCTTGGCTAGGGTTTTCTCCCGGACAAGAAGTGGTTGCTTCTAGATTTATGAAAATGGTGGTCTACGAGGCTTTTGATGAAGATATGATGAAGATTGTTACTTTAAGCACTATATGTGACCTACAAGAAGTTTATCCTTGCTCGATTCAAGCTAGAATCGACCAAGGATTAGATAGATGTTCTCACAGTTCATAATAGGGTTCTAGAAAGTATCATTTCAATCGAAGATGCAAATTAATTTGAGTGATATCGAATTGGAATCAAAATAGATTATTGAATGTGATTCAAAGATGGTGCTTAAATCTATCTAATGGCAGATCAACTGGGCTAATAGGACATGAATCACAACAAAAAATCAAAGGAAGAAAATGGATGAATGTTGCACTTGTGAAATGAGGTTATATAAACCTCTGTCGTAGCTCGACGGTTGGTGTTCACCGGAGTTCTACGCCCACGTGGTGGTGATTCAAGGCTGATGCGGCCTTGAAACGTCTCTACCGATGGATCTTCTTCCACGCATAGGCACGCCATGACACTGTCACCACTGGAGGCGGCAAGAATGAAGCGAGGAAGGGAGCTACTCGGTCAGATGGTTTATGGACGTTGGAGAGTTAGTTGGCTCACACAAACTTTGAAGTAATTTATAGAAAGATCGAAGGGATGTTGGAGTTGATCTGAAGGGTGATGAGAATCTAGGATGTTAGGAGGACGCAATGGAGGGTTAGGATGGAATTTATGTTGAATGATGAAGTGGGAAAAAAATAGGAGAAGATGGATGGCTAGAACAGTTCTAACGACCTGGCTCTTGAAGAAGAAGCACGAGGTGTTGACACATGTCAGCACTTGGTTGGCCAAATGTTATAATATAGTAAAAATTAGGTAATAAATAATAAATGCTGTTATTTTAAATAGGTATGAAGTAAAAATATAAATAATAAATTTATATAATTTATATAATAATTTATTTCGATAAAAAGTAAATATTTAATGAAATATTATATTAATAAATAAGTATAAATAATACTTGATAAATAAGTATTTAAATTTTAATTTAATAATTAGGAAATAATACATTATTTTTATATTTTATTAATTATTGGAATAATAAAAAGAGTATATGTCAATTTTATAAGATTTTAATAAATTAATTTAATTATATTATTAAATACAAGTATAAATTACGCAGTTCAATTTCATCTATAAATTAGTGTTTTTTATTAATTTAAAATACTAAATAGTATCAGGAAATTCCGAAATAAATCATGGTTGAATGAAAATATGAAAATATGAAAATAATTAAAAAATATAAATCATTAAAACTATAAATAATGTCTTCTAAATAAAAATAAATAGTCCAAAAACCTAGTTAACATTAGGTCCCAAAACCAACATTTTGCAAACAGACTCTGATTTTAGTGAAATCACTTCATTACTTAGAGAATATTATTTTATGAACTTTAATGCTGAGTAAAGTGAAATTGGAGTTCGTTTAAGAAAGTCATGATGTTCAGAAATTGAGAATTTGACAGTTTAAAAGTGGGATTTCTTAGCATATGTACATGGTAATATTTTTAACTTATTTTGATATTTTTCTATACATTTTTAGAAATACATAAAAAAAGCGTTCGGTGAAAAATATATACATATGAATTAATTAAAAATCAATGAAGAATTTATAATTATTTGATAAATAGTGAAGAATGTGTAAGGTTGATATTTAATTATTTTTATGGTTTTCTTTCCCTTTCTCCCTCTACTTATTTATTTGTCAACCAATCCATGTTGACTTGGTCTCAAGGGTTAGGTTATACAAATATATCTTGAAGCTAAATTTATATTTTATAAGTCATATTGCACATATATACATATCTATAATATGCATTCTTTTCTATTCTTTATTTTATTCTTTTTATTTATTTATGCGTTTAGAAGTATATAAGTGCATTTTTATTCATGAATGTGCTTTACAAAAAATATGGAAATTAATAAATATTTACATGTATTTGTTACGTGTTTTAAGATAAAATGCAGATAGAATGTTAATGAATCATGGATTCATCAACACTGCGAAGAGGTGTGGCGGCAGTGGCTGCTTCAGTCGGTGTCGAAGCATTTCGTAGAAGCGAGCTGCATGAGAACTAGAACCAAGATCCTGGAGTTTGCGGGAGAGTTCGAGAAGCACGATTCGGATCACTAGATATGGAAGGGGTTAGTTGGTGTGGTGGTTGCAATATTGGGGAAGAGGCTAGATGGTCTAAAATGATTGGTATGGGGGGAAGCCATGGGTATGGGAGGAAGTTCGGTTCTTTTAGTCTTGATCTTTCTTAATCCTATTCTTTCTTGAGGACATTGAACCTTCTGGGCATGACCCTGACTCCTTCGTGGTGCTATTGTAGAGAGGAATTCGTCCGTCGACATCTACCTCTCCCCTTCCTCCAAGCGTAACATACTTGGAACTGTCGAACTATTGGTCATTGCGGAAAGCTTCTGGTCCGTTAAAAACTAGTGGAGACCGTCCAAATCTTATGATTTCGAATATAGTGTTGAGGCCCCTTCGACCTAGATAGGTGTGGAGATTATCTTTGGCTCAACAGTGATGCCGGAACAGTAGGCAGTCGCGGCAGAAGCGCGACACTATGCAACGAGGAAGAAACACATAGACCTCGTCGAGGAAGGAGGAGATGACAACCTATCACCCCGTAGCCCCCCCTTCATTGTGCAATAGATGGATGAAAGTCGATGGAGGGTGGTGTGTTCTTAAATAGGAGAGGGGAAATGTGCCGGAGTTGAAAGGTTGACAAGAATCATGAAGAGGAGATTGGGGGAGAATCGTATGATGAGGATTTGAATTAGGGAGTCAAGGCGACGTGAGCTTGAAAGGGGGAGAGATTGGTCGAGATACGGGAAGGCGATCTGGAACGAGGCTGCAGAAGATCTGATGAGGATTTCAAACAGGTAGCTGACAAGATCGGAGGGAGGTGGTGGTATAAATATGGAAACGGAAAGGTGAGGGAGGAGACTAAGGTCGGAGGAGAGGAACCTCGGTCATATGATCGGTCGAGATCAAATGATTGAGTACTTTCCACGTGTCCCTTATTTATTATTATTATTTAATATTTAATAAAATGAAATATAAATAAGGAAAAAATGTGTGACATGTGATTGCTCCAGGAGATGCCACGTGTCAGCTCCCGAAAAAATAAAAATTAAAAGAAAAGAACAAAAAATAAAAAAGGAATAGCAAACAACATCGGATCAATAATTTCTTCACGAAATTGCTCGTCTCGACGAGATCTACAGCTTTCATAAAGAGACTAAAACCAAAATCGATCGTTTGCACGAAGTAATTTTTTGGGGTACTCTATGTATATAGAATACCTTGATTTTTGGGTTTTGTAAATTGTTTGTGATTTTTTATGAAAATAATAATCGGGAAAAAACACGCTGAAATCAAAGACAAATATTTATACATGAATCTAATTTTTTTCGGTTTTTTAATTAAGAAAATGATGAAATAATAAAATATGAGAACTTTTGTAAAGATTGTTAGTAAAAACTCAGACTCTGCTAATTTTATTTCAGACTTATTTTAGATTTGATTTTTTTTGCATTTTAATAAAACATTGACCAAAGAAAATAATTGAGAAAGAAAGAAAACAAAATAAGTTAATTATGTACATAAAATAATAGGTCAAAATGCTAAAATACACATTGTACAAAAAGAGGCCCAAAACCAAAATCTGACATATGAGCTCTGATTCACTTGAACTTGGTCTATTTTGAAGGTATTTGAATGTATGTTAGTTAAAAAGTGAGTAGGATCAAATCGAACACTTGATGGATCTGAAATTAGGATTTGGGTTTACTTCTCAATTATTTTAGTTAGTGACTTTTTTGTATGTTCCCTTTATTCTGGTTATTCATATGCACACAATGGAGATGGTTTTTAGATGATTTGGAGTTAGCATGATCTAATTAAAAACAAGAGAATTTCGCTTATTTTATAGTTCAATTAAGCTGAGATTTTTGACTTCTTTATTATGCAATAATGAGTGATAAAATGCAATTATTATCTGCATATGCATGAATGCTAAATATGCTGAATAATGGATAAAATACATATGAATTTTGAGGAACTCAGCTCAGTTAATCACTTTTAGAGTGATGAATCATGGATTCATCACTTAGTTACGACGAAGTTCAATTTTTTTATTTTTTCAATAAAAAAAGCAAAATTAAATTAAACTAACACCTACCATATGCTACTGCTAAGCCTAGGATTGAAAAATGACATCAAAAACATGGCTCACCAGACCTGGTGTGGTCGGGAGCCGAGCACATGGTGGAGGAGATGGCAGAGCTCGGATCTACCTCAGTTCGACTCCTTCCTTGCTTATTGAACCTCTAGAGAGGAGCTTGATGTCACCAGGTTCTTCGATATGGGTTTCGATGGGAGAAGAGTGATCAAAAATCAAATGGAGTTTGACTGGGGGTATATGTGGAGGGGTGCCTTTGACCAAGTGTCCCAACCGCAACAATGATCCATTGATCGAAAAATCGAAGGGGAATGAAAGTGTGTCGATTGAGAATAAAAAGCCAAGAAGAAACCATTTTAAAATACTGACTATATTGGGCGTATGAATTTGGGAAAATCGAGGGTCAGATCTTTGACAATTACAGAAAGAGATCAGGTAGAGAGTTTGGAGTTAACTAAGAATCAGTCCTCATTAGACTACGTATGCACACTAAATGACAAAATAGTGAATAAAAGGCTTATTAAATCAAAAAATAATAAACAATTTTATAATTTTTTGTCTAAATCATGAAAAATATTTATTATTTTATGTAGTATTTTATGGTGATTTGTGTTTATTTTTACAAATTTATTTATTTTAGGTTACTCTTTATAAGTATAAATATAGGTATATTTACCTATGTTTTGAATATTTTATTTTATATTTTGTATTTTATTATTTTATATACATAATTTATATAATTAAAACTAATTTAAATACACTCGAATATATTTTTATTGTATTTTCTAATTTTATTTGTGCACTTAATTAAATATGGGAATAATTATATGGTTATATGTATTGTGTATATATCTATGTAAAGAATAAACTTATTTATTTTTGTATCTTTTTGATGATTTTATTTCACTCTAATTATGTACATATACTATAAAGAATATTTACAAAATTCTAAAAAAATATAAAATAATGAAATATATAAAGAAATAATAAAATGAAATTTTTATTCAGGTATATAATACAATAGGGGTCCAAACCTAATTATTGCATCTTAACTCTAAATTAAATGAAATCATGTTCATTAAATTGCTAATAAAAAGTTATATACAATTAAAGACAAATTTTTCATGCATTTTGAGTTCATATGGAGAATATATGGGTATGGGTAGTTTGGATTTTGGATTTTTATTATGAGTATAGAATGCACAATTTCCATTACTTTTACGTGAAATAAATTTTTTTTATTTTATATGTATTTTTATCTACAACTTTCATGTTTAGATTTTATTATTTGAGTTAAAAAATAATAAGTAATAAATTTGTCCAAAAATGTATTATTGGGCATTTACAAATTAGAATTTCTTTTATTTATTGGCCCTTATCTCCCTCCTATTTTATTCCTTGTCAACCCAATCATCATGATCCCCAGGTCTCAAGGTTTAGGATCATAAAATACCTTTGACATTTCATTTAGCTTTCTTTTCTTTTCTTTTCTTTTTTCTCTTATTTTGCCTTTAAATACAATATTTTATACATTATTTACATAATAAATATTATATGCTAATTCACACAAAATAATGCCATTTACATGCATTTAGCTATGGTTTAAAGGCCAAAATGAAAGAATAAAGGTGATAAATGGAGGTTCATTAGTCAAGGAGAAGGCCCACGACTAGGGAAACTTTTAGTGTAGGTCCACGATGCCAGGAACTAATTTGGGACCCTAGCAAACCCCTGGAATAGCTCCAGGTCAACCGGAGCCAATCGAACTCCACTGCCACCCTCTCATCACAGTAGCAAGCTGCTAGAGCCATCATAGTAGCAATCCAACGTTCGAGAATGAAGAAATGACAAATCAAAGCTTGTCAGCCGCCAGTTCTTCGGTTGTTCTTCAAGTTGCATTCCCCATCGTCTGATCGAGAGCATGGCCTGGATGTAATCTAGGTTGTTGAATCCAATTAAAGGGGTACATGAGGGCAGCCATCTTATTAGCCACGTAGAGCATCTGTAGTGGTTGGATCCAACCCTTAAGTGGTAAAAGTTGCAATTTGTATTTCGTATCAAGTGATATAAATATTTAATTAAGTACAAAAGTTCTAAGAGTATTTGAATATGCCCCTTGTTACTTTTTAAATATTGCAATTAAGTCAAATGCTAGGACACTTCACGTGGACCCGCACATGAGGGGGCATTTTGTAGCCAAGCACCCCATGTTTTGTATTTGTTATTTAATACTAAAAAATCAAGTCGCAGTTCATTATTTCTGGTTAAATTTCATGTGAGCCCCTGTAATTTATTTTACTTGGAAGAACATCCCCACCAGCTTGATTTAATTTTTTATTTATTTTTATTTAAAATATCTCTTGCGACCCAAAAATTCTAAAAAGAATAGGTGTATGTGCATGATTTGCATCTGATCCACACATTTTTTGTCATTTGCATGTAATTAATATTTATTAAAAAACATTAGGAGCTATTTTATTCTCTATTTAACCTAGAAAATACAAAAATATAAAACCCTTTCCAAAAATTCCATAAAAATTAGCTACTATTTATTACTCTTTTCTCACTAGACCAAAAATAACAAAATAATCTCAAAAGAAACTCTTGAAATTAGCAAATCCTTATTAATTTTAAAAAAATATAAGGTATTTTGAAAAATTCCAAAAATATCACTTAATGTTCTGAAGTTTTATTTACATAGTAGCATGTATTAAAATTAATTTTCAGAAATTTTGAGACTATTTACTATTTTTAAAATCTCAAATCAATTCGACCATGTTAAACAATCCCTATTTTGCTAATTTTTATATTTTAAAAATACAAAAATTGCAAAAATTCCCCAAAATCCGCAATAACGTAAAATATTTGAAAAATATAAAAAGCTTTTGTTTGTTTATTTTTATATGTGTATCTATATTTATCTATAGTATACCCTATATAGCCTATGTATATCTATATATCATTATCTATGATATGATATAATATTAATTATGATAAATACCTTAGAATTATTTTAAAACATTTAAAAAAATGAAAAGGATTGTTCTTTATTTATTAGATATAGATTCCTTATTATTCCCTTAGTATATATATCTATATAATATTATATTGTTAAATTAAAAAGAAACAAAAAACATAAATGTATAAACTAAAAATTATAATAAAAAATATATCTTTTCAAAAAAGAGAGAAAGGGAAGAATTTTTTTAATTAAAACCCACATAAACATTAAGTGATTTGTGCACACATGTATATACACTTTCTTTCTTTATTCATTTAAATAATACCTGCTACATCTCATGCTTCTCGTATTCGACCCCTAGTTGCATGTCCGCTATACATACTTGTTTTGTAGGGTATAATAAATTTTGATTCACACATCTATTTACATTGCTTCACTGTTCACTATGGATTGATTGTAGTTTTAATCACTTGGTCCGGGTGAGCTATCATCACATCGACTTAGTGGTCCCGCCTTGTGTGGACCACAAGACTGCTCCCTTGATTATAGTTGTTGAATAGGAGGGGGTGGTGAATATTAGTAGTTGTGATTTTGTATGTGACGGTAGGGGTATAAAGCTTCATTAAAAGTGACATGACGAGATATGACAAGTTTATTTGTGGACAAATTAAAGCATGTGTAGGCTTTGTAATTGGGTTGGTACCCCAAGAACACATGAAGACTGGAACATTGTAGTATTTTGTGTTTATTGTAAGTTCGGAATATTGATAACACCCACAGCCAAACACACGAAGAAAGGTATAATCATCTGTTTTATTAAAGAGAGGTTGTACTGGTGATTTAAGATCTGTTGCATGTAAGGATAACATATTTATAATGTGAGTGGTTGTATGAAAAGCTAGAGGCCAATATTTTAGGGGCACGTTCACGTGATACAACATAGAAAGTGTCATTTATGTAAGGTGTCTGTTCTTTTCGTTCAACACTTCAATTTTGTTGAGGGGTATGGGGGGGCAGATATGCATATACGAACTCCAATGGCAGTATAACGGCATCGAATATGATGCTATTTCATGCCACCATTAGAGTAAAGTGCCTTTAGGTTCGTATTGAACTGTGATTGAATGAGTTTTTTGAATTATAAAAAAACATTGAATGCCTGATCTTTAGTTTTCAATGTATAAATCTAGATATGCTTTGTAAAATCATTAATAAAGTTCATGCAGTAACGATGACAATTATATCCAAGAACTGAAGACTACCACAGATCAGAGAAATCTATGGCAATGGCCTCATTACTCTTAGATAAGATTTCCAGAAGATTTTGCCTACAAGCTTTGGAACATTGACATGAACTACAGATATTTGAGAAAGATAAACTGATCATTGGTAAGTGAGAGATCTGTATTATATATTTAACTAGAATTTTATTTGTTTTACCCAGATGTTGATGCCAGGCATCATAAGAAGCTTGAGCAGAAAGCACGAGAATAGGAGATTGTCCTTCAGGAGATAGCTGTGTGGTTGATGCCTTTGATGGTAACCAAAGCTGATAGAGCCCCCCCTTTAGTGTGGCCGTGGAGAAGTAACTTGTGGGTCTTTATGTCCTTTACCTCCAGCTTGGGAGAAAACATCTTAAAATAACGAGAGTTGTAATTAGAGAAATACTAGATGGATAGTAAATTCTTGGTTGTTGAGGGAACATGTAAAACATCACGTAAGACAAGAGGATGAGAAGGATGAGAGAATGATTGGGATCCAATGTTGGCAATAGACAAACGTTAACCCTTTGCAAATATAACCTCATCATATACCCAATAATCAGCAGAGATCAAGATTTGATAGTGAATTTGTAAGATGATGCGTGGCTCCAGACTCTGGGTACGATAGCTGTGGACTTGCATCGGCAATGTATGACTGAGGATTGGGGATCTTACTGGAATGATTGTATCGGAAATAACGTCTATCGGCAGTGTGGTTTATGTTACCACAAATTTGATAGGAAACAGTAAATTGACATGTGGTGTGACCTTGATTGTTGAATGTTGAATTTGTGCGTTTGAGCATGAAAGAAACTGGCTCAATAAGGAAATCGACCTTGAACACGTCAATGATGGGTAACACCTCAAGCAGACGTGGTGGTGTGGTGAAGAGTATTATGAATATTTGTATTGCAAGAAACCCAGTTAACTTCTAGAGATTCATTGTTCTTAAGTATATGTTTCTCATGGTTTAAGAAGTCCTAAGACATGGTCGTAAGGGCATGGCTTTGATTTATCGATGACGTACATATAATAGATTCATATTCATGTGGTAAGACACGAATGATATGCATAACCAGATCAACATCAGAAACATTTTTCCCACACATATTCAGATTCATAATTAATCCTTCTAATTTGTTTGCATAAGAAGAGACGGAGAGACCATCCTTTTGAGGCTCTGAAGTTCAGGTTGAAGGTGACAGCGTCTTGAGCGAGCGTGAGTGGCGAAGTATTGCTGAAGAAATGTCCACACATCTTTGGAGGCGGTGTATCCTGCAAGATGAGATCCGATCTACTCTGTATCAGAGGATATTGACATCTCATGGAAAGTTGGTCACGACGATGCCATAGCAGGTATTCTGGATTTGGGTTCGCCGTTAACTTTGATTTGTTGATTAGGCATAACATTTGATCCTTCGATGATGCCCAACAGATCGTAGGCACTAGGCAGTAAGAAGGGGGACAAGCTTCGCCTTTCATAGGAGGCAGTTGGTTAATTTGAAGGAAACATACGTGTGGAATGTTGGGGAGGTTGTGTGACTGAAATGATAAGATAGAGGAGGGTGAATCGAATGCCATTAGAGGTCAAGCGTTAGCTCGAGTGAAGGAGATTTGATACCATGTTAAGTTTGATAGAGAAGGTGAGAAAGGATATTGTTCTTCACATACTAATCATACAATCTACTGTTGTTTATATAGGCAACAGCCATGGTTGTTACAACAGAAAGGGATTATGTGATCCTTACAGTATAAGATGGTACATGTAATAGGGACAAGTTACATAGTTGCCCTTTAATTTCTCAATACAAATCCGTATACGAAAGAAATTGGCCTTTTACTAAACCGATTCTGAAGAGAAATCCACAATTATCAATAGACTGCGGCCCAAAATTTCATACGATCATGTATCATATTTATTACGACAATAATTGTTTATATAAATAAAGGTAAATTCATCAAGGGTCATATCAAAGATTAGTCACTGATGAGTTGTTGTGTTGGGAGGCGGGTAAACGGGTTTAGATGAGGACCCATTTACCACTTGTGTCTATTTATTGTACTCATCCCCCCTTGTTTTAATTATGATCATGTGTGAAGAGTACCCTAATCTTTGTGATTGAAGATTAGGATTTGTGCCTCCATGGTTTTTCCCTCACAAGAGGGTTTCCACGTTAATCCCTGTGCATTTTGGAGCTTGATTTCTTAAACAAAGAGATAGGATCATCCTTCATCACCACACGCCGTTGTTCCTCAGATTCAATAGTATGATAAACTACCTCAATATCAGATCCTACTCTTCTTGTCAATAATTGACTCCGAGTGACCTCGAATTCATTATTAAGACCACCAAGGAAAATAAAAATCCATTACTTCCATATTTCATCCCGGTATTTCTTCCGATATGTAGGGCTTGTCCATGTGTCATCACAGCACTAATCAATTTCCTCCCATTTTGCCTTTAAAGCAGCATAGTATTCAGCCACAGATAGTTCTCCTTGCTTAATGTTATAAGCCTCCCTACTCAACTCATACATTCTAATATCTTATTCCTTTTATCCATACGTACTTTTCAACATGAGCCATTGCTCTCTTGCAGATTTTTTTCAAAGAATAAGAGGTTCGATTTCAGGAGACAATGATTTTATAACACAATTCTGACATTGACTATCTTCAATGTACCACTGTTCGTATAATTTATCCATAATGAGTAGTGGTTTCTTTCGACCATCAACATAACCTCCTCTACCTCTTGATGCTAAAGAAACTTCTAAAGCAGCAGACCACGTTAAATAATCGATTTTAGTCGATTTAATTATAGTAATTTGTGTCAAAACATTCTCCATTTTAACACTAATATCTTTGAATGCCATAAAATCAATTTCAATGTCAAGATAAAAAATGAGAGACAAACCAAATTAAACTCACAGAGTCCTGTTCACAGAGGCCAAATTAAGTGCCATGATATTTCGTCAAATGCATTGGACAAATAAATAACTCACAGGACGTTTTCTTCCAATTTGAATGCCAAGATAATAAGGGAAATGTGATACCCTCTCCTAAAGTTGATGGTGAAGAACACTGATGGAGCCACCCCTTGTAGAAAATGGAACCTTCCCTTGACGGAGAACGAAGGGAAGGAACCTGGAACCACAAACTCTGACGGAACCACAGATGGAGCACGAGAGCATGGATCAGGAGCAGCACGAGGACAGGTAACCCGGAATCACAGAACACGGTACCACAATGCCTTCTCTTGACGGAACCACAGACGGAGCACGAGGGTACAAGGCGAAACCTTCCCTTGACAAAACACGGAACCACTGACAGAAAGTGCAGAGCCTTCCCTTACGCGAATTAGGGTAGCACAACGACGAGATTTCCCATCACAACAAGAATAAAAACCAAAATGCACAAGAATTAACTGGAAACCCTCTTGTGAGGGAAAAATCACGGAGGCACAAACCCTAATCTCCAATCACAGAGATTAGGGTACTCTTCATATGATTATAATCAAAACAAGGGGGATGAGTACAATAAATAGACACAAGTGATAAATGGGTCTGTAAGCAATGTGAGCCCGAGGCGAACCATTCCTGCAATAAATGTTATTTGTAATAAATGATTTATCAATAAAAGTTATTGATTATTTTTCACTCCCTTCTGAGATTGAATGAATGAATGCACTATAAGGTCCCTCTATACAATAAGGGTTATGTACCATGGCCAACTTGATAATCATACATCTGTTGATTCATTGATTGAATCATAAAGGTTGATGCTTGGATGAATATCTAAGAAGTTAGGTAGAGGACTCATCAAGCATCATCAAATGATTGCTAAGTGATGATCTCCAGCCTGAGTAGGAGATGGTAATCCTTTCTCATCTGGCTGATATCTGACTGACCTCTTGATGTAGGTCCTCTGCATGGAAATAGTGATTCGGAGGTGTCAGATTAGTTGAGTCAATGAGTTGACTTAACGAGATCGAGATAACCAAAGACCTATGTTGAATGCTGTCCCAACATAGGCATGCATCCTCTGACCAGAGACAGATGTGTTGCTATATGTCTGAGTGTGTACATTTGGTAGACCAATAGGTTGATGACCTAACCAAGGTCTATACACCGGCGAGATGGTGTTCATGTAAGGACATATGAGTAATACGATCTCTCAAAGGTATCATACAGGTTCACTTGTGAACCGGAGGACATGAGCTCACTCATGAGGTTTTGTGACTGATCAAATTCCATGCATGATCGTCATGCTTTGGAAGCATGACATGAATTTGAAGGTAAGATATATGATTTGGGAAAGCATATGATCTATACCAAATCCCAATGACCAATATTGAGAAACTTAGTGATCAAACCCTGAAGATGACAGTCTAAAAGTGATCTATATCTTCAGGATGATAATAGGTCTTATAGTATATAGGATGTACAGGTGTTGGGAATACCTGAGGGTGATGTGATCATAAACGATTGTATAACCATGACGCTTCCATTCCGAGGGAGTGATCAAACAGGTTTGGATTTTAGTGACTCCTCTCAGTAGAGAAGTGACCTAATCCTAGTCCATGCATTGGACATTGATCTGAATGAGATTCAGATGCAATGAGAAGATTAGGTTTACGGTCTTTGTACAATGAATCATCTATGAGAGGTCCATGAGATCTGGATTTGAGATGTGATCTCAATATCCAAGTCACTATACGTGGAACAATACAATCGCCCTGTCGTTATCTCAAAGTATCTGCGGAGAAATTGCATTATTCTTGAAAGGGTTCAAGAATAATTCCATAGATCTAAGCATTAGAGAATTGATGATTAAATGGGATTTAATTATCTTGGTGTGTGTTGAAATTATCCAATATAATTAAATGTGATTTAATTATTGTGGATAAGAATAATGTGGATAGCAATATCCAATTATTCATAATATATTATAAATGTGATTTATAATGTATTAGAGAGAGATAATTATAATTTATATTTGTTGGTTAATTATTAATGTGTATTGGGTACACATTGTGTAATTAATTGAAAATCTAAATTATATTTTATTTTGGGTTATGAATGTGATTCACAAATTTCCAATGGTAAGATTACAATATTCTCAAAATTAATTATGAATTATTTTTGAAGAATAAAAAATTCATGGAGATATGCAATGTCATGATATTACATGAGATTGCCTCCACCATGAGGACATGGTGGATGGCTACCAATTCCCACAAGGAATATGGTAGACGTCCCCACCTTTCCTTATGGGGAGTGATCTCCATGCTAATCTCTCCTTAATTGCTTTATCTACTTTAGGATTAAATTATATTTGACATGTCAAATATATTTGATTTAAATTAGATTGTTAATTGTTGGTTTTTACCAACAACAATCTTGACTATTGGATTAAACATAAATCAATCTCATCCATTGATTTTTTGTATCCCATGGATTGAGATCCATGGATCCCAAAACCCTATAAATAGAGAGGCATACCATGCACTCTAGGGCTAAGCTTTTGGAAGCACATCTCTCTCTCTTCTCTCCCCACACATCAACTCTCTCTCCCTCTCCTTGGTGGTCGTCCACCAAACCCTAGAGGAGAAAGCCGTCGATGCCTTCGCCACCGCGCCGCCGCTTCGATGTTCTTCGGTTCTCCGTCTTACTGGAGTACTGCGCTCATGATGAATACATTCGATCTTGTACGACGAGATAAGGAGTTCACCGTGCCTAGATCATCTTGTTGGATTGTGAGGATCACGCAGTTCATCCCCGCGCTTGCAAGTGTCTTCTCCGACCATCAGACTTGAGACGGGAGGTCTCTTTTCAAAAAGACTCTATCAACCACGCTTCAAGAGGTATTCCTTTATGCTTGATGAGGTTCTAGATGAAACGATCCGAGAATCGTTCTTGGATCATGTGGTTTCATCGCATGAAATTTTTTTAAAATTCCGTTGCATAGAACAACTAGTTCGACTAGTCGTTCTTTGTCGTATTCGATACGATGCGCACACTTCCATGATGCACTTGAGGATTAAACCATATTTTTCAGGGTCCTCATCTAAACATGTTTGCCTGCCACCAACAACACAACAACTCAACAATGTAGCAAAAGGAACACCAGAAATCAAGCACCAAAATGCACATGGATTCACGTGGAAGTCCTCTTATGAGGGAAAACCCACGGAGGCACAAATCCTAATCTCCAATCATAGAGATTAGGTTACTTTTCATATGATAATAATCAAGACACGGGGGGATGAGTACAATAAATAGGAACAAGTGGCAAACGGGTCCTCATCTAAACCTTCTTACCCGCCACCAACAACACAACAACTCAACACTCCCCCTCAAGTTAGGCATACATATCAATCACTCTCAACTTGCCTACATTAAATTCAAATTGCATCGTAGGCAACTCCTTTGTGAAGCGATCTGCAATCTGATCACCATATTTCATGTAGGGTAGGCACAATTGCCCATCATATATCTTCTCACGTATAAAGTACCTGTTAATTTTTACATGCCCAGTTCGTGTAGGACATGCGAGCCCACAACGAGCCATTATGCAATAAATGTTATTGCACATATCATTCCCTGATCTGGAATGAAGAATAAATAATTTGCATAAAAGGTCCCTCTGTACAATTAAGGTTATGTACCATGACCATCTTGATGATCATACAACTGTTGATTCATTAAATGAATCATAGAGGCTGGTGTTAGGATGAATATCTAAGGAGTTAGATAGAGGACTCATCAAGCACCATCAAAAGGTTACTAAGAGATGATCTCCAGTCTGAGTAGGAGATGGCAATCCTTTCTCACATAGGCTGATATCTGACCGACCTCTTGATGCAGGTCCTCTACATGGGAATAGTGGTTCAGAGGTGTCAGAATAGTTAGGTCAATGGGTTGACTTAACGAGATCGAGATAACCTAAGTCCTATGGTGAATGTTGTCACGGCGTAGGCACGCATCCTCTGACCGGAGACAGATGTATTACTATATGTATGAGTATGCACATTTGGCAGACCAGTAGGTTGATGGCCTAACCAAGGTCTATACACCGGCGAGCTGGTGTGCATATAAGGGCATATGAGTAATACGATCTCTCAAAGGGATCATACATGTTCACTTATGAACTGGAAGACATGAGCTCACTCATGAGGTATTAGGACCGATCAAATTCCATGAATGGTCGTCATGCTTTGGAAGCATGACATGAATTTGAAAGTAGGATATATGCTTTGGGAAAGCATACCATCGATACCAACTCCAAATGACCAGGATTGAGAAACTTAGTGATCAAACCCTGAAGAAGACTGTGTAAAATTGATCTTCTTCAGATTGATCATGGGTCTTCAAGTATGCAGGATGTACAGGTATTAAGAATACTTGAGGGTGATGTGATCATAAACGGTTGTATAACCATGACGCTTCCATTCCGAGGGAGTGATGAAAAAGGTCTGCATTTTAGTGGCTCCTCTCAGTAGAGAAGCAATCTGATCTTTATCCAAAAGTTGGACATTGGTGTGAATGTGATTCAGATGCAATGAGAAGATTAGATTTGCGGTCTTGATTTTATCAAGCATCTGTGGGAGGTACGTAAGATCTGGATTTGATATGAGATCTCAACATCCAAGTCACTATACGTGGAACAATACAATCGCCCTGTCCTTATCTCCAAGTATCTGCGGTAAAAGCACATTATTCTTGAAGGAGTTCAAGAATAATTCATTTGATGAATTATATATATCCAAGCAACAAGATGTTGATAATTAAATGAGATTTAATTATCACGAATAATATGAATATGATTCATATTGTAAGAATGATTATCCAAGATAATTAAATGGGATTTACTTATCAAGGAAATGCAAATTATGGATAGTGTTATCCATAATATCTGAGCATATATTATAAATGTGATTTATAATATATTAGAGAGAGAGCACCTTTGTAAGTAGCATTTATTAATTGTTAATGTGATTTGGATTCACATTAAGCAACAAATTGGAAATGTAATTTACTATTTACTTTGGGTTGTGAATACGATTCACTTATTTTCAATGGCATTATTGAAATATTCACTAATTAATTGGAAATTAATTTAGTGGATAATTTGCAATAAATATTCACAAATTAATTGGGAATTAATTTGGTGGATAATTTTGCAATAGATATACACTAATTAATTGGGAATTAATTTGGTTGATAATATTGCAAACAAATAAGAGATAATTGGATTAAATAAAAAAAGAGATGGATAATACACCACCAAATGTGGTGGCTTCACCCATGACTTGGTCATGGGTGACGCCCCATCTATTTGAGGTGAATTATCATCTCATTTTATTATTATCCTATTATCTTGTGCTGATTAATTTATTTTGTTGAATTAATTTATGTTGATAATTATGCAACATATATTTAATTTAAGATAAATTAATATGTTGTTGGTTTTGAACAACAATTATCATGGTCATTGATTTAATATACATATCAATCTAACTATTGATTTTTTATATGCCATGGATTGTGATCCATGGACTTACAAACTAATATAAATAGAGGGCAACCCTAGCCTCTACAAGGTACATAATTAAGAGTTGTATAAGCCTACCACTCTCTCTCTTTCTCTCATTCTCGTCTATTCTCTATCTCTCCATTTGAAGGTGTCTGTCCATTTTCTATATTGAGAAAGAGAGCTTCTTGCCTTCGCCGTCGACGTCTCGAGGATCTCCATCTTCTTTGGGGCTGCTTGCTCTAGAGGAAGACGACAGATTTCGTTGAACGAAATCAGGGGACTCGAGGCTTGGATCATCATCGAGGATTGCGGGAGGAACGCGTCTCATCATCGCGCCCGCAAGTGCCATCTTCGTGGATCGGACTTGAGACTGGAGGATCTCTTACTTTAGAGATCTCGTGATCGCAACAACGATTCAAGAGGTATTTCTAATACTTTGTGGTTTGACAAAACGATCCAAGAAATTTTTCTGTGATCATGTGGTTTCATCACTTGATTAAAAATTTTAATTTCGGCTGCATCTTGCGACTAGTGCGACTAGTCGTCCCGATCGCATGAGATGCAATCAACACGCTTCCGTAATGCACTTGAGGATTCTCAATATCCTTCAACTGGTATCAGAGCCTTAGGTCGAATAAGGTTTTGGATATGATCCATAGACCTAGGACGACTTGGGTTTTGAAAGGGTCGTGAACATTTTGTCGCATTTCAATTTTCGCACCTCTGTTTAATTAAATTTTTCGGTTGTTTAAATTGTTCAAACACAAAATTTTCAATTGGATTTTATTCCTCATTAAATAAGGAAACCATAGGATCTGAGTTTATATAATTTGGATTTCATTTTCTCAAGATATGGCCCTTTGAATAACCATGTATTCACTGTTGCGGGAACTGCGGATCTAAACGTGATTAATGAGTTAATTACTTTTTGATCTGACTCGAAATGCGTGAAATATCACTTGTATTCTGTCATAAATCAAGTTGTCAATCTTAGGAAACTGATTTTGTAATTTTTGGATTTAAATTGATCATGATAAGTTAATTTTGGTGATTGGGGGTCACTGCTGGAATTTGACAATCATGATCATGAACCTTGTGATAAGCCATTTAAATATGATGATGAAAATTAATGGTTAATTTTCTGAAATAATTAGTGATAAATATTTGTGAAATATTTAACGAGATAATTATTTCATTGGATGACATTTGCCTAACCATAATGATAAGATAGTTGATCTTGATCATTGGTTGATATGAATTCATCAACAAACATTGATTTCATGAAAAACCTTAGTTTATCCTACAATAGTTGTAGGACAACTTTTACATGAAAAACCCTCTTTCTTGAATAGGATTGGGGATTTGTTTAGCAAATCTCCTTATAATATTATCAAAATTATTTTGATGTATATTATATGGTATAATTTCAGTTGAAAAACCGATGAGCATCTCAAAGTACATGATGTTCTATCTGGATTTATCCTTTCCTGAGGTGGATATGGTGACTAGTCGGAGAGCATTGGGGTTGCGGGTTACAACGTATGTGGTCCGTACCACTCTCGTCAGTACTGGCCATGACAGCGGGTAGGGACTCGATAATGCCAGAGAAGTAAAAGTGTATTTTTCTAATTATTAAAATTCGAATAATACGTACTTTGAGATTATACCTACTATTCAAGTAATAATCAAGTTTGTTGATTGATGATTGGATTGATGATTTATTTAATGTGATTAAATTAATTATATCCAATAAACACTCTATTATGAATAGATGTGTATTTCCCTTGGAAGAATTAATTATGTGAATATGATTCACGATAATTAATTATTACAATTTGAATATGAGGTGGAGGATCACATAAGTGACATCCATGGTCTCCCGTCAAGGCAAAGGATTCCATCGCCAGATGTTGTATATAGGAGACATCTGTCCGATGTGACAGATCCTGTATATGATTTATTTGGATCGGGTTCTTTGCATCTCGAAAGAGTAAGGCCGTATACGTAGTGACCCTAATATCGGGTCCTCATATTATTAGGGTGATATTGGATTGTGTATAGAGAGTATTAAGCATGTTGACGGTTGGTTCAATTAATGACGGGTCAACTCACCTTAGGGGTGGTGGGCCCAGGTATTAAAGACCGAATTGGGAAATGCAAGTTGGACTTGCAAGACGGAATGTGTTCCCGCTTCTTTTTATCGAAGTCGAGCGTTCTCATATTGTTGGGATCTGATCAAGATAGGAAAGGAGATCCCAGATCTTGCTAGATATATAATGGTAAGAATATCTCTTACATTGAAAGTGATTGAGGGAATGAACTTTCATTGTTAACAGGGAAAGACAACTTTGATATAAAAATTCTTAAATCAAAGTAAAACATATATATATATATATAATATACCCTTATGCAAATTTCTTATTTCAGATAATCCTTCATTAAACCCACTCAATGTTATACTCAATAATAACCAGTAAAATATCATGGATTGAACTCATGATCCATGTATTGTACTTGCAATTGGACCCATAATGTATGTGGTTGCAATGTGCAAGTTTCCGTAACATAATGAGGAATGACAATTAAATAAGACATTAAGACATCACCTTAGGGTTTGTATGTCTCCATAGTCATGATCTTTCATCGATTGTACTTTGGAAGTGACATGTCGATAATGATCGCAATTGTCAAAATAATCCTTATAAAATCTAAGAAGATGTTATGACATACATATGTGCTCTAGATATTTAATTATGAATAACATGGTTCTTTGCATTATGCAGAATGGTAGTTCGAAAGAGATGATGTATTCAAAATGTTTGAATACCTACCTGAACCAAAGTCTCTAAGAGTTTAGATGTATGTAGGTATGATAAGTGTCATCATTCTACTATCTATACTCAAGTCATTCATGAAGCTTCATAATAATCATTTTGTATGAATTTAATGAAGCATGTATAAATGTTGAAGTGCTCTTGTATTGGAATCTTTTGAATTCAACATAAGAGATTATTTGTCTTGAACATTGGTTGTTTATAGATGAAGAGAGCATAGTGGAAGCATGGGTCAGACCCATGTGAGAAGGAAAATCAAAGAGTTGATTGTACTTCTGTGACTTCCATACGATATCCAAAGAGTTGGACGAATGCCAGTACTGCAATAAGTTGATGTGTTGATAATGGGACTATCAAGTCTGTCTAAAAATCCATAGTGAAGGACTCAGATAGAGCATCAGAATAATCTACATATAATCATTGATATGATCTCAAAGATGCCTCTTGGATAATAAGTATTTTATGATCTGGCTATTCCATATCTTGAGATATGATCTCAAAGATGCCTCTTGGATCTTAGTTCTTGAGGTATTCAGAAGCAAAGAAAAGAGGGTATTGGGACTATCACATTTGTATTACACCTTGGACATGTTCCATTTTTTGGAAATTTCAAGAAAGGCTTTCTTACCTTGAGATTTGGTACTGACCTATCTAAAGGGATAACACCTCAAAGAGTTGAGGAAGTGAATGCTAGAACTGCTTGCACTTATGCATCAGTTACGAGAAGCTAAGTGTATGCTACATGTGTACCAAAGCCAGATACCTGCCATGCAGTGGGAGTAATAAAGTGTTGCTAATACTACTATGGAGAGAAAATACTTGATTGCAGTAATAACAAAAATATCATAGATGACAAGATTTTTGAGATAGTGATCTCAAAGTCATATCTTCAAAAGCTTAAAACTTTATAGATAGATATCTAAAAGGTCTTAACTGCGAATACCTTTGGAGATAGAGATCTCCCAGAATATGGGTATTCTGATAAGGATTATGGAAGTAATAGTTATAATAATAATTAAGCAATAGTGTCAAGGACATTATAACTGCTTTGATTAGATTGAGTATTTTTTTGCATTAGATGCAACATTCGCATTGGATGCGAGCACTGTTACTGAGGATATGCAAGTGTCGTAAAAGGACTTGGCATAGTCTCTTGGGAACAGAGTGAGTGATCAGCTTACCTAGCTATTTTCTTAATAGCCTATGATTGTCACATTAGTGTGGGTTTAAATGATTAGCCCATTAATGGCTCTTTGGGCTAGTGGGAGATTATTGGACATGCGAGCCCGTGGCTGAATGTTGACCTCTGGATCACAGAAAGATCCAATGGCTCCTGGCTGCTCCATACGTGGCGTGCTAAGGTCCGTTGGATCACAGATGATCCTACGGATGTCTGCAGCTTCGGTGGACTAGCGACGTGGCTGACTGGGAACCGTCCGATCGAGATGATCGAACGACCACTGGGGATTCTTCTTCAATGGGCCTCCGCCACTCCAGAGGAGTTGGCGGGGCTCCGGCGAGGAGGCCTTGGCTCCGCCCATCCCTACAGGTGTCGGTGAAGCTCTCTGGGGACTCAGAGATACCTCAGAAGAAGCGCGGTGGTGTGGAGAGGCGTCTGGTGGTCCTAGGAGCTGGAGAGGGGTGTCGGAGCTCCGTGGCGGCGAAGCTCAAAAGGAGCTCCGGGGAACCTCCGACCAGTGAATGAAATAGGTACCTGCAAGTGTTAGAGGAGATAGCAGAAGCTCGTGCGTGAGACGTGAGGATGGAGTGGCGAGGCCTAAAGCGGAGGGAAGAGGTTCCAGCGATGGTGCTCCGGCCAGGTGGCGGAGCTGGAGCTGATGGAGGGTGAAGTGCGTCGTCGGAGGGTATGAAGTGTACCACGAAGATGAGAGCTCCGTCGCGGAGCTCGGTGAGGTGAGAGCGGAGCGAGAAGATGCGGGTGGAGCGTGAATAAAGTCGGAGAAAATCAAAAGAAAAATCAAACAAAGATCGGAGGAAATGGAGGATGTTACCTGGGATTTGGAGCTCGTTCTCGAGTTCCAGATCATCGCTCGAAGGGGCGGTAAGAGCCTGAGCTCGAGCAGCTACTCGGAGGAGGGCTGCGACACGGCGGTGGCGCCGCAGATCTCGCCGAAGGAGAACACTGTCTTCGCTCAAGGATTCGCTCGATTGGTGTCACCAATTGAAGCTTCCGAACGCGAGGTTCCTCTCTGGGGTGGCGGATGGATGTGAAATCGGCCGGTGGTCGAGTATTTATAGGTTGAAGTAGACAACCGGGTTGGTGATGGGGCGAAGTTCATGGAGTTCGTGGAGCGTTGCTGGCGGTCAACGTGGGTAGTGAGGTAGCTGACGAAGATGAGGGACGAGTGGGGGTGATCATGGAGGTGATGGTGGTCGTAGACGGTGGAGGGAGCGCGACCAAGAATATAAAGGGGCTGCCCCTCCCGCAAGGCGGAGATCGTGGGAGAGAGGGGTGCCAGAGGTAGAAGATGAGGTCGTGGCCGTTGGATCTTGTGATCCAACGGCCCAGATCTAATCGCTAAGGAGCGGGCGAGATCTGATCGAGGTGAGGTGATGTGAGGATGTTATTTCGCCACGTGGCGCATTGGTAGCGTAGCGTGCGCGAGTGGTGTGGATCACATCTGGGGTGGCTTGATCGGAGGGACGCGGAGCGACCACGTGGCGCAACGGAGGCGAGGCGCGAGCGAGCGGCTGAGATGCGATCAGGGCGTAGATCGAAGGGCTGAGATGCAAGGCGGGATGAACGGTTGTGATGGAGGGGTGGCGTGCATGATCCAAGGGCGCAACGTGAGCCACATGGCGTGCTTTGAAAGAGGCGCAAACGGGCGGATCAGATGAGGCCCTGGAGATCATCAGACGGTGGAGATTTAAGGCGTATGTGGAGGCGGGTCCATCGTTGGATCTGGATGAAGATCCAATAGCTGAGAGCGCAGGCGGATGAGTCAAGGGGGGCGGGCCGCGTGGCGCAACCAGAGGGCGCCACATGGCCAGCTGGGATTGGCTGAAAATAAAAATGAATGTAAAGAGAGAAGGAGGTCGAATTTGGAAAAACTCAAATCATGAAAGTTGTAGATCTCGATGAGATCTGCAAGTTTCATGTTGATCAAAGACGGATATGAGGTCAACTATGATACAAAAATACAGTATACATATATGTAGTATACAAAGAGGCCCAAAAACCCATCTTTTCCATATGAACTCCAAATTGGATGAAATTATTCTCATTTTAAAGGTCTTTGAATGCATATTATTCTAAAAGTGAGTAGACCTATTTTGGAGTTAGTATGCGGGGTCTATGGTCACTTTATGGTCCAAGGACTTTAGGGCTTTATTGGGGCTTTTACAAAGGTGATTCATGGCTTTCTTCCTTATATTATTAACTAAGGTGTACATAGTATAATGGAGAGCTTATTTTTAATAGATGACTATTTTACAAGGGATTTTGCTTCTTATTTAATGCAAAAGGGAGTGCTAAAATGCATGTATTATGAATGCATGTATGAATGCTATTTATCGGTTATAAAGGGAAATATGCCTCTATTTACTCGGGAACAAGGCTCTATTTTTAACTTTTAGAGTAATAAATCACAGATTCATCACTCAGCAACTGTAATGGTGGCGTCAATACCACCTCCTCCAACTAGTGAAGTGATGGCCTCAGTACCGTCGGTGGGATCAACATCCATGGTGGTGTCAGCACCACCGTCATCATCTCTTGCAGCATTAACACTGCTCTCCTCCTCTCCTGGTGCTCCTGAAGTGGCATGGGATCGCCGTTCAGATGAGGCACCGCCTGCTGGCATCGTACCGCTCCTAAGTGTAACGAAATCAACATCAAACATGTATGCAGACATATCACCAAGTGAAGCACTAGGAGTGGTAATCTCAGTGAACTCTACCTGCTCAGATTTCCTCTTGAGGTTTTTCGGGTTCGGCTCGATCTGAACAGGGATGGCATCCTTCCCTCTCACAATATCCCGCATGTCCCGGCGGAACTCATCCATCTCCCATCGAAAAGTAGCCTGTTACTTGGTCATGAGGCGGGCTAGATCATCCAAGGTGTTGTTCTCATAGGTCGGACCATGATAACCTGACGGGTGACCTCGCTGGTAGCGAGGTTGCTGCTGCTGGTGTGGGTGAGAAGGGTACTGCTGATGATACTGTTGCTGCTGAGGCTGCTCTCACCTCCAAGATTGTCCCTGCTGATAGGGACGAGGACCATACTGCTGGTGCTGCGATGGCTGCTACAACTGGTGTCCTAGGGGCTGGTGTTGCTCACGCTGCTGGTCGTACTGGCCACCATGAACTGGAGGCTGTTGCTGGGAACTGGTGCCTCCGGCCAACCAACAGAATCTGGGATGGTCTCATCGGGTACCGGGCTGGGGTCGATCGTACCAAATCCTGTTGACATCCATCAATGGCTCCGGCTTGTATGTAGGTGGAGGGAGTACTTCCAGAGGCTGATCCGACTGATACATCTCCATATGAGTGTCCTGGGATGGTGGTGGCTGGTAAAACTGCGGTGGGTGCTAGTACGACTCCGCCTGTACAAGGTGAACCTGTCTAGGCTGACTGGAGTGCTGGGATGAGCTACCACTGCTGATTGGATCTCCTCGTGGCCGAAGACGGGGTGAGAAGCCGTCTGTGCCTCCTGGAGACACATGATCTGTGTCTTCAAGTCACTCAACATTTGTGCCATCTGATCCATTTGCATGATGTCCTGACACTGCTTCTTCTCGAACAACTCGATCCGATCCAGCTTCTCGCTGATGCTGCCCATGTCTGCGGTTGTAGACTCGCCCTATGCGGCTGCCACAGACAAATTAGAAGGACCGGCATCGACCTGTGCTATCCGCTGAAACTGCACGGTCTGTAGCTGGGGACGTTGTAGAAGCGGATCTGGGACATCACTGTATAGTTCTCGATGATCTCCTCATAGATGGCCCAGACCTAATCCTCATCCTTGGTGAAGTAAGAACCGCCACAAGAAGCATTCACCAGGCCCTGCAGCTCTGGTTTCAGTCAGTAAAAGAAGCCCTGAACTAGGTTCGGCTTTTTAATGTCGTGGTGCATGGAATCTGTCGGTGAGCTCTCGAAACCTCTCCCAAGCCTCGTGGAACTGCTCGTTGGGGATCATGGAGAAGTTGCTGATTAGTTCCCTCGATGCATTGGTCTGCAAGAGTGGATAGTACTTGTTCAAGTACTCGGTGCGGAGCTGCTTCCAGGTGTACCCAAATCTCCCCAAATGCTTCAGCCAGTTGGCTGCTCTGTCAACAAGGGAGAAGGGAAAGGCAATCATCCGGATGGAGTCCTCATCCACCTACTAATCGTGTACGGTGCTGCAGATCATCTAAAACTCCTGGAGATGCATATGGGGCTCCTTAGTGGCGAGCCCATGGAAGAGGGGAGGAATCTGAAGTGTCTGTGGTGGGAACTTGAAGTCCCCCATGATCGCCGGAAGTACCACCCACCGGTTAGTAAGTGTCGTTCCGGGGTTGTGCAACTCCCGCATCAGTCTCGGCTGCTCTGCCGGTTGGGCTGGCTCCTCTGGCTGTGCTGGATCCCTCTCTCCCGCGGCTCGCGGCTGGTCTCGCACTATCCTCAGCCTCTCCATCTCTCTCCTAATCTCCACCATGAAGGCTCCCTGATTTCGTATCTGGCGATGCATCGTTTCGAGGGAAGCCAACAGGGTGTTGTTGATCGCACCCTGGTCCGATACGTATGTCGTCGTCTTAGGTCGCTGACCCTCGGTGCGCTCCTCACTATTGGCCATTGTCTCCGCAAAGGTAAAAGACCCAAACTCTGGTGTCGATAAATCATCTGTCTGTTGTCTCTCATCTGGCACTGGTATCTCTGGACTGGTAGAAGGGTGATCAAGGGGGAATAGGGCAGAATTGAACTCGGGTTGGGAGGGCGGGTCTCGGCTCTCACGAACCAACCTAGATGAACTGGCCGGAGTGTTAAAAAGTGGTGCAGCCAGAGGCTGTCTAAGAGACCTCCTGCCCATCATCTTGATCTGGCGAGTTAGGCGGATGATATCTGGAAACATACAAGATGAGGAAACAAACCCCAAGTTCACCTACTCAACACAGGCTGAAGACCGTAAAAGTTCGGTCAATTATCTTGTCAATTTGATTTAGGGGATAATGTCAGTCTATCCGAGCAGTTACGCGAGCTGATGGGAATCTAATCCTCCTACCAGACTGTCCCGTATAAAAGGCCGGTAGTCTGATCAGGGTTCAGATATGGCTCTAGCCTAGTGTGTGGGTTGCTCTCTCGCTCATCCAAACCAGACAATGAGGGGGTTGCTCTCCCCAAGACAAGTTTTTAAGTGAGGTGTCTTTTAGGGTCAAGTGTGTTTAGCAGTCCCAATTTTATAGTTTTTCTTTTTACATGTTTTTCAATACAAGCAACACCTAACGGATTTTCAGTTCTCTTGATTAGTTAAGTTCGAAAACAGGGGGGAAGAAGATGAAAAAGCCGATGCGCGATAAAATCAATGATGCCTGCTGAGTAAGAGATGCATACCTGACTCTAGTAGTCTACATACAGAGTGATCCGCGCATAAAGTAAAGACTGAAAGTAAACTTCCTATATGATGCACGAAAATCCGGCCCTAAGTAGAGCAATTTCTACACGATAAGAGTAAAGCCGGGTACTCAAAGATAAGTCCGGAGTCCTATCTTGAGAGCCACTCAATGTCCACCATAATGGATCATGCACACGCTGTATGTGACTCCTCAAGGCACGTGGACTAGAGTCTAAGTGATCTGGCTTTTTATGATGATTTAATTAATTAGGTCCAATTACAATGTAATAGGTGTAGGCATATAATTAGGGTTTGGATCCTAATCAATTACATCACAATAAGAATAAAATCCTAAGCTAAGGCCAAAACCGCGTAACTCAGACAAGCAGTTATACTAAAATACGATAAAAACCGAAAATCGGTGAAAAACGTGGTGAGGTCCCCCGAGCACACCGGTGCTCGGTGAAACAGACCTCAGTAGTCACCGATAGAGTCCAAGTCTGTCCCTGTACTATTACAAATAAAGGTCTGCTGAAAATAAATCTAAACTACTCTACGGCTATCTACGGTTATTTTCATGGCTATTCCGTAGCTCCCGCACTCCTGCTCGGCTCCTCGCGCTCTCTTGCTGCTCAATGTAGAAAGAGCTGCCTCCGTCTCCCGCGGTTGTTTCAGCTTCCAAAAAAGTCGCCTCGATCCTCGGGCCCTCGCAAGAAAATAAGACAGAAATGTGTCAGACCAGGTTATTATAAAAATAACCAAATAAAATCAGAGCAAAAATAGCTACTAATATCTACAGAAAAAGCCGCGAAAAAGAAAACTGCGAAAAATCTAAAATGACTACTAAGCCAGGCTCCCCGACAACGGCACCATTCTTATGAGGGCAAAAATCCCCACAAAATCCGGGTAGGAAAAAAATCAATCAAGGGTCATTGCGACCCGGATCTCGCAGATCGGACTCAACAAGAAAAATAGACCACCAAATAAGAGTAATCAGAAATGAAATCCGAATAGCGGTCTCGATATTTATTTAACCTGGTACAGCGACAGGGTTCAAACTCAAGGAGCACGGATTGGCTCGAAAGAGCCTACGAAGTAGTAAAAAATGAAGGGAAAGAATCAAATATTTTTTGTGATTTTTATGTATTTTTAATTTTTTTGTATTTTTAATTATGAAGAAAAGGCAAGAAAAGGCTAAAAAGAACACATTCAAAAATTTATTCAATGCATCAAACATCAGAAAATTCAAATAAATTTATTTTTTTATATTTTGATATGTTTTTGGTGATTTTTTCAGAATTTTATAATTTTTAATTGATTTTATTAAATAGAAAAAGGTAAAAACAATGAACTAATGCTCAACCAGATTTGAAAGGCTAATTAAAAATATGTAATTAGTCTCTAAAAATCTGGAGACAATTTTTATGAAAACTAGATATAAAAATTAAGCTACAGAAAGAGAGTTTGCATTTTTTGTATTTTATAAGATTTGTAGGGTTTTGTGATTTTTAGGTGTTTACACCAAATTCAAATAAAATTGGACTGAAGCTAAAAGACACTAAAATAAAAAGTAAGTAATTTTTTTGTAATGTTTAGATGAGTTTTTATATTTTTATTTGATTTTTTAATGCAGACAGTAACAAAAATGCGTGTTTTTGAATTTTTAAAAATAATAGAACAACTTAAAAATGTCCCAAAAATTTAATGAAATTTTTACACAGTGGCAGAAGCCACGTGTCCAAATTTCTCTTAATTTGGAATTAATTTGAATATTTTATTCATCCAATACAAGACACACAACACATAGGGATCAAAATGCAAAGAAAACTAATTCCTGGTGCTTAAATATAACATGTGCGAAAATGTTAAGGGCCTTAATGTAAATTTCACATTAATTTCAACACATGTTCCAATTCAGTACGTACAGGGGCATAAATGGGAATATGTAAACTAAACTTTCAATTCATAACATTATATAAAATCCAACCGCATACATGCAAATAGCCCAAAATATCACGTGATGAAGTACGCACACCACAACTGGAGGGACCAAAATGCAAAAACTAGAACTACATGATCCAAAGTGCAATTGTTCCAATTTAAAAACAACTACGTAAAATATTTACAGGAATCAACAGTAAATACTAAAGTGGAAAGGGCCTAAGTGATGTTTACCCTTATTATTAAGATCAACGACGGACGGGGGGCCACGTGGAAGATCTGGCGGTGGAGAACTAATGATGCCCCTTCGCTGATCGACGCTCTAGATGAGATCCTGAGCTCGATCCAATGGCAGCCAGCTCCTCTAGCACAAACGATGTCGATCGAAACTGTTGCGGGGTCTCTATCCAACGACGGAGGAAGTCCTGTATGAACTGTTTGCCGGCGAACTTTGTCGGGCTACCATGTGCGCTACGGTCCTCCTCTGATGCTCTTTGAGAGGTGAAACGAAGATCGATGTCGTCCGCAGCTCCTAATGGTCTTCGATGAGGCCAAGGTGCCCGAGGCGCCTCGGCGGCGTCAAGCTCCTGGAGCTTCTGTGCTTGAGCGTTCAGACCTCTTGATATGGTCCTTAGGCCTTCATTCCTGCACAGAAAAAAGAGGGGTCGAGGGCAAACTGCCTCGACCCTGTTATGGGCGGAGTGGGTGGTCGGGTGAGTCGGCGCGAAGGTGTCCAGCGTGGCGACGACGGAGGAAACCTAGGACCTGGTTTCGGGGAGAACCAGGGTGATCGGATGGGCGTAGAAGGTGTAGAGGGGTCTCACCGAGGTCATGCGATGATGGGATGGTCGAAAGGGTGATCGGAGCAGCGTAGGTCGGCCGAACTCGGCCGGCGGCGCAAAATATGAATCTGGGAATGGAAGCTAATCTAAGTGTTATAGAGGTTACCTGATGATCGCAGACGTCTGTGCTAGAGGTGGGTGACCTCCTGAGATCCTCGCCTCAATGGAGCGACGCCTCCAGAGGCTCGTGCTTGTCAGTAGCGGAGCTCGACGGTGTTGACCGCCGGACCAGGGGCTAGGGCGCCTCAATCCTCGCTGCAACACCTCCCAAAGCTTGTTGTCACTCAAGGCAGGATGGTGGAGGTCCTAGGAGTCGAAGACGGTGGCCGAAGGTTTGTGAAATGGTAGAGGAAGGTGAGGCTTTATACAGGTAGGGATCCGAGAAGAAGGGACTCAAGTATGCAAATCGAGGCTCGGACCCCTAAGAGGAAGATTGGGCAAGGATCGCGGATGTGCCTGCTGCAATTAGAAGTCTGGGTTTGGGTAAATGGGAGGCGGATCGAATCGGGAAAAAGTTGAGAAATCGGGTCTAAACCGAATATCCGTAGAGTAGAGTTCCATGGGGGAGAGTTGAACTGGGGTCAACATTCCCCTGTGGACCAATCAGAAAATTCCCAGCCCTAAATTATGTATAAAATCATTTAAAAATAGTAAATAATTTTATTTAAAAATATTTACAACATAAAAAATGTTAATTTTTTTCAAATTATATTTTAGTAATATTATTTATTTTTTTTTGAAAAAATAAATTAATGTATATACATAATGTATTATTATAGGTAGGTATAAATACCTGGGTATTTTTAATTTTTATTTTTATTAGTTTATTTTTGTATAATTATACCTATTTTATATTTTATTTATTTACAACATAAAATTTGGGATATAAAATAATTTTTCTTTAATTTTTATTAGGTATTTACAAGGGTAAAATAAATGTGTATAAGTACATGTTTACATTCTATATACAAGAGTGAGAGAGAGAATTTATTTTTGTTTTTGTTTTATTTTTCTCATTTTTATTCTATTTTTGTAAATATATACAAATTACGAGGGATATATAAATATTTTTATTTTGATGAAAATAATATATACATAAAAAGGGGGAATATGTACAAGGCTGAGTCACCCTATCTCTGTCTACTTGTTTTATTTTGCGGTCAGGCCCATATTGAGCCTTTCCTTGAGTTTGGGTAACTCAATATTTAATCTAAATATTTCCCTCTTTTTCTTTATTTCTTTATTCCTTTATTTTTATACAAAAACATGCTAATTATTACAATTTACACAATGCATGCATTTTGACAAATTATTGTATTTACAAACATTTACATGGTATTTTACCAAGGTTTCTAGCTAAAATAAAGGAATAATGAGTGATGAATGGTGATTCATCAGTCTCGTGCAGCTGTGACGGTGGAGGATGATGATGGATGGGTGGAAGGCACGAGTAGGACGGCGGCTTCGACAAAGGGACGAAAGGTTGCGCGAGCTCCAGGCGGTGACGCGTGTAGCCCAACCAATTTTTTTAAATATAAAACTTTTTTAATAAATAGAAAATGATTTACACTCTTTTTATAATTTTTTTCTTTGTAATTTTTTTAAAAGTCATCCCTTTTCTTTCCTTTTGTTTTTAGAATTCCTGAACCTGCAAATAGAAAAATGACAATGCCGACTCGAACATGATGGCTAGGTCAAAAAATATTGAAAGAAGATGTGAATGAAAATGGTTTCGATGGTTGATGGAAGGATCGTGTCTCTAGCCACCTTGCGTGACCATAGTTGGAAGATTGTGTGATTTAGAATAAGAACGTGGGTAGATTAAGATGTGGATGTAAAATCGGAATCAGAGGTTTATCAAATATTGATGATGAATTAAGAATGAGAATCTAAGATCTAGATATAAACATTGACAAAGAAATTAAAACTAAAAATTAGACGATTAACCTAGATGAAAAACAAGAAATAAATTGGACCTCAAAGGGGGAGCAGACATAAGTTGTGATGTCCTCAAAGAGGACCGACTCGCTGTCACCCGACGGTTCGGAAGCTGGGCACCTCTTTACACTAAGAATGCTCTTGGATAATAGGCTCCTCACACTAAAAGATTGGTTAAGTGAGAATGAGGGAGGAGGAGCCAATTAAATAAAATAAAAAAAATTGAAATTGAATTTCACATCAGAATGGAGAGAAAAGGTAGGAAGATAGTGGTTGAATTACTTACATCACTTATTAAATAATTAAATTATTTTCATCACTTTATTAAATTAAATAATAAATATTAATTATTTATATTTGAGTGTGGTTATTTAATGAAATCAACTATATACATGTACTATACATATGGTACTTTATATACATAATTAAATAAGGAAATTAGTTTGTTTTACTATTAATTTTTTTATTTTTATTTTTGTTTTAAATAATTATTAAAAATATTTACAATTATTTACCAATACAATATGTATAAAAATAAATAGCTATAAATATATAGAATAAATAAATAGTAAAATTGCAAAAATAACCCTAGAAAACCGTCTTTCAAACTGTAACTCCAAAATTTATGAAACCACTGTCATTTTAAAGATAAGTTAATTTAAAATATGATGGAAGTGAGTTTTATTCAATTTGAGTTCATACGCATCCGAAATTGGTCTTTCAATTATTGTTTTACGACCTTTTCTGAATGTAGTTACTTTTATTATGAATATGATTTTATTTTGCAATTATTTTTATTATTTAGAAAACATTTTTATTTACAACTTTCGTTTAGAAAATTATTTAATTTAAGGTAAATTTATGGAGAAATAAAATAGTGTAACTTTTATACAAATATACCTAGAATAAATGAATAGTATTTATAAAGTATTTCATTCGATTTTATTATTAAAGACCCTCTCTCCCCAAACTTTATTCTTGGTCGATCAAATCAAGTCTTGACCTTCTCTAGGGGTTTAGATCAATGTGTATTTATTACATAAATATAGTCTTTTATTTTCTTTATTTTTCTTTATTTTTTTATTTATTTTACGTTAAAATAGAAATATATGTACAATATTTACATGCGGATGAAGGTTAGTAATAATTTGGATTTATTAATATATAATGATGTTTTATAAGGTATTTTAAGCTAAAATAAATGAATAAAGATGATGAAATACATATTCATCATCCCCCTATGCTTTACCTTTGTTGGTCCCGTAGAAAACAATTATTTGAAACAATAATTGAATAAAAGAATAAGAAATTAGGATAATTTTGAGTATTAACCTTATCTTCATAAGGTTGTAGGATGGAGCTTTGTCAAACCTTTAGATTATTAGTGTGGCATAATTTTATTGGGAAATGGATTTAAAGCCTAACAACCTTCAAATCCCATAAGACTCCTATTCAGGTCGCCTCAACAGTCAAGTAAGAAGAAGTCTACATACACAAATTCTTATGAATATGAATCTTTACTTGTACGGTGTAAGTGAATTATAGCTCCCTATCTCAAAAGTAGTAAAGAAACAACCTCTCTCAACATGGTAACTCTAATCCCCCGAACTAGCAATTGTTTCCTCGAGGATGGGGATATTCCCTTCTAACTTCATGTACATCTAGCTCATGAAGAGGTGAAGGAGAAAATAATGGATGGTAACCAGTATAGCTACCTATCCTTGGACGCATGACCAGTATAGCCAAGTCATCCGCTGCAAGCTTATAAAAAATTATTTTGAAGATCTTTTTTTACTTTTATATACATTCCAGCATGCATTTTATTTTTCAATCAGGCTTTTCTAGTTTTGGAGATTCTGAATTTTTTCGTTTTTTTTCTTTTTTTTTCAAATATATACAAGATGCACCTTGTACACAAGGAGTTTTTCCTCTTGAGCAAGTAGAGTATCCCCCTTTTGAAGCATTATTGCAACCCCACAACATCCTATCCTTAAACCTCAATGCTACTAGATCAGGTTGAGATGCACTACCCTCCGTAGAGGAAGACAGATATTCCCACTTGTTGTTACATACCCGTATACTACCCCAAGACAAAAGGTTATGCCTCCTCACTATCTCCTGCATGGAAAGCTATGTGTAGAGTGCTTGTCTAAGATAAGCCATGGTTTAGAAGAATCGTGCATGTATTGTTAAATATTCTACTTAGACTAATCATGATGGCATGCAAACATACTCTTATGGACTCAATGAATTAAGTCAATAGGACCTGAAAAGTCCTAACTCCATTTCTTATAAGGTCCCTCTAAAATTAAGTGGATTAAGGTCTAATTAAGTTCCATTCTTCATTTTTATTCCAAACTTAGTTTAAATGTCAATATTATGCAGAAAAATGCAAACACAGATGCAAGAAATATATAAAAAGCAAAATTTTTAGGAAGACTTTTTTAATTTTTTTAGAGAAACATGGTTAGTAAAATATATACAAATTTATATACGAAAAAAATATAAGAGGAAAAATGTTCCTCATTTTTTGTTTTTATTTTTTATTTTGTTATTTTGTTTTGTTCCAGTTTTTGTGTTTTTTATTGTTTCTTTGTTTTTTTATTGTTTTTAGTTTCAGTTTTTTCTAAAAGAAGGAAGGTAACCAAAGTCTATATAAATACACAAGGATTTTATGCATTTATATACATTCACACAGATGTAGGTTAGTAAGAATATTGATTTATTAATGTTTACATGTTTTTTAAAAAGAATGTTAAGTTAAAATAAATAAATAAAGATAATGAAATGCATATTCATCCCCTCCCCCATGCTTTACCTTTTCTAGTCCCTTAGCAAATACTTATTTGAAAAAATGAGTAAATAAAAGAAAAAGAAAGGAAAAAGATTTGAGTATTAACCTTATCTTCATAAAGTTGTAGGATGGAGCTCTATCAAACTTTTAGATTATTAGTGTGGCATAACCTTATTGGGAAATGGATTTAAAACCTAACAGCCTTCAAGTCCCATAAGACTCCTATTCAGGTCGCCTCAACAGTCCGGTCAGAACAAGTATACATACACAAATTCTTATGACTATGAATCTTTACTTGTACAGTGTAAGTGAATTTAAACTCCCCATCTGATGAGTCACGAAGATACCCTGCTTAATTGTTGCAAATTATCGAGCGTTCAAGAATAATGTTGAATGTGTCGTTGGCTATCAATAGGAATTGGTCAAGAAATAACCATAATTAATTAATCAATTTTATTCGATGTGGTTTTATGTTTAATTTATTCAGGCCGTAAGGTTGAACTCAAGAAGGCAAAGAAATAACTAGAAATTTTTCCATCAAATTTCATGCACAACTTTCGAGACGGTAATTTTTATTTTTTAATGCAATTTTGTGATGTAAAATGCAATTTAGGTCAATTTTAGGGACTAAAAAGTAAAGATCAATTAAACGATGTCTGAAAAATACTAAACTTGGCCGAAATATTAATTATGATGGAATGAATGCACTTTAATTTTTTTGGAATTTTTGGATGCAAGATAAATATTTTTTGAATTTAAGAATGCAAACATAATGAATTTCAATAATTAATTATAATACATTATAAACCTAATTATTTTCAAGAGATTTAATACCTATTAAAAATTAAACTAAAAAGTCCAAAATGATTTTTATAGTGCATAATATACATGCAAATGCAATTCTTTTTGGGCACAATGTTAAACAAAATTAGTCCTTGAATCAATGATTTTTCCACTATTTTTCGTGCAATGATTAATTAACAATGAATTTCCAAGCATAGAATGGGCAAAATATGCAATTTCCACAAAATAGCTAACTATTAATTAACCACAGATCACGAAAATGTCAAACATATTCCCAGATGTATAGAATTAGTTGAAGAATAAAGTGCTCTTTTTGTAAAAAGAAAATGATTCAATAGAGAAGTTCAATGTGGAAGGGGAATACTTGGGTATCACAACAAAAGTACAATAAATAAATTAAGATGAAAACACGTGGAGAGGGCTTAAGTGTAACTACCGCAACTGCTGGGGGAGTTTCTGCAAAATTACAAAAGGTCACATGCAAAGCACGCGACCTCTGGTGGCAGGGTGTTGCTCTGATTTGTAGAAGCTTTAGGCGGCGTGACGCAAAATGTCCATGAGTCACGTGCATTGTACCTGAGGTTGGATTCTTGGGATCTTTATACGGATGGACGGTCTTCTAGGAGTGTTGGTGCAAATAACTTGGGTTGCATGTGAGGATCATGTAGGGGTGTTTGTTGAAGACGTTCCCCCAATTGCAGTGCAACACACGTGGAGGGGGCCTTGGGTCTGCTACCCAGTTGCGCTGTGGAGTGGAGTAGGCAAGGTCGGCCAAGGATCTAGGCTAGCGGTTAGAGGCGGTGGCTCCCGCGTCGATGAGTAGTGTGAACGAAAAAGTCGTTGACGAAGAAGTGTTGGCAGCGACGTTGGAGAGGATGACCAAGCTCTTGGAGGTGGCTGGAGGCGCTGTTGGAGTCAGAGGCGCAGTGGTTGAAGGTGGATGCAATCGACCCTCTACTGCAGGTGATTGAAGTTGAAGACGACGAGGGCGTTGTGGGCGTGCATAGTAACTGGGCACGACGACGATTGAAGGAGACTGGAGAAATGCAGGGGTTTCCTGAAGGATATGGTTAAATCCTCAAGCGCATCACAGAAGCGAGAGCATCGCATCGAATACGATAAAGAACGACTAGTCGCACTAGTTGTTCTATGCAGCAGAAATTAAAATTTTTCATGTGACGAAACCACATGATCCAAGAACAATTCTCGGATCGTTTCGTCTAAACCACAAACAAGTAATAGGATTACCTTTTGAAGCATGGTTGCGATCGAGTCTCTAAACGAAGAGACCTCCTATCTCAAGTCCCATCCGACGGAGGAGACGCTTGCGAGCGTTTTGATGAAACACGTGCTTCTCGCAATCCATGTTGATGATCCAAGCGGCGGATCTCCTGATCTCGACACACGAGATTCGACGTCTTCTTCACAAGCGAGGCGCACCGAAGGAGACGAAGATAAATGAACAAATGATCAGGCAACATAACGACGATGCTGCGGCGATGAAGAACCTCTCTAGGGCATCCATGGTGGACGACACAAGAGAGAAGGAAGAGAGGGCGTGTAGAGAGAAAAAGAGAGAGAGAAACTTATATTCCTATTGTGTAAAGAAGAGCAATGGGGTGCCTCTCCTTTCAAAATATAATATTTTGGGATCCATGGATCTAAATCAATGGGCAACATAAATCCAATGGCTCTCATTGATTTGTGTTTCTTTTAATGGCTAAGATTTGTGTTTGTAAAAACCAACAAAAATTAATTTAATTTAGATAAATCTATATTGATAAATCAATATAAATCAATCCCAAATTAAATCAATTAAGCATGGAGATTATAGAATGAAGAGTGCCTCCTTCCATAATATTGGATTTGGAGGCAATCTCATGCAATCTCATGAGATGTCATGAGATTCCGTTACTCCATGGAAATCTCCAAGATTTACAACAACACTTGTTGTAAATTATACTACAAAAATAATTCATAATTATTTTGTGAATATTGCAATCTTGCCATTGGAAAATTATGAATCACATTACAACCCAAAATAAAATGTGAATTACATTTTCAATTAATTGTCCAATGTTAATCCAATTCACATCAACATTTAATTAACAAATGTAAATTACAAATAGTTCTCTCTTATATATTATAAATCAAATTTATAATATATATGACTAATATGGATATTGCTATCCACATTATTCATATCCATGATAATTAAATCACATTTAATCATCTTGGATATCTATTTTCGTGTGCCCAAATAATATGAATCGTATTCACATTATTCACATCTTCGATAATTAAGTCACATTTAATTATCTTAGATAACTCTTCTTATAATATGAATCAAATTAATATTATTCATGATAATTAATTCACATTTAATTATCAATTTTCTCAATGCTCGGATAGACATATCATCAATGAAATTATCCTGAACTCTTTCAAGGATAATGCGCTTTCTCCGTGGATACTTGGAGATAAGGACAACGCAATTGTATTGTTCCACATATAGTGACTTGGATATTGAGATCATATTTCAAATCCAGATTGCGGTCCTCCCATAGATGCATGATTAAATAAAGATCGCAAATCTAATCTTCTCATTGCATTTGAATCACATTCAGATCAATGTCCAACATTTGGACCAAGATCAGATCACTTCTCTACTGAGAGGAGTCACTAAAATCCAGACCCATTTCATCACTCCCTAGGAATGGAAGCGTCATGGTTATCAATCATTTATGATCACATCACCCTTAGGTATTCCCAATACCTGTACATCCTGCATACTGTAAGACACAGAATAAACCCGAAGTATTAGATCAACTTGTTACTGTCTACTTCAGGGTTTTATCAGTAAGTTTCTTCCCATGGCCGTGCACGGAATTTGATTCTTCCCAATATCTCATGAGTGAGCTCATGTATTTCGGTTCAGTAAATGAACCTGTATGATCCACTTGAGAGATTGTATTACTATATGCACACCAACGCATCGGCGTATAGACTTTGTTAGGTCATCAACCAATTGGTCTGTCAAATGTACACACTCAGACATATAGTAACACATCTGTCTCTGGTCAAAGGATGCGTGCCTGTATCATGACAGCATATGATATAGGACTTTGGTTATCTCGATCTCGTTAGGTCAACTCTTTGAACTAATTAATCTGACACCTCCAAATCTCTATTCATATGCAGAGGACCTGCATCAAGAGGTCGGTCAGATATCAGCCTATCTGAGAAAGGATTGACATCTCCTACTCAGGCTGGAGATCATCTCTTAATAATCATTTGACGGTGCTTGGTGAGTCCTCAATCTAACCCGTTAGATATCCATCCAAGCACCAACCTCTATGATTCAATATTTGAATCAACAACTGTATGATTATTAAGATGGCCATGATACATAACCCTAATTGTACTAAGGGACCTATTATGAAAATTATTTCTTCTTCATTTCAGATCATGGAATGATATTTGCAATAACATTTATTACATAATGGCTCACCGTGGGCTCGCATGTCCAACACCGTCGTGGGTGTGGCTCTGCAATGGCACCGCAGGAGCGCCAGATCTCGTCTATGTAAGGAGGGAGGCCAGAGTTGTCACCTCCGGTAACCTTCTCTTGGCTGTTGTCTAGGGTAATCGACGAATGTCTTTCAAGGGGACGGAGGTGATGGTTATATAGGGAGACAGGTGCTGGAGATGGGAAGGGAGAATGCGATTTGGAAGAGATCGGGTGATGGGTAGCGTCGGCCGATCTGGAAGGTGGTGGCGCGAGGGGATCGGAGGGAATCAGAGATTGGATTTCGGTGGGGCATCGGATATGGAAGGAACAAGGGATTGGAATAGGTGGGAGATGGCAGTGATCTGTGAGAGATCAGAGGTGGGGTTGTCGACGATGATCAGATTGGAGAAGGGCAGCCGTCATGTGATTCGCGGAGTTGAAGAGATGCGAAGATCAATAGGGAATGAAAGGAGGCGGCAACGTGAGATTTGGGGGATGCTGCCAACGATGGGGCCTTGAGGCAGTGCCCTCCCGATCTGGAGGTTGGGGGAGAATCTTGGGTGAATTACGTGATGGAGGGTTGGTTGCGGGCTGTAAAGGTCGCGGGATCCATGTACGAGTGGTTCCGCCCCTAAAAGGGGAAAGTTGCTGGAGGAAGATGACGCACATGGGTCGTCTAATCAGCCGAGATAAGACGCTTCTGATGCATCCACGTGGCACGATTTATTATTATTGTTGTTTTTATTTTTATTATTTTTTAAAATTTATTATTTTTTTAAAAAAAAATAAACAAAAATAAATGCCAAAATGGGTGACATGTGGCGGCTCCAAGAGCTACCACGTGTCAACCCCACAAAAATCAGGAAATAAATACAAAGAAAAATCCCGAATAAATAGCAAAAGACCTCGGATAGAAAAATTTTCTTCACAAAATTGTTTGTCTCCATGGGATCTACAACTTTGTGAAGAAATCAAACCAAAATCGATCATTGCACAAAGTGAAATTTTTGGGGTATCCCGTGTACATAGAATACCTTGATTTTTGGGTTTTCTATTTTTTCTGTCATTTTTAAACCAGATAAAAATCCAAAAAAATATGATAAAATCAAATATAAATATTTGCACATTAATCTATTTTATTTAAATATTTAGTAATTAATAAAAAAAGAAATATAATAAAATGTGAAGAAGACAAATTTTGTACAAATCGCTAGTGAAGACTCAGACTCAGTTAATTTCTTTGATTTCATGCTCTTTTTGGATTTGTATTTTTACACATTTGGTAAAACTTTTATCAAGGAAGACAAATGAAAATGAGTCAAAGATGTACATAAAATAATAGGTCAAAAACCGCTAAAATAGAAAATGTACAAAAGAGGCCCAAAACCAAACATTCATATATGAGCTTCGATTCACTTGAAGTTGGCCTTTTTTAAAGTATTTGAATATGCACTAGTTCAAAAGTGAGTAGGATCAAATCAAACACTAGATGAGGAAGATATCGAGATTTTAGTCCGCAAAACCTAGAACTAGGGCTTGGGTTTTTTGTCCGCTTATTTGGGATAGTGAATTTTTTTTGTATTTTCATTTATTCTTGCTAGTAATATGTACACAATGAAGGTCGTTTCAGGTCAATTAGTGTTATCATGAATTAGTTAAAAATCATGGAAGCTAGGTTATTTTATAGGTCATTTTGGCTGAGATTTTTGGCTTCTTCTTTTGTGCAATAATGAGTGATAAAATGCTATGGCTATTTTATACATGCATAAATGCTAATTATGCAGAATAAGCTGAAATGTCAATGAATTTTAAGGACTTGAGCTTAATTAAATCATTTTTGGAGTGATGAATCTAAGATTCATCATCCCCCTATACTTAAACAGTGCTCTCCCCTGAGCATGCAAAGAAATGCAATGATGTGAAATGAGATTGGGTTCCATACCAAGACCATGAGAAGAAGGTGAAAAATGAAAATAGACCTGACCTTTGGATTAGTAGTTTGGAGAAACTTTTGTGAGATCTAGAATTTAATAATCAAAAGCCTCCAAGTTCTACACATCATTGTCACAATTTCGGCGCAGAAGTCATCTTAGATCAATCCTCATCCCAAAGCATACCCCATGAACATTGAACAATTGGCTCATGTGTGTGAAAGGTTTCAGCTCTTCCCATCCAAAATGTCGAACTATCACACAAACCTCCTCTCTAGTAACTTGTCCTCGGGGAGTCAAGTATTTCCTCTAAAGTCTATCGTGTTGTTTTCACAATCGAAATGGGGGAGAAGAGCAGAAGAAGGGGAAAAGAATTGGAGGGTGACCAGTGTAGTTGGCAATCCTTGTGAAGCTAGCCAGTGTAGCCGAGTCTCCACCAAGATCTACAAGTTTTCTTGAAGCTAGGACCTTTTTCGTTAAATATTTATTTGGTAGTTGGCTTCTTTTTGTTTGGATTTTTGGAAGCTGATGAGCGGTCAGGAGATCAATGATATCAAAGGTCGTTGCGACCTCAATCACTCGAGTTCAACTCAACAAGAAAAGTAAAAACCACAAACAAAACAATCAAAGTAAGAAATCAAATGTAGCGGTCTCCACTATTTATTTAACCTAGTATAGCGACAAGGGTCGAACACAATGAGCACGAGTGAAGCCTACGAAGTAGTCAGGAATCATAGAATACACAACATATTTTTGTGATTTTTTAGTAATTTTTTATATTTTCCAACAAGAAAGCAAATGCAAAGAAAATCAAAATTCAACATATTTTATTAAGACTGAAAATGTCCAAAAAAATCGAAATAAAATTATTTTCGTATTTTTAAAACATTAAACTGTTTTTTGTGATTTTATGGCTTTTTTCTGATTTTTATGAGATCTTATAAAAATAGAATAAAGTCAAAATAACAAAACAATATACAACCTGTACTAGAAGGCAACTTTTAAAATATCTAAAGTGCCCAAATGTCCTGGTTGCAATTTTATGTTAAAATAGACAACAATATCTAACTAAAGAAACTAGAATCACATTTTTTTGTTTTTCAAGAATTTTTGAGAATTTTTATAGAATTTTTGGTCTTTTGTGATTTTTATGAGTTTTACAAAAGATAAAGGAACAAAAACATTATTGAAGTTAAAACAAACTAAATCAAATATATAAAATATTTTATAGAATTTTTAGGGGCATTTTTATATTTTTTTGTATTTTATAAAAAAGACAGACATGTTTTCAAGGGTTTTTATTTTTTAAGAATATCAAATAAAATCAAAATATGTCACAAAAATTACCAAAATATTACACATTAGCAGGAGCTTCTAGTAATTTTTAGGGAATTTTTTGAGTAAATTTGATAATTATTTGATTTAATATAAATCACATAGGTTGTTGGGACCTATTTACAAATAACCTAATGTTTTTAGGTGAAATTATAACACCTATAAAAAGTCCAGGGATATCAATGCAAAATTCCCAAGAAATTCACGCACATGTCAATTAACCACGCACTGGGGCAGACATGTAAATACATAAAATATTTCATTCAAAACAGGACCTTCAAAGAGTCCATGACAGAATATGCAAAAACATAAGGCACGTGATCATGCACGTGTATTCAAAATGGGAGGACTAAATTGTAAATAGTAGAAACAACAGGGACTGATATGAAAATAGCTCAAACTATAACTTTATTTAATGAACTAGGAAATAAAGCATAAAAACTACATGGGAAATAATGCAATATACCCTCGAGGCATGGACAGAGCGCATGGGTGGACACGTGGCGGGATCTGAACGAATCGGGAGCGTTCGACGCTGATCGCATGGTGTGTCGGATCTGACGCTCAGAGAATGTCGCCTACGTGCAGTGTAGATGTGTCAGGAAACGACTAATCAACATCTCAAAGGCTGCAACAATGGTCGACTCTAATGCAAACAGATGCCCTGCTCCTCATCTGACGGTTATGGAGGATGGTGGATGTACAAGGGGTTGGCGAACTTCAAACAAGGAAAGGTGCGAATGCTCTGGACTGATCAAGCCTCCGACAGGCCGAACGCCTCCGAAGAGCTGCTCTGCATTGAGTAGTAGTGTCTGATCATCTCAAGGACGGTCGTATAGATGGGAGGCCAGATATTCAGGTGGAGCTGCTCCATCGAGCAGCTTGAATGTCAATAGGGAATCCTCCGGGCACGGCGGTACCTGCAATGCAAAACAAGTACTCGGGGCTATGCTCCGATCCGGGTTATTGAAGCTGAAAACTACAGAAGTGGAGGGAGGTGAAGTTTGATCTCCGGCAAAGATGGTAGAGGAGATCTCAGCCCTAATCTCGATATGAAGACAGAGGCTAAAGATGATCAGGTCATAGTGCAAGGTGGAGTGTGCGATGGGGATTTGATCGGAGAGGATGAATGTGGGTAACGAGGCTCCGACCAAATGGTCAGAGCAAAGGAACACACGATGATGGTGAATGAAAAGATGGAATCGAAGCGGGAAATGGAGATGATATCAGGGATACCTGAAGACATGGGAGCGCTCCCAAGCAGCTGTCACATAGCTTGAGGTGGCTAGGGGTCGAAGGGAGAGCGAGGTACGAGCTACCGCTCCATGGAGGCGGAAGAGATGATTTATAGGCGAGTCGAGCGTCTGGAAATATCAACATGAAGCGCCAACCCTAATGTGAATCGGATTGGCTAAAGGACATGAGAGGATGTCGGAAGTACGAAGATTATTGGGTTCGAATTGTGAGGCCAACGAAGTGCAGAGTCAGGTTGGGAAATTTTGAGAAGAGGCTCTGATGAACAGGATCCGGGTCTGACCCAGGAAGAAGGAGCCGTTAACCGATGGTCAACAATCCAGCTGACCAATCAGCTATCCACCCCAAGCAGCTGTCACATAGCTTGAGGTGGCTAGGGGTCGAAGGGAGAGCGAGGTACGAGCTACCGCTCCATGGAGGTGGAAGAGATGATTTATAGGCGAGTCGAGCGTCTGGAAATATCAACGTGATGCGCCAACCCTAATGTGAATCGGATTGGCAAAAGGACATGAGAGGATTTCGGAAGTACGAGGATTATTGGGTTCGAATTGTGAGGCCAACGAAGTGCAGAGTCAGGTTGGGAAATTTTGAGAAGAGGCTCCGACGAACAGGATCCGGGTCTGACCCAGGAAGAAGGAGCCGTTAACCGATGGTCAACAATCCAGCTGACCAATCAGAAAATTAGGATTTACAAAATATTTAAAGAATAAAAAAATAATAAATGATTTTAAATCAAAATGTGTATAAAATGAAAATTTTTTGTTATTTTTAAACTATTTTTCTGTGATTTTTATTTATTTGTATGAAAAATAAATTAATCATCATACAATATAGTGCGTTATATACAGGTATAATATACATAAGTATTTTGCACATTTTTTTTATTTACAAAAATACCCCACTTTTTATATTTTATTTCTTTATAACATGTTTTTAGAAGTCTAAAGTAATTTTTATTATTTATGTACAAGTATGTCATTAATAAAGAATGGTGTGGGTATACATGTATTTTGTACAAAGGAGAGGGGATTTTTATTTTATTTTTTTGATTTTTATTTTATTTTTAAGACTATATGCATGGAGGCAAAAAGAACACATTATTTTTATTTCATCAAAAGATAATTATTTAATTACACCAATAAGATGTACAACATAGAGTAGCCCCTATCTCTCTCTACTTGTTTTATTTGGCGATCAAGCCAATACTTGACCTTCTCTTGGGTTTGGGTCACTCTGTATTTATTCTAAATACCTCCTTCCTTTTCCTTTTTTTATTCTTTTATTTTTTCACAAATACATGCTAATTATGTAATATTAACAAATATGTGCATAATGCTAACTTTTTGTATTTACAGCTAATTACATGATGCTTTGCCAAGATAAAAAGCTAAAATAAAAGAATAAAGAGTGAGAATCAAGGATTCATCACCCCCATACTTTACCTTTGCTAGTTTCTTGCACTTATTTGTAAAAGAAGTGAAAAAAGAAAGAAAAGGAAAAAGAAGGAGAATCACAGTTAATTATTAAACTTGTCTTCATTAAATTAGATTATGGAGCTTAGTCAGACATTTGGATTGATAGTTTGTCGGAACCTTATTTGGACCAAGGTTTAAGACTCAACAACCTCTAAGTTCCACAAATCTATGGCCAGGACTCCTCAATAATCCATGTCAGAACAAGTTTACATACACAAACTCTAATGACCATGAATCTTTTCTTGCACTGTGTAAGTGATATGTAGATCCCCACCTCAGAAATGACAAAGAAACAACCTCCCTCAACAAGGTAACTCTAATACCCTAGTCTGGCAGCTCATTCCTCGAGGAGCTGGGTATTCCGTTCTAAGTTGAAGTTCAACCCGCTCAAGAAGAGGGGGAAAGAAGAGAATGGACCATGGCCAGTGTAGCCACATATCCATGGGATCCCAACCAGAGTAAGCTTCATGAGATGAGAAGGGGTAATATAAGATTTGATTTATTGACTATATACACTCCGACAGGTATTTCATTTTCTATTAGACCCGCCACCTTTTTGGAGTTTTTCTTTCTTTTGCACATTTTCTTATGTGCATATGTACAACATATCTACATGGTGCAACGTATATACATAAGGAATTTTTTCCTCTTGAGCTAGTAGATTATCCCTCTTTTGAAGCATTATTGCAACCCACAACTCCTATCTTTAGACCTCAACACCACCAGACCATGTTGAGGTGCACTTCCTTCACTAAAAGAAGACGAGAGGTTCTGCCTAGAAGTCCTACACTCGTATGCTACCCCAAGCCAAAGGAAACTGCCTCTTTATCACCTCATCTGTAGAGAGCTAGGTGTAAGGTGCTGGTGTAAGTAAAGCCATTGTCTGAGAGAGTCATGTGTGCGTTGTTAAGTTTTCTACTTTGGCTCATTAAGATGACATATGACCGTAGCTTGGTGGACTGAAAGAATTAAGTCACCAATGGACCTGAAAAGTCTCAACCCTAAATTCTGTAAGGTTCCTCTTAGAATTAGGGGATTAAGGTCTTAACCAAGTTCCATTTTCCAATTTACTTCCAGGCTAGTGTAAATGTCAACTATGATTCAGACGAATGAAAAATTATATACAAAAATCTTGTTATGCAAAATTTTTGAAAATATGAAGATTTTTTGAAAAATGTTTGAATGCATGCATCAATGCAGAACTTTTGCAAATTCTTTACAACATTTACACAAGGATTCTTGCAAATTTTTCTTTTTCAAACATTTTACAAAATTTAGTACTATATACATAGTTTTGATACCAAAAATATTTACAATCTTTTTACAAACAAAACATTTTACAAACATTTGTTCAAAAATTATTTTTATAAATACCTATTTATGTGCAAGAAAGAATTTTATGTACAAGAAATTTTTTTAAAATTTTAACGATTTTTAGATAAAGGATTTTAGCTGTTTTATTTATTAACACATTCACACAAAGTACGAGTTATGGCTAAAGTATATATGTAATATATACGAATTCCTCCTATACTTAGCTCGAACGTTGTCCTCAGAGTGAATCGAGAGCGATTAGGAAGAAGACATAACTCGTGCTTAGTATAGGGAAGTTAAAAGGAATGCTATACTAAAACGATGAATCAAATAATAGAATTAAGAGGGCTCGGTGTTTCCCCTTATACTTAGGATCAAGTAATCCTGAGTATAGCTGACTATACATAAAGGGAAAACCGAGTAAAAGGATGTACAGAGTTTACCTCCCCTATACTTAAGGTAAAATATCCCTAAATATAGGCAACAAAACAGAGGTAAAAAATTCAAAACAATAATCAAAAGTCTGACACGCTCCTATACTTAGGGTAAAGTATACCCTAAGTACATCATAATCGCAAGATGCAGATGGCGTGTAAGACTAAAGAATGAGATGATATGGACACCTGGATCTATACGAGGTGGAAGACAGTCATAATCAGTCACGAGATGCAACTGATGTGAGTTAAAGACCACATCTCATGAAAAATGAATCGGGGTGACGTCAACGATCAACAACTCATGATGTAGATATGGCTTGAGGCACTGACCATTAACACGAAAGTTGGACTCAGATGACATTTAAGATATGTCGATACTACCATTATCATGCACCTTGAAGACCAGGTATGGTCCTTTCCACTTACATTGCATTTTCCCTGGAAATAATCTAAGCCTGGCATCAAACAACCATACTCTCTAATTTGGCTAAAACTACTTATGGCTGATATGAGAATCATGCCATATCTTTACTCTCTCCTTATAGTGTAGACTGTTCGAGAAGGCTATATCTCTAAGCTCCTCCAGGGCTGCCAATTCTGCCCTCCTTTAGTCTCCTATACTCTTTGAATCCAATAATATATCAGTGACAACCCATAGTGACATTTGCTTAATCTCAACAGGTAAATGTCAGGGCTTTCCTTGAAAGAGATGAAAGGGAGATGTACCCAAAGGAGTCTTGAAGAAAGTCTGATATGCCCACAAGACCGAGTCCAAAAGTTGTGACTAATCCTTTCGATCTGGGCAGACTACCTTCCGCAATATCACATTGATCTCTGTATTCGATACTTCAGCAAGACCATTGGTCTGAGGGTGATATGGAGTCGCAACTCTATGCTCTATGCTGAATTCGTTAGCAAGGGCCTTTACCTTGTCGTTGATAAAGTGAGACCCCCTTTCAGATATCATTACTCTAGGCACCCCAAACCGTGAAATGATATTCATCGTCAAAAATTTGCAAACAATCATGGCATCTATGGTTCGGGCGGGAATTGCCTCAACCCAACGACTCACATAATACACATCCAAAAAAATGTACTCAAATCCCTGACTCTTAGGGAATGGACACACGAAATCGATACCCCATGCGTTAAAAACCTCACATAAGTGAATGGGTTGCATCATCATCATATCACGCTATCCACAAGTGCCCATCCTCTAACAGTCAATACACCTCTTCACGAATTCATCAGAGTCCTTGAAGAGGGTAGGCCACCATAGGACGGACTGGACAACATTTTGTGTTGTTCTCCTCCCAGAGTGATGTCGTCCTACCTCAAGCTTGTGGCAGTATGTGAGGACGCTATGGTGCTCCCACCGAGGCTAGACGCTATCCCCTCCTTCATGATAAAGGATGGGATCCTCCCAATGGTAAGACTTGGCCTTCGTAAGGAAGGTCTCAAGTCGCTGCCTACGGCAACCTTGTGGAAGTTTCTAGGCAATAATATAGTTCACAATGTCAGCGTACCATGGGAGTGAGGCGATAGAAAGGATCGCCTTATCTGGGAAGGTCTCAGAAATCAGGTCAGTCTGATCAGATTCCTCAAGATTCTCTAATTAGGAGAGATGATCCACCACCATATTCTTGACTCCAGGTTTATCCTTAATCTCAATATCAAACTCTTGGAGTAGAAGGATCCATCTAGTCAGTCTCCCTTCGGCATCCTTCTTAGCCCGGAGGTGCCGGATGGAGGTATAATTAGTAAAGAAAGTCACTTTGGAACCAAGAATATAAGATCTGAATTTATCCAAGGCAAATATCACGGCTAGCATTTCTTTCTCTGTGACAGTGTAGTTCCACTAAGAGGCATCCAATGTACGACTAGTTTAGTGAATGGAAAAAGTTACTCCATTCCTCCTCTATCCTAGCACGACCCCAACGACAAAATCAGAGACATCTGTCATGATCTCGAATGGGAGAGACCAGTCATGCGGCTGAAGGATAGGATCCTCAACGACTAAGCTTTTGAGAGTCTCGAAAGACACAAGACACTTATCATCTACAATGAACTCGGTGTCTTCTGTCAGCAGATCAGTCAACGGTCGGGCAATCCTACTGAAGTTGTGAATGAACCATCGATAGAAACTGACATGCCTCAGAAAAGACCATACCTGTCTCAAGTTGGATGGTGGATTGAGTTTCCAGATGATATATACCTTGGCCGGACCAACCTCCATACCCCTGTTGGAGATGATATGACCAAGTACCATCACCTGAGTCACTATGAAGTGACTCATCTCCTAAAATAACACAAGATGGACAATGCAGTGCTGAAGAACACAGTCTAGACAGTCAAGACAAGCATCAAACCCATCACCATAGACTGAAAAATCATCCATGTAGACCTCTAAGCAGTCACCCACCATGTCTGAAAATATGGACAACATGCACCTTTGGAATGTTGCCGCGACGTTACATAGACCAAAGAGCATATGTCTGAAAGCATAAGTCCCAAACGAACAGGTGAATGTCATCTTGTTAGGTCTTCAGGCGCAATGTCCATCTGATTGTAGGCGGAGTACCCGTCAAGAAAGAAATAATGACTCTTCCTAGTTAGCCTCTCTATAATCTTATCAATAAAAGGCAGCAGGAAATGATCCTTCTTGGTGGCCTGATTCAATCATCTGTAGTCCACACAGGCCCTCCAAGAAGTGGGTACCCCAGTAGCTATCTCCTCTCTAGACTCACTCACAACTGTAGTGATGCCCCTCTTCTTGGGAATCACATGTAATGGACTAACCCACTTGGAGTTGGAGATGGGGTAGATAAAATCGGTGCTCCACTATTTCGAAATCCCCTTCATGACTTTCTCACAAAGATTCGAGTTTAGCCGTCAGTGGAACTCACGCGATGGCTTAACGTCCTCTTTGAGATATATATCGTGAGAGAATAGGGCAATACTTATCCCCTGGAGATCAGCTACACTCAATCTTATCACCTTACAATTCTTTTCAAGAACCTTCATCAACCGAGATTCTTTCTCTCCAGTCAAATCTACCGAGATAATGACGGGGTGCATCTCATGCTAACCCGCAACAAACCTATACTTCAACGACTGTGACAAAGGCTTCAGTTCTGGACAACTGGGAGCTAGCAATTATGGCTTCTAAAAGGTCTGAGGGAATGCAACCAGATCTGTATGAGAGAACTCTCGTTGATCATGCAAAATCGGTGAAGATGACCCTACTGGTGTATCTGTAATCGATGTAGGCATGGTCACCACCCTAGCTGTTGGCTTTGTGGAAATCAGACGAGGCAGTAAATCATCAAACTCTGCGCAATATATGTATGAATCCAAGGGATCTAAATCGGAATCACAAGAAATATACTCTTCCTCACTATCCTAAATACTGTTTGCAGCCTTGAATGTGTCCTCTGCCAAGAGTGTGCTCTCCATGCTCTCCTCTACTGGAATCGGTGAGTCTGCAGTATCCGAAGGTGAAGAGAAGGCTGGTCAAATGGGATCAGACCAAGCGGCTTCATCATCAGTGATCACAGAGTCACACTCCTGGTGGACGTCTCGCTCTTCTTTTGTCATATGCTCTGAATCACTGTGCTGCTCTGAGCAAATTGAATCTTGTTATCTAGTCTCGTCGATCGACTCTATTTGTATACTCTCACCCTCAACACGAAAGTAGACCTTACCACTTCATGATCGGACACCACCTTGGTTGTGGCCAAGAATGGACGTCCTAAAATCATGGGGGTATGAGCCACAGACTCAGGGATCTCCATGTACAACACAACGATGTCCATGGAGAATTTCAGGCCTTGAATTGTGACAACCACATCCTTCAACAACCCCTTCGGCCTCTTGATAGATCTAACAACAAACTGAAGGTCTTTCTTGCTCTATCAAAGAAGGCCAAACTCGAATTGGTCGAGTAAGGCTATCAGAAGAAGGTTGATGGGAGAGCCACTGTCTAATAGAGTCCGATCAAATCTCTGCTCATGGACATGGCATCTAACATAAGAAGCTCCTGCATCTGGCCTCTTGGCTGGCAGACGATTTTGGATGGCGAAGTAGGTGGCACGAGTTAGTAAATGGATATCTATATTATGGTTCCTCTTCTTCCTACAGATGGTGGTCTTCTCTCTCAGGTTCTTCTAGAAGAGGGGGATGTGCTCAAGTGCCTCATGTAGAGTCAGCTGAATCTACAATCTGTCAATCATCTACTGGTTGAACTCTAACTGCTGGTTCTTTCTTTGATTTTCTTTTTTATTTCCCTTAGCCAAGCAGAGTGCTTGAGGGAAGGGGATGGATAGGCCCTCCTCAGATAGAGGGCTACGAATGGGTCCCTGCTGCTGAGAAGAAATGGAATCCATACAAGTATCACTATACATCACATATGGACTCAAAGAGGAAGAACCCTTTCCTTTATTAATTTTTTTAGTCTTTTTTGTAAAGTCCCGGGTTATAAAAAAATGGAGGAAATACAAATGGAATAGAAGGGGTGGCCTCAACACCACCTATGGCATCACGAATTGCGGTATCGACACCGCAATGTGGATCAACATCTGTATCTTTGGTGGCATCAACACCACCCTCTACATGTGGGGACACGATGGCCTTAGCACCGTCGGCTGGATCAACATCCTTGGTGGCGCCAGCACTACCGTCTTCATCATCATGAGTGGCATCAGCACTGCTATACTCCCCGTCTAATGCTCCTACATCCTCGTGGTGTCATCCCTCAGACGAGGAGCCACCGGCTGGCAATACCGCTCCTAAGTGTAACAAAGTTAGCATAAAATGTATATGAAGCCACATCACCCAATAAATGACGAGGAGTGGTAATCTCTGTGAACTGTACCTACTTATATTTTATTTCTAGGTTGTTTAGGTTTGGCTCGATCTGAGCGAGTATGGCGGCCTTCCCTTTGATCATCTCCCTCATCTTCTTGAAGAACTCGTCCATCTACCACCTTAATATAGCCTGCTGATCAGAAAGTAGGTGGGATAGATCATCGAGTGCTGGGTTCTCATAGGCTGGCCCATGAGAACTAGATGGGTTGCCACTCTGAAAGTGAGATTGCTGCTGGGAAGGATGAGGGGGAAGACGAGAGTATTGCTGAGGCTATTGCTAGTGCTGCCTCCACGGTTGTCCCTATTGGTAGGGACGAGGACCCGACTAGTAATGCTGTAGTTGTGGTTGGTGTGGGAACTGGAGCTGCTATTGAGGCTGGTTGTAATGTCCACCCTTAGCTGAAGGCTGATGTTGGGATGAGGCACCTCCGGTCGACCGCCTGAATCCATGATGATCTCTACGGATCATGAGCTAGTATCGATCATACCAAATCCCGTTGACTTCCATCAACGACTCCTGCTCAAATCGAGGTGAAGGAAGAACAACCAAGGGCTACTACTACTAGTATACCACCATCTGAGTGTCCTAAGATGGTGATGGCTAAAGGTACTGGTGCTGTGACTACTGGAATGACTCCTTTTGGATGTGGTGAACCTGTTCTGGGTGGAGTGGTGGGTCGAGCTACTGCTGCTAGCGTCATCCCGTGACCCGACACAGGGTTGAGAAGACGTTTGTACCTCTTGGAGACACATAATCTAGGTCTTTAGGTTACTCAATGTCTGTGTGAACTGGTCAATATGCGTCATGCCCTGGCACTGCTTCTTCTCGATAATCTCGATGTAGTTCAGCATCTCGCTGATGATGCCCATATCAACAGCCGACGACTCTACCTATGCTGCGGTTGTTGGAGTTGTGGAAGGACTTGCATCGACTTGCGTTATCCTCTGATAGGACATAGCATGGGGTGAGTGCTTCCCCTGAGTGTAAAAACTGGTCTGGGACATGACAGTGTAGTTCTTGGCCATCTCCTCATATGTGGCCCGGACCTGATCTTCACCTTTGGCGAAGTAAAAGCCTCCACAAGAAGAATTCACAGGCCCCTACAGCTCTGGTGTCAGCCCACAAAAGAAACTCTGAACAAAGTTGGGCTTGGATATATCTTGGTGTGGACACCGCTCAATGAGCTCACAGAAACGATCCCACGCCTCATGGAACTACTCATTGGGGATAATGGAGAAATTGTTGATGAGAGCTCTAGCTGCATTCGTCCGACCGAGGGGATAGTACTTGTTCAAGTACTTGGTCCGAAGCTGTTCCCATGAATTGACGTACCATCCTAAATATTTCAGCCGGTAGGCTACTCTGTCAACCAGGGAGAATGGAAAAGCCATTATCTTGATGGTGTCAACATCCACATATCTATCATGGACTGTGCTGCAGATAATGGAAAAGCCATTATCTTGATGGTGTCAACATCCACATATCTTGATGGTGTCAACATCCACATATTTAATTCTTGAAGATGTAAATGTGGCTCCTCGGTGGCTAGCTCATGCAATTCGGGCAACAACTGAATAGTTTGAGGGGGAGCTTGAAATCTCCCAAGATTGTCAGGACCTGAATCAAACGATATGTAAGAGTCTCACCAGGGTTGTGCAACTCTCTCATCGGCCTAGATGGTCGTACTGGCTCCTCTGGCTCCTTCGGTCGAGATCCATCTCCTCCTCCTTGCTTTGATATCTCTCCACCGTCTGGTCGGTTCTCCTCTCTGCGGTTATCTCCCATCTGGGTCATTTCTCTACGTATATCTTCCATTAAAGACCCCTGGTCTCTGATCTGTCTCTACATCATCTCTAGGTAGGCTAATATGGTATTGTTGATGGTGCCCTGATCTATTACATATGTGCTGGTCTGGGGCTATCCATCTGTGCGCTCCTCAATGCTGGCCATCTCTCGGGTCTCTGTAATAGAAAAAGACCTCAACATAGGTGCCGTCAAATGAAAAAATATCTGCTCCGGTCTCTACTCTGGCACCTCAGAACTGGTAGAGGGTGGTCGAACGGGAACACGTAGAATCAAACTCGGTTTCGGAGAGAGGGTCTAGGCTCTCATGAACCAGCCTAGATGAATGCGGTGGAGTGCTCAAAAGTGGTGCAACCAAAGGATACCTAAGGGATCTCTAGCCCATCATCGTGATATAGAGAAGGAGGATGGGATATGGAAACAAACAAGATCAACAAACAAACCCGTAATTCATTTACGTAACATGGAGACGATGACCGTGAAGGTTCAATCTTTTATATTGTCAATTTTATTTAGGTGATAATTCAATCTAACAAAGTGGTTAAGCGAGACGTAGAAACCCGATGCTCCTGAGAGACTGGCCCAATCCCAAAGATAGATATTTCCCAGCCAGTACAAGTTGCGGACCGTTTGTCGGCTACCCGTTGAACTCGTCTTGGATGAATAACCATTGAAATTTTTCTCCTTGGTTGGTGTACGTCCAGCATATTTGTTGTTAGTTTTCTTAATGTTGGCACACTCTTAAGTTCAATCGATTTGGTCAAGGTAGTCAAAGAAGGTTGACTTCTGGTGAGCCCATCTATATGTCTCAAGATGATATAAGAAACACTTTTCTAGAGCAACGGGAAATGGAATAGTAGGGAGAGTCTTTACATGTTCGTTCTCAATTAACTTGATGTTGGAGCATACCTATGTCGGGTTGATTTGATCAAGGTAGTCAGAGAAGGCTTCAGCTCACTTAGGGTGCGCCCATGCATATATATCAGGATCATATGAGTCATATATTCGATTTTCCATGGTGAGAGCAACGGGAAATGGAACAGTGCTGAGAGAATCTAAACTAGTAGTCTCATCAACAACCTCTATTTGAGGTGTAGCAATGGGGTAGGGCTCGTCTACCGCTTGATGGTTATAGGTGTCAAAGGCTTCATGGGTTACCTCAGAATGTCATGGTTCCTCAAAGACTAGTTGAGATTGAAGTGCTCCCAATGTTGTAAAATAGAATTTCCGAGTCTCGCACTCAATAATTGCCTGTCAATGCAAAGAATGGCTTTTCTAGAATGATTGGAGATTGGTTGTCGATGATCGTGAAGTCCACTTTGAGCAGAGCACCTTGGAATGTAATGATGACAAAAATTGTTCCTCTCAGCCTATTTATCTATTGATCAGCCAGTTGAAAGATGTCTCTTATCTTCCTAATGAGTTCGAGTTTGAGTTTGTCAAATACATAGGTCAGGAGGATATTGATTAGTGAATCATCATCGATGCGAGCATGAGTAAATATTGCATCCTTGATTCCACAGTCAAATCTGGGCAATTGCTTTACTACGAGACTCTTGGTTTTTCTCCTCAACACAGAGGAGGTGGCCATTGACAAGATATGTCTTTCAATCTTTGTTCTTATCCTGCCCAACTTTTTTATCATTATTTTGTTCATTACAAATCCATTTAGGTCGAGGAAGTATTTAGTGGCTTGTATCAAGGGAAGTTCAAAAATCAGTTGCTTCTCTAGTGCTTCCCGTAAAGCAGGATCCAAATTCTTTAGATTTTCTTTAGATTCAATTTTTATGTATTTTTCTGGATTTTCGATTTTTTTGGTTGTTTTCGAATATTTCAATTTTTCGGTATTTTCGGTGTGGTGTGTGAATGCAGTGTTTTCCGTATATGATGAGCTGTTTGATATGTCGAGTCAGATTCAGAGTTGTCTCTAGGGGAGTAGTAGGCAGAGGTATCGCTATCAGGGTCATCCCTAGGATAATCATCGTTTACGGGTTTCTGAATATCCTGATGATTCTCAACATTTGATCTAATCATTTCATCTTGCACTTTCATTCCCGAATTTCCATAAAACGAAATTACTTTGTTAGTGAAATTTCTAAAATTTTCCTCCATCAATTCATATCTCTTACTTATCCACGAAGTTTCATCCTCCAAAGAAGTTTTAGGATCAATCCTATGAGCAGTCTATGTAGTTTCTTGTTTTTGAATTTGAGATCCAGTTATTTCATCTTCCATTTTCTTGTATGAACTGGGAGAAGATTCTCTTGGAGCATCCAGTATATGATCTTTATCTTTTGAAAATTTAACCTCAAAAATCATGGAAGGAGTCTGCTTGATGTGAGGGCTACAATGGGTCTCATACTCAACATGTTGTGATTCTGGTATGTATAGTTGGTTTGAGTAGAGTCCATTCTTTTGGTCATGATTGTTCGGACCCTTATACTATGGAGTCAACGTACGGGGATTATGTGTGTCAATATCATTTGTCCATATATGTGTGTCCCAATCCTTTGTATTCAAATATGCATGATGATTCCTTGTAATCTCCATGTGGGATGCAATACAAGAATTGAAAATTATTCTAGATGAATACAAGCCACTGAAAACAACACCTAACAGAAAGTTCTATTAGACGTGAAGAATTGATTTGAATTTGTCTAAATTGAATGATCTAATGTGTGTCTCAATTAATGTGAAATGTGGTCCTACGTTCTACAAGAAAAATCAAAAATTTAAAATTTCTAATAGCCGTATGTGCAGGTCTAACCTACAAACCACTAAAGTCATGCTCCACCCTCACTGAAGAGTGAAACATGCCGCAATACACCACAAAAAAAGTTTGAGGTCTTCTTACAAATGCGAGAGTCCAAATGGACACCGCTATAAATAAGCAAATATTTACAAAAATTAAAATTCCAGAAATAAATCCAAGACTCTACGCTCTTTCACGACTCGACTCGATCTTAATTTTTAATGCGGCTTTTCATAAGTAGGTGAAGATGTTTCGGTTCTCGAAAACCGCTCCATGTATTCCAGGTACCTCGTAAGAAAAATAAGATAGAGAGTGTAAGAGGGTGACCCAAAAACTAATTAAAAAATAAGGAATTAAATGCAGAAAAGAGGGGGGAAATGAAAATATACAATGAAGACTCGGGGGTCAGACTACCCAGATAAAGAAAACCGAACAACATTTTTAGACAAAATCTAAACCGTTTACCTCACCGGCAATGTGCCATCTGACGAGTCGTGAAAATGCCCTGCTTTATGGTCGTGATTTATCGAGCGTTTAAAAATAATGTTGAATGTGTCGTTGGCGGGCAATCAGAATCAATCAAGAAATAACCACAACTAATTAATCAATTTTATTTGACGTAGTTTTATGTTTATTTTACTTGGGAAAGTCCCAATATCAATCTCAAGGAGGCAAAGGAACAACTTAGAAATTTGTCTATCAAAGTCTGTGCATGGTTCTTGAGATAATTTTTTCATTTTTAATGCAATTTTGGGATGCAAAATGCAAATTAGGCCAATTTTAGGGACTAAAAAGTAAAGATCAATTAAACTATCTCCGAAAAGTACAAAACTTGGCGGAGATGATAATTATGATGGAATAAATGCACTGTAATTTTTTTTATAATTTTTGGATGTAAGATAAATATTTTATGAATTTAAGAATACAAACACAAGGATTTCAACATGTAATTATAATAAATATTAAACATAACTATTTTCAAAAGATAAATTATCCAAGATCTATCACTAGTTGATCGATCTCAGAAAAATCTTAAACCTCAAAAATATGAGATTTAATACCTATTAAAAATTAAAGACTAAATGAACAAAATGATTTTTATAGCATGAAATATACATGCAAATGCAATTCCTTTTGGACACAATGTTAAACACAATTAATCCTTGAATCAATGATTTTTCGATAAATTTTCAAGCAATGGTTAATTAATTATGAATTTCCAAGCACAGAATTGGAAATATATGCAATTTCCACAAAACAATTAATTATTAATTAACCACAGATCAGAAAAATGTCAAGCATATGCCCAGATGTAGAGAATTGGTTTAATAACAAAGTGTGTCTTTTATAAAAATAAAATGATGCAATAAAGAAGTTCAAAGTGGAAGGGGAATACAGGGGTATCACTGTAAAACTAAAATAAATAAATTAAGATGAAAATATGTAGAGAGGGACTTAAGTGTAATTACCGCAACAACTAGGGGAGTTTTTGCAAAATTACCAAAGGGTGGTGGTGAGGCATTTCTGTGATTCAAAGAAACTCCAGGGGGCTCGATGCAAAATGTTCATGAGTCATGTGCGTCGCACGTGACCTCAGATTCTTGGGATCTTTTTGTAGATGGGCGGTCTTGTAGGGTTGTTGGTGTAAAGAACCTGGGATGCATGTCAGGATCACGTGGGGAGTGTTTGTTGAAGACATTCCCCTAATCGCACATGCAGCGCACATGGCAGGGGCCTCAGGTCTGCTACCGAGTTGCGCTGCGGAGCGGAGTAGGCAAGGTCGGCCAAGGATCGTGGCTGACATTGAGGGGTGGTGGCTCCTGCATCAATGCGTTGTGTGAACATAAAATCCTATAATGGAGAAGCATTGGCGGTGATGTCGGAGCGGTTGGCCGAGCTCCTGGCGGTGGCTAGAGGCGTTGTTGGAGTTGAGGGCACAATGGTTGAAGGTGGATGGAGTCGACCTTCTGCAGCGGTGATTGAAGTTGAAGACGAGGAAGGCGTTCTTGACGTAGATAGTAACTTGGATCGATGACGATCGATGGAGGATAGTGCAAGGCAGGGGCCACCATGGTTGTGGCTCTACAACGATGCCGTCGGAGCGTTGGATCTCATCGATGTAAGGTTGGGGGCCGGAGTTGTCACCTCCGAGAACCTCCTCTTGGCTGTAGTGTAGGGTAATCGACTGATATGTTTCGAGGGGACAATGGTGATGGCTATACAGGGTGACAGGTGTCAGAGTTGGAAAGGGAGAATGTGATTTGGAAGAGATTAGGTGATGGACGACGTCGATCGATCTAGAAGGTGGTGGCACGAAGGGGATTTGAGGGAATCAGAGATTGGATTTTTATGGGGCATTGGATATGGAAGGAATAGGGGATTGCAATATGTGGGAGATGGCAACAATATGCGAGAGATCAGAGGTGGGGTTGTTGACGATCTGATTGGAGAAGGGAGGTCATCGCGTGATTCATGGAAGTGAAGAGATGCGGAGATCGGCAGGGAATGGAAGAAGGCGGCAGTGCGAGACTTGGGGGAGGCGGTCAGCGGTTGGGCCTCGAGGCAACGCCCTACCAATCTGGAGGTTGGGGGAGATTCTTGGGTGAATCACATGATGGAGGGAAGGTTGCGGGCGGTGAAGATTGCAAGATCTGCATAGGAGTGGCGTCGCCCCCAAAAGGGGAAGGTTGCTGGAGGAAGATGACGCACAAGGGCCGTCCGATTGGTCGAGATCGGACGCCCCTGATGCATCCACGTGGTGTGATTTATTAATTTATTTTTATTAGTAGTATTTTAACATTTTTAAATAAAAATAAAAGAAAATAAATGCTGAAAATGGGTGACAACCAGCTCTAGGAGCTACCACGTGTCAGCCCCACAAAAATCGGAAAATAAATACAAAGAAAAATCCAAAATAAATAGAAAAATACCTCACATCAAAAAATTTTATTCACAAAATAAGTTCGTCTCGATGAGATCTACAATTTTCGTGAAGAGACCAAAACCAACACTTGCACAAAGTGATATTTTTGGGGTATCCCGTGTACATAGAATGCTTTGATTTTTAGGTTTTCTATTTTTTTCATTATTAAACCAAATAAAAATCCAGGAAAATAGGATAAAATCAAAGACAAAATTTGAACATTAATCTTTTTTTTATTTTTAATAATTGAGGAAAAGAAGAAATAAAATAAAATGTGAAAAAGACAACTTTTGTACAAATGGTTAGTGAAGACTCGGACTCAGTTTGTTTCTTTGATTTCAAGCTCACTTTGGATTTGGAATTTTACACATTTTAATAAAACTTTTATTGAAGAATACAAATGAAAAGGAACTAAAATAAAATGACTCAATTATGTACAAAAAATAATAGGTCAAAAACCATTAAAATACAAAATGTACAAAAGAGGCCCAAAACCTAACTTTCACATATGAGCTCAAATTCACTTGAACTTGGTCTTGTTTTGAAGGTATTTGAATGTGCATTAGTACAAAGGTGAGTAGGATCAAATCAAACACTAGATGAGGAAGATATCAAGGTTTTATTCCAGAAATCCTAGAACTAGGGTTTGGGTTTTTGGTCCGCTAGTTTGCGCTGGTGATTTATTTTTTATTTTTCATTTTATTCTTGTTAGTAATATGTACACAATGGAGGTCATTTCAAGTCAATTGGTGTTAGGATGAATTAGTTAAAAATCAAGGAAGTTAGGATATTTTACATGTCATTTTGGCTGAGATTTTTGGCTTCTTATTTTGTGCAATAATGAGAAATAAAATGCAATGCTTATCAATACATGCATGAATACTAATTATGCAGAATAAATGAAAAAATTCCAATGATTTTTAGGGACTTGATCTCATTTAATCATTTTTAGAGTGATGAATCTAAGATTCATTGCCATCTCAAAAGTAGCATAGAGACAACCTCTCCCAACAAGGTAACTCTAGTCCCTCGATCTAGCAACTCTTTCCTCGATGAGCAGGGACCCTTCTAAGTTCAATTACAACCATTTCAAGAATAGGATATGTAGAAGAAAAGAATGTAGGGTAACCACTATAGCTACCAATCCTTGGATAAAGATTGATGTAGACAAGTCATCCGCTGCAGGCTTACACAAATTTATTTTGAAGCTCTTTTTTTTACATAATTAAACATTCCACCATGCATTTTACTTTTCAATAAGGCCTTTCCACTTTTGGAGGTTCTGCATTTTTCTTTCTTTTCTTTTTTTTTCAAATATATACACGGTACAACATGTACATAACGAGCTTTCCCTCTTGAGCTAGTAGACTATCTCTCTTTTGAAGCATTATTGCAATCCCATAGCATCCTATCTTTAGACCTCAATGCTACTAGATCAGGTTGAGATGCACTACTCTCCCTAGAGGTAGACGGATATTCCCATTTGTTGTTACATACCCATGTGGTGCCCTAAACCAAAAGATTCTGCATCCTTACTACCTCCTCCAGGAAAAGCCATGTGTAGAGTGTTTATCCAAGATAAGACATGCTTGTGTTGTTAAATATTCTACTTATACTAATCAAGATGACATGTAAATATAGTCTTATGGACTCAAAGAATTAATTCAATAAGACCTAAAAAGTCTTAACTCCAATTATTATAAGTTTCCCATGAAATTTAGTGGATTACGGTCCAACTAAGCTCCATTCTTCATTTTTTTGCAGACTTAGTTTAAATGCCAATATTATCCATAAAAATGCACATGCAAATGCAAGAAATATATACAAAGCAATTTTTAGGGAGGCTTTTTTTTTATTTTTTAGAGAAAAAGGGTTAGTAAAATATATCCAAGTATATACATGGAAAAACATTTATAAGAGAAAAAATATTTCTCTTCTTTTTTGTCTTTTTTTATTTTGTTTTTGTTTTTGTGTGTTTTTTATGTTTTTTGTTGTGTTTTGTGTTTTTTAGTCTTCAGTTTTTTTTAAAGAAGGAAGGTGACCAAAGTCTATACACACACATGGATTTTACGCATTTATATACATATCCCAATGGTATACAAAGAACATCACATTTTTAAAAGTGCAAGTTATGTCCAAAGTATATATACAATATATACGACACCCCCTATACTTAGCTCGAACTATGTCCTCATAGTGATCAAAGAGCTACAAAGGATGATAAAACTCGTGTTAAGTATAGAAGACTGAAAAGAACACTATACAACATCGAATCAAAGAATGAATAGAAGTCGATGATCCCTCCTATTCTTAGTATTAATTAATCCTAAGTATAGAAGACTGTACAAAAGAGAAAAATGGAGGAAAAGAATTGATAGACTCAGTGGTTCGTCTTGCCCCCCATATTTGGGGTAGAATGGTCCTAAGTATAAAACATCAACAAGTTGGTGGACAAGCGGGAGATAGGAAAATGAAAAATACAAAAGAGATGATATGAGAAACACATTTATAGAATGTAGACATTGTTGAGGTGCCTCCCAACAAGAATTAGAGTTTACACACCTAGCTGGGCACAAAGACTAGGACGACGAAGTATCAAGGATCAAGACGACAACTGTAATGCGAATGTCATACTATCATTGTTGTCTTGGATTGAGAATAACAACACTGTAAACAATGCAAACAAGGACATTAAGATAAGCAATCAGGCAGTGTCTGCTACCGGGCAAATAGATGTGCAGATAAAATCATGTACCTATAACATAAAAGAAATCTTCAGCTCATGGACAGAGTGGAGTGAATGGTTCGAGACAAACAAATGGAAAGTGGAGAATGAGGATCTATTATGGATCTATTAGTCACTATCTCGAAAATGTAAAGAAGGTCATATATCTGATGCATGTAATGAAGAGAGATCATGTATAGCATCGAATAACTCAAGAGTCGGCTCATCCTTGTGAGGATCATCAAGGAGAGAAGAAATATCAAACACAAAAAGACCAGAAGTATCAGAAGAATCAGAAAACTCAGAATAATCAGAAAACTCAATCTTGTGATCCGATAGATCAGTTGCACAACTAGGTAATGGAATTGAGTACAAATAACCCACCGCCCGCAAATAACCCTTGGGGAGGTGAGAAGAATCAGACAAATTCAAGAGAGAGAGAGATAGAAAAATCATATTCAAATAACATGCTCTCTCTCAAAGTAAAAGAAAAAATGTCCAATGGATCAGGATTATCAGGCTTAAAGCAATCTTGATTAAGATCGAAAGCATCATTAGCCTGCAAGAGTAAAGGAATTTGAGCTTGGGAAATATTGGACAAGATTGGATCCATAGTGTCAAGGGTGGGAGGGAGGGAAAACATGAGTGATGATGACTTTTAAGTGATTGGTGATGATCTTGAGAAAATGAATGTAACTAACCGATGAATCTCAAATTCATCACTCTAAAAATGACTAAGTAAGCTCAAATCTCCCAAAGTCATTCGCACTTCTTCATTATATTGCATAATTACCCTTATGCATCTATTAATAATAATTGCATTTTATTACTCATATTGAATAAAATAAGAAGCCAAAAATCACAACCAAATTGACATTTAAATAAGCTTAACTTCCTTGAATTTTTAAACTAATTATGCTAACTCCAAATAACCTGAAACTACCTCTATTGTGTACATATTACTAACGAGAATAAATGCAAAATACAAAAAATCACTAACATAAATAAGTGGACCTGAAACTCAAAACCTAATGCCAGGATTTATGGACTAAAATATTGATATATTCCTCATCCTGTGCTCGATTGGATTCTACCCACTTCTGAACTAATGTACATTGAAATAACTTCAAAACAAGAGCAAGTTCAAGTGAATCAGAAGTCATATGTGAAAGTTGGGTTTTTACCTCTTTTGTACATTTTGTATTTTAGCCATTTTTGACCTATTATTTTATGTACAAATTAACACATTTTTTATTTCATTTTCATTTGCAAAAATCTAAATCTAAAATCATATTGAAATCAAAGTAACTATCTGAGTTTGAGTCTTCACTACATGTCTATATAAAAGTTATCGTTTTCATATTCTATTTTATTCCTTATTTTTCTTAGTTAATAAAAACCCAAAAATATAGATTAATGTGTAAATATTTATCTTTGATTTTATCATATTTTTCTTGATTTTTATCTAGTTCAAAAATGACAAAAAATTTATTAAATCCAAAAATCAAGGTATTCTATGTACACGGAGTACCAAAAATATCACTTTATACAAATGATCGATTTTATTTTAGTCTCTTCATGAAAGTTGTATAACTCATCGAGATAAGCAACTTTATGAAGAAAATTTTTTGATCCGATGTCATTTGCTATTTCATTTTAATTTGTCTTCTTTTTTTATTTTCAATTTTTCAAGAGCTGATACGTGATAGCTTCTAGAGACAACACATGTCACTCACTTTTGTTATTTATTTTTATTTTATTTTATAAAAATTAAAAAATAATTAAATAAAAAATACAAAATAAGGGGCTGCCATGTGGACGTATCGGGGGCGTTAGATCTCGGCCAATCGGATGACCCCTATATGTCCCCTTCCTCTGAGTCTCCCCCCTCCTAAATCAGGAGCCGCTGTCCCCCATCCTCCTCAGTCATCTGCCCACGTATATCGCCATCACCACCTCGCCAATATCATGCACCACAATCCTCTTCACTTCCTCCTTGCCACATATAGCCGATCAATCCCTCGTCCATTCTCGTCAACCTCGATCATATAAATCAACACTGACACCCTCCCAATCATAGATCTCGCCGCTAACTTCCATAAATGGTCCCTCCTTCGCCCTATCTAACCCATCGTCAAGCTGCCCTTGATCCACATCTGTTGTTAGCATTAGCAAAGAGATGAAGGAGATCCATGGTGGTAGTCTGAGCTCCTCCCACTTCGATCTAGTGAGATCTGAGGGATCTCTTCCTCGTTACAGATATGCCCTTGTGGTGGTCTGCCCTACTTAGGAAACATTGTCGTTGAGCCAATGAGGTGAACTTCAACAACTTCAACCACCAACAATACCTCTACATTTCGCCTTCTTCAACCTCACACTTCATCGACATGCTCCATCAACTTACTCCTCGACAATGTGCTTCTTCAGGGATTCTCTACAAGTGATCTATCTCTAAGGACACCACCAACCTCAGCTCCGACATCAAGGTCTTCAATCATTGTCTCCTTGGCTGAGGTGTGTATTGCCCAGTCGAGTCTTCTCCTCGTTGACGACCTCGCCTTCCTCGACAATTTCCTCCACCAGTCACTGATCCCAACCTTGGGGTCCTCTGCCCTTCGCCTCATGCAGAAGACCTCATTCTCTGATCATAACCACAGACCGAACTGCCACCAAGAGTTCACTGCCCAGAGCTTCATCGACGTCAGGCCAACTCCACCACTTTGCCACTAGAGCACCACCCTCGCTAAGGCCCTGTCTCTGCCCTCCCCGATCCTCAGTTGCTCACCGCCATGACCCCTCACCTATCTTAGCCTCTACCGACTACAGGCGCTCCGCCCCTCCCATCCACCAGGCATAAAGACCAAAGAAGCCCCTCACATGCTCCGCACGTATGAGCGGATGTTGAATTGCGTTGAATACCCGACAATCCTGTTAGCCATGTGAGCACAAGGCGAACCATTCTTACAATAAATGTTATTGTAATATATATATATATATGTTTTATCAAAAAAAGTTATTGATTCCTTCACTCCCTTTCAGAAATTAAGTGAATGAATGCACTATAAGGTCCCTCTATACAATTAGGGTTATGTAAAATGGCCATCTTGATGATCATATAGTTGTTTATTCATTAATTGAATCATAGAGGCTGGTGTTTAGATGAATATCTAAAGAATTAGATAGAGGACTCATCAAGCACCGTCAATTGATTACTAAGGGATAATCTCCAGCCTGAGTAGAAGATGGAAATCCTTTCTCATAAAGGCTGATATCTGACCGACTCTTGATGCAGATCCTCTGCATGGGAATGGTGATTCAGAGGTGTCAGATCAGTTAGGTCAAAGGGTTGACTTAACGAGATCGAGATAACCTAAGTCCTATGTTGAATGATGTCACAACATAGGCACACATCCTCCGACCAGATACAGATGTGTTACTATATGTCTGAGTGTGTACATTTGGCATACCAATAGGTTGATGACCTAACCAAGGTCTATACACCGACGAGTTGGTATGCATGTAAGGGCATATGAGTAATCTCTCAAAGGGATCATATAGGTTCACTTATGAACATGAGGACATAAGCTCACTCGTGAGGTATTAGGATTGATCAAATTCCATGCATGGTCGTTGTGCTTTTGAAGCGTGATAAGAATTTGAAGGTACGATATATGCTTTGGGAAAGCATATGATCGATACCAATTCCCAATGACCAAGATTGAGAAACTTGGTGATCAAACCCTAAAGATGACAGTGTAAAATTGATCTATATCTTCATGTTGATCATAGGTCTTCCAGTATGCTGGATGTACATGTATTGGGAATACCTGAGGGTGATGTGATCATAAACGATTGTATAACCATGACACTTCCATTCCAATGGAGTGATGAAACAGGTTTGGATTTAGGCTCCTCTCAGTAGAGAAGTAATCTGATCTTGGTACAAGTGTTGGACATTGATCTGAATGAGATTCAGACGTAATAAGAAGATTATATTTGCAGTCTTGTTGTAATCAAGCATCTATAAGAGGTCCATGAGATCTGGATTTGAGATGAGATCTCAACATCGTAGTCACTATACATGGAACAATACAATCACCCTGTCCTTATCTCCAAGTATCTACGGAGAAAGCACGCTATTCTTGAAAGTGTTCAAGAATAATTCCATTGATTTATTATGTATCCAAGCAACAAGATGTTGATAATTAAATGAGATTTAATTATCAAGAATAATATGAATAAGATTCATATTATGAGAATGGTTATCTAAGATAATTAAATGTGATTTAATGATCAAGGAAATGCAGATTGTGGATAGTACTATCCATGCTATTCATAATATCAATGTATATTATAAATATGATTTATAATATATTAGAGAGAGTACCTTTGTAAATGACATTTATTAACTGGTTGTTAATGTGATTCGGATTCACATTAAGCAATTAATTGGAAATGTAATTTACAATTTTGTTGGGGTTGTGAAAATGATTCACAATTTTTCAATGGCATGATTGAAATATTCACTAATTAATTTGGAATTAATTTAGTGGATATATTTGCAATAAATTTTGTTGCAAATAATTAAGAGATAATTAGATAATATAAAAAAAGAAGATAAAATCCACTAAAAAGAGGTGGCGTCACCCATGAATTGGTCATGGGTGACGCCCCCCTTTTTAGGATAGGATTATTATCCTTTTTATTATTATCTTGTGATAATTAATGTTATTGAATTAAATTACGTTGATGATAATACAACATATATTTAATTTAAGATAAATTAATAAGCTATTGTTTTGAACAACGAAGATAACATGCATTGATTAAAAACACATATGATTCTAACCATTGATTTTGTGTATCCCATGGATTGTGATCCATATACTCCTAAACTAATATATAAGAAAGGAAACCCTAGACCTTTCGTGATACACGTCTACTCTCTCTCTACTCTCACTCTCATGCCATCTCTCTCTCTAAGGGTAACCGTCCACCGTAAGACTTTGAGAGAACTACAATCGTAGCTACGCCGTCGTACTGTCGCCTCGATTGCTCGTGAATCTTCATCTTCCTTAGAGTTTTTATACTATAAGGAGACGTCGAATTTCGTTGTACAAAATCAAGAGATTCAAGGCTTGGATCTTCTTCGAGGATTGAGGGAAGCACGTGTCTCATCAACGCGCCCACAAGTGCCATCTTCGTGGATCGGACTTGAGTCAGGAGGATCTCTTACTTTAGAGATCAAGTGATCGCAACCATGCTTTAGGAGGTATTTCTAATACTCTGTGGTTCAATGAAACGATCCAAGAAACATTCTTGGGATCATGTAGTTTCATCTTATGATTTAAAATTTTTTAATTTTCGCTGCACCAAGCGACTAGTGCGACTTGTCGCTCCGATCGCATAACATGTGATCCTCACGCTTCCATGATGCTTTTGAAGATTCCTCATATCCTTCAAGTGGTATCATAGTCTTTGGTCGGAATGTTTTGGATATGATCCGTAAACCTATGACGACTTGGGTTCATTAAGGTCGCGAAATGTTTTTTATCGCATTTCATTATCGCACCTCTGTTTAGTGAATGATTTAAGCCCTGTTTTAAATATTTAAACACAAATTATTCTCTTATATTTTGTTCCCTATTAAATAAGGAAATCATAGGATCTGAGTTTATGCAATTTGAATTCCGTTTGCTCAAGATATGTCCTTTTGAATAATCATGTATTCAATGTTGCGAGAACTGCGAATTTTTACATGATTAATGAGTTAATTACTGCTTTGATGCGCCTAGAAATGCGTAAAATATCATTTAGATTCTATCATAAATCAAAACAACAATCTTAGGAAACTTATTTTGCGTAATTTGGATTTAAATTCATCGATCTATGTTGATTTTAGTGATCAGGGGTACTGCTGGAAATTAAAAAACTTGATTATGAACCTTGAGGTAGTCATTCAAATAAATGAAAATTAATTGTCAATTTTCTGAAATGATTATTGATAAATATTTGTAAAATATTTAAAGATGATGATTATTTCCTTGAATGACATTTCACTAAATAAAATGATAAGATAGTTGATCTTGATCATAATTGGTTGATATGAAATCATCAACAAATATTGTTTTTCATGCAAACCTCTAGTTTATCCTACAATAGTTGCAAGATAACTTTTACATACAAAACCCTCTTGCTTGATTAGAATTGGGTATTTGTTTAACAAATCTCCTTATAATATTATCAAAATGGTTTTGACGAATATTTTATGGTATAATTTCGGGTGAAAAATCGACGAGCATCTCAAAGTACACAATGATCTATTTGGCATTATCCTTTCCTATGGTGGATATGGTGTCTAGTCGGGGAGCGTTGGGGTTGTGGGTCATACCGGTTGCGGTCTGTCCCACTCCCGTCAGTACTGGCCATGACAACGGGTAGGGACTCGATGATGCAGGAGAAATCTAGGTGTATTTTTCTAATTATTATAATTCGAATAATACGTACTTTGAGATTATACCTTCTATTCAAGAAATAATAAATTTTGTTTTTTATAAATTAGATTGATAATTAATTTAATGTGATTAAATTGATATATCCAATTAATATCACTCTATTATGAATAGATGTGTATTTCCCTTGGAAGAATTAATTTTGTGAATATGATTCACGATAATTAATTAATTATAATTTGAATATGAGGTGGAGGATCACATATGTGACATCCATGGTCTCCTATCAAGGCAAAGGATTCCGTCACCAGATATTGTGTATAGGAGAGGCCTGTCCGAAGTGACATCTCTTATATACAAAATATTTGGATCAGGTTCTTTGCTTCTCGAAAGAGTAAGGTTGTATACATAGTGACCCCAATATTGGGTCCTCATATTATTGGGGAGATATTAGATTGTCTACAGTGTGTATTAAGCCTGTTGACGGTTGGTTCATTTATCAACGGGTCTACTTACTTAGGGGTGGTGGGCCTGGGTGTTAAACACCGAATTGGTAAATGCAAGTTGGACTTGCAAGGCGGAATGTGTTCCCGCTTCTCTTTATTCGAGTCACAGGTTCTCAAAATATTGGGATGTGATAAAGATGAGAGGAGATCCCAGTTAGTGGTAATTATATCTCTTGCTTTGAAAGATAATGAGGGAATAAACTTTCAAAGTTGATAAAGCAAGAAAAATTTGATTTAAAATTCCTTAATCAAATATTTTAAAAATGAATATAATTATTTATATGTTCTGATATAGTGCATTCCTAATTTCAGAAAATGACGTCTATGAACCCACTTAGCAGGCTCCTGAAGGTCAATCAGTTGACCGAACCAAATTATTCAGATTGGATCCGAAATATGGATCTTGTCCATTCTGTGGAGCACATCTTGTATGTGCTATCCAAGGACAAGATAGAAGACCCTCAGTCTCCGGAAGATAAATCTTTTAATGAAAAATATGATGAAGATCATAACTTGGAAAGATTTTATATCCTTGGCTCATTATCCAATGTGCTTCAAAAGTAGCATGTGGAAATGGACCATTGCTAAGAAATCATGCTGAATCTGAAAGAAATGTTTGATGGCATAAACCGCACACAAAGTTATAATGTGATGAAAGAGATTATTCGTTGCAAGATGCAGGAAGGGACCTCTGTCAGAGAACACCTACTCAAAATGTTTGGGTACCTCTATGAATTGGAAACCCTGGGAGCCTACATGGATTCTAAAATGGAGGCTGATTTCATTCCGCTGTCGCTCCCTAAGTCTTTAAACAACTTTGTCGTGTCATATCACATGAGCAAAGGTGATTTTACTAATGCTGGGCTATTAGCTACATTAAAGTCTACAGAAGATGTAATGAAAAGGGAGACCCCTCTACTAGTGCAATGGTTGCACAAGTAAAAGGAAAACACGGTCGGAAGTAAGTTTCTCGGAAGGGCCCGTCTCAGAAGAGAAAGAAAAAGAGTCGAGGAGTTGGTTCATCTTCCAATGCATCCACATTGATAACGTCGAAGAAAACCGATGTTTGTCACCACTGTAAAAAGGTGGGGCACTGGCGGCATAATTGCCCAGATTACCCGTAGTCGGTTGAAAAGGTAAAGCCCCAACATGTATGAAATCTACTTTCGTCATTGTAATTAGTTTTCTCATTGGACGAGAAGGAAGTCTTGTAGTAGATTCTGGTGTTTATGTTCATGTATGCAAGAGGAGGAACATAAAGAGTGTCGTTATGTACCTGAAGTCAGGAGGAACTTGATATCTATATCTGAACTTGTTAGAAATGGATATTACTTCTTTTTCTATAATAAGTTAGTCATTAATAAATATGATAAATCTATTATGGATGGTGTTTTGACTTCTGGTGGACTCTATGAATTGTGCATTGATGAACATGTCATGAATGTTACTACCACTAATAAGAGTCCTAAAAGATCCAGGGAGAATGAAAATTATTCGAATATGATTTGGCATCAAAGGCTTGGTCATTTATATGTTGATAGGATCAATAGATTGATAAAGGATGGACTTTTAGATTTTCTACATTTTCAATCTTTACCTACCTGTGATCATTGCATTCGAGGTAAAATGACCAGGATGCCTTTCCGTAAGGATGCTAAGGTATTCTTGACCTAGTACATACTCATGTATTTGGTCCCATCAGTACCACGACTCAAAATGGATACCGATATTATTTGACGTTTATTGATGATCATACGGGATACGAGTTTATCTTTCTACTATGTCATAAATCTGAAACCTTTGAAAAGTTCAAAGAGTTTAAGGCTTTGGTTGAGAACTTGACTGATAGGAAGATTAAACGGATTCGATCTGACCTAGGTGGCGAGTGCCTCTCAGATGAATTAAGGGAATACCTTAAAGAGAATGGAATTGTCTCCAATCTCAATCCCACTGGAACCCCCCAACTTAATGGTGTTGCTGAAAGACACAACAGGACCATCATGGACATGGTCTGTTCAATGATGAGCAAAGCACATTTACCTCTTAGTTTCTGCGGATATGCAATAGAGACTGCAATATATATCTTGAATAAGATTCCCAGCAAGTCTATACCTAAAACTCCTCATGAGCTTTGGTATGGTACCAAGCCTAGTGTAAGACACTTGAGGGTTTGGGGTTGCTTGGTCCATGCGAAGAACATGAACGCAAGTAAGCTAGAATATTGCACTTGTGAGTGCTACTTCATTGGATATGTTAAAGATGGTATTGGATACAAGCTCTATGACCCTGAGACCCAAAAGGTTTTTATCTCTAGAGATGTGAGATTTTTGAAGGATGAATTCCTTAAAAGTCAAGAAAAAAATGAAGTCGAGGAACTCATTGAATCCCCTAAGAATTCTGAGCTTCCTGAACCAGAAACTGAAGAAATAAATAAAGATGAAACACACATACCTCTTTGAAGGAGTTCAAGGGTGGTTGCATCACCTGAAAGGTATGGATTGCATGTGTCAAGTGAGACTGACAATGATCCTACTTCATTTGATGCAGCACTCGCGGATAATGACATGGATAGATGGATGCTAGCAATGAAGTCAGAAATTTACTCCATGTATAAGAATGGTTTATGGATCCTAGAGGATCCACCTAAAGGATTAAAACCCATTGGGTGTAAATGGATCTTAAAGAGAAAAAGGGGACCTAATGAGAAAGTAGAGACTTTCAAAGCACGGCTCGTAGCCAAGGGCTACACACAGAGAGAAGGCATGGACTACGATGAGACGTTCTCTCCTGTGGTAATACTTATGTCCATCAGGACACTGCTAGCTATAGCTGCATCTCTTGACTACGACATCTGGCAGATGGACGTTAAGACAGCTTGCCTAAATGGATAACTCGAGGGGGATATCTATATGGAGCAGCGCCAGGGCTTCATAGTTGAGGATGGCAATGTATGCAAGCTAAAGAAGTCCATCTAAGGGCTCAAACTAGTTTCTCGTAGATGGAACATCAGATTTGACGGAACATAAAGAGTTCGGATTTTGTGCAGAATCATGATGAACCTTATGTGTATAAGAAGCATAGTGGGAGCGCCATTGTGTTCATCGTGCTTTATGTAGATGATATCCTTAAAATTTGGTTATCTCATACCTTTGAGATGAAAGATCTTGGAGAAGTCTCTTACATCTTAGGTCTGAAGTTGTTCAGAAACCGAGAAAAGAGGATATTGGGATTATCACAACGTGGATACATTAAGAAGATTCTTAAACGATTCTGTATGGATAGTTTCAAGAAAGGATTCCTTCTATGAAGACATGGTATCCACTTGTCTAAAGGGATGGTTCCTTAAAGTGTTGAGGAAAAGAAGTCCATGGTTGGATGCCCATATGCATTAGCTATAGGAAGGTTTATGTATGCCATGATGTGTACTGGGACAGACATCTGCCATGCAGTGGGAGTGGTAAGTCATTACCAATCCTGCTATGGAAGCAACACTGGAATGAAGTAAAGAACATATTCAATATCTAAGATGGACGCAAGATTACATCTCGGTTTATGGAGATGGTGATCTCCAAGTCTTGGGAAATACAGATTCAGACCTCCAGTCGGATATTGATGATCGAAAGTCAACATCAGGGTTTGTATTCCTGTTGAACGGTGGTGTTGTAAGTTGGAGAAACAAGAAGCAGGATGCTACGAAAGATTCAACAACAGAAGCCGAATATATTGCCGCATCGGATGCTGCAAAGGAGGCGGTGTGGTTGCGCAAGTTCATCTTGGAGCTTGGCGTAGTTTCCTCTGTTACTCCCATCCGTTAATCTGCGATAACACAGGAGCCATTGCCCAGATTAAGGAACCCAGATGGCATCAAAAGAGCAAGCACGTGGAAAGGAAATTCCACATCATTCGGGAGATTCAAAAGCATGGTGATATCATCATCACCAAGGTGTCCTCTGCCGGCAACGTTGCTGAACCTCTTACCAAACCTCTGTCACAGAAGGTTTTTGACCAACACGTATTGAGTATGGGTTTACGGATTGTTCCTGAATGGTTCTGAGGGCTAGTGGGAGATTGTTAGACATGTCAGCCTGAGGCAAACCATTCTTACAATAAATGTTATTGTAATATATATATATATATACGTTTTATCTATAAAAGTTATTGATTGTTTCACTCCCTTTCTGAAATTAAATGAGTGAATGCACTATATGGTCCCTCTATACAATTAGGGTTATGTGCCATGGCCGTCTTGATGATCATATAGTTGTTGATTCATTAATTGAATCGTAGAGGCTGGTGTTTCGATGAATATATAAAGACTTAGAAAGAGGACTCATCAAGCACCGTCAAGTGATTATTAAGATATGATCTCCAGCCTGAGTACGAGATGACAATCCTTTCTCATAAAGGCTGATATCTGACCGACCTCTTGATGCAGGTCCTCTGCATGTAAATAGTTATTCTGAGGTGTCAGATTAGTTAGGTCAAAGGGTTGACTTAACGAGATCGAGATAACCTACATCATTTGCTGAATGCTGTCATAGCATATGCACACATCCTCCGACCAGAGACAGATGTGTTCCTATATGTTTGAGTGTGTACATTTGGCAGACCAATAGGTTGATGACCCAACCAAGGTCTATACACTGACGAGCTGGTGTGCATGTAAGGGCATATGAGTAATGCGATCTCTCAAAGGGATCATACATGTTCACTTGTGAACAAGAAGACATGAGCTCACTCATGAGGTATTGGGACTCAACAAATTCCATGCATGGTCATCGTGCTTTGGAAGCATGAAAAGAATTTGAAGGTATGATATATGCTTTGGGAAAGCATATGATCGATACCATTACCAATGACCAAGATTGAGAATCTTAGTGATCAAACCCTGAATATGACGATGTAAAATTGATTATATCTTCAAGCTGATCATATGTCTTCCAGTATGCAGGATGTACAGGTATTGGAAATACCTGAGGGTGATGTGATCATAAACGATTGTATAATCATGATGCTTCCATTCAGAGGGAGTGATGAAATATGTTTGGATTTTAGTGGCTCCTCTCAGTAGAGAAGTAATCTGATCTTGGTCCAAGTGTTGGACATTGATCTGAATGAGATTCAGATGCAATTAGAAGATTAGATTTGCTGTCTTGATGTAATCTAGCATCTCTGAGAGGTCTGTGAGATCTAGATTTGAGATGAGATCTCATCATCCAATTCACTATATGTGGAACAATGCAATCGCCTTGTCCTTATCTCCAAGAATCTACGGAGAAAGCACGCTATTCTTGAAAGAGTTCAAGAATAAGTTCTTCGATGAATTATGTATCCAAGCAAAAATATTTTGATAATTAAATGATATTTAATTATCAAGAATAATATGGATAATATTCATATTATGATAATTATTATCCAAGATAATTAAATGAGATTTAATTATCAAGGAAATGTAGATTGTGGATAGTACTATCCATGTTATCCATAATATCAGTGTATATATAACTATGATTTATAATATATTAGAGAGAGCACCTTTGTAAATCGCATTTATTAATTGGTTGTTAGTGAATTGGATTCACATTAAGCAATTATTCGTAAATGTAATTTACAATTTTGTTTGGGTTCTGAATACGATTCACACTTTTTCAATGGAATGATTGAAATATTCGCTAATTAATTTGGAATTAATTTAGGGAATATATTTGAAATAAATGTTGTTGCAAATAACTAAGAGATAATGAGATAATATAGAAAAAGAAGATAAAATCCACTGAAAGAGGTTGTGTCCATCCATGAATTAGTCATGGGTGACTGGATCTTCTTCGAGGATTGCCGGAAACACGCGTCTCATCATCGTGCCCGCAAGTGCCATCTTTGTGGATCGGACTTGAGTCAGAAAGATCTCTTACTTTAGAGATCAAGTGATCGCAACCACGCTTCAAGAGGTATTTCTAATACATTGTGGTTAGACGAAACGATCCATGAAACGTTCTTGGAATCATGTAGTTTCATCTTATGATTTAAAATTTTATAAATTCTGCTGCACCACGCGACTAGGGCGACTAGTCGCTCCGATCGCATAAGATGCGATCCTCACGCTTCCATGATGCACTTGAGGATTCCTCATATCCTTCAAATCCACCATACTATCCAAAGTGTCCCCAGCCACACAAGGGTCACCTGCTTTGCATGTGACCATTTAGAATTTTGCGAGCATGCCCCTTACTTTCCACTAGATCCCATGCGAGCCCAGTCATCATCCAAGGGCACGTGCTCCATACGTGCAACTTGGGACTTTTCCATATAATCCCTCTCCGAACTCGGTAATTACTACTTTGTCCCTTTAATACATTCCTATTTTATTATATATTCTATAATATTGCAAACAAATCCATAGCTTTACTCTTTCATTTGAACCTCATTTTAGCATCATTATATTATTTTAAAAATTGCATGTTGTTCTACAACTAACTCTCTACATTAGGGTATGTCCTTCATATTTTTATGCTATGTGGTTTATTAAAATTTGATATTCTTTTGAAACAATGCTAATTTTGGCCATTTTGTACTTAAATTAATAGATAATTAAACATTGATTGAAAAAATCCAAAAAACTCAGGGATAGTACAATTAATTGTAATTGACATCGTAAACAAAAAGAACTGCATTTGTATGCATATTTTGTGATATAAAAATCATTTCTTGTATTTCAGTAATTGAATTTTTATAGGTATTAAACTCCACTTATTTAAATTTTAGGATTTTCTAGAGTATTTCGTTTATTGATATATATTTGATAATTTTATTTCATAAATATAAGTAGGTTTAATATTTAATATAATTAATTATTGAAATTCATCCTATTTGTATTCATTAATTAATAAAATATTCATTTCGCAATAGAAAATTTCAAAAATTTCTAGTACACTCATTTCACCATTATTTATATCAAGGTCTCGTTTCATAATTTTTGGACTCCGTTTATTTGAAAATTGCATTTTAGTCCCTAAAATCAACCGCATTCGCATTTTTCATTCCATAAATTGCATTAAAAATACCAAAAATATTCGCCTAAAAACCATGCATAAATTTTGATAGACATATTTCTACATTGTTCCTTTGCCTCCTTGTACTCGACCGTGGGACTTGCCCAAGTAAAATAAGAATAAAACCATGCTGATTAAAAATTGAATAAATTATTGTGGTTATTTCTTGACTGATTTTGAATTCCCGCCTACAACAAAATAACAAATTTAAACAATAATTCACGCAAATTAACATAATGTTTACGCATGCTCATCGGATGATGTCGTTGCCGAGGAGGAAAATGGCTTAGATTTTTATCTAAAAAACTAGTGCTATGTTTTCCACACATTCTAGTCTAACCCCCGAACCTGCCATTGTATATTTTCCATTTTTTCTCTATATTTATTTTATTTTCAACATTTATTTTCTTGTTTTATTTTCTTGATTATTTTTTTGTGTCATTCCTTACACACACTCTTTCTCTCTTATTTTTCTTATGAGGTACCCGACGTATGTGGAGCAGTTTCTCATGAAAACCAACGTATTTTCACTGACGCCCAAAAAGCCGCAAAAAAAAAAGATCGAGTCGAGTCGTGAGAGAGCATAGAGTCTAGGATTTATTTTTCAGTAATTTTGATTTTTATAATTAATCATTTATAGCGGTGCATGTTTCGACTCTCGTAAGTGTATAAAGACCTTTAACTTTTTCTATGTTGTGGCATGGCCTGTTTCACTCTCCGATGAGGTTGGGGCCCAACTTGAATAGCTCATAGGTTAGACCTACACATACGACTATTAGAGCTTCTAGGATTTTCTAATTGTGATCGTAGAATCTAGGACGACAATGCACTTTAATTGAGGCGCACATTAGATTGTTTAATTTAGTCAAATTCAACTCAATTCTTAATGGCTAATAGAACTTTCTACTAGATGCGGTTTTATTGGCTTGCATTTATATAAAATAATTTAAATTCCTGTATTGCATCCCACATGGAGATTACGAGGAATCAGTGTAAGTCTTCTATCTAAGCATGGAACATTGTTTTCACGTGCATCCGCTTTTCCTGAATTTCTCCTTCTTGTTCTATGATGTAAATTTTCAATGAAATTGGGACAAGATGGTAGATGTGTATTTGCGCTCACCTAATTTTCCAGTGATCACCTCACTAATATTGGGACTGCTAAACAAAGCTGATTTTAATTAACTCATAAAATCAAAAATTTTTGCAGAAGAGAAACCTCGTCATTGGATTGATTCATTTGTTTGAGTGAGCGAGAGATGACATTTAAGGATAGAATCAAGCTCCGAATTTCCATATTGACTACTGATTCGATAAAAACCATTAGCTACTTCTCAGGAGGAAATACAGGTAGTCAGTAAACTGTCTCGATTTCCTTAGCAGAGTGGATGGTTTAAAGGATACTACGCAAAGCTCCGTCCTTGAGCAACAGGTAGCTATTTTACAGCCCACACTTACACCTATATCGATTGAATTTTAAGTATGTGCAATTAGTCATATGTATTCGGGACAACCTTTAGGAAAATTTCTTCTATTAAAAGCTTTCCATTTCTTTTTTACAAGATTCAATTTATCACCAACTAAATTGACAAGATAATTATCCGAACTCTTGCGGCCCTCATTGTCCGAGTTGGTGAACCTGGAGTTTGAATAGTGTAAACATTAGCGTACACGAACCAATCTCAAATATCAAAAATCGCACACTTGTGCCATTACTCTCCCTCCTTGATTTAACTATTTTCTTCGGTTGAGTATCCCATGCACGTGAACATCTTTAACTAAGATCCATTATGTCAGCTCATCCACCTCCTTTGAAGACATTGGGACATTACTCAGAGTACCCATCAAATTATTACTTTGAAAATGAATTATTTTCGATCAAACCCCATTTTTCTAAACCCTCTTCCTCCAAAACATCCTCCAACATTTGCAGGAAACTCTAGCACTTGGATAAGTCTATCCCACTTCATAAATTCAAACCCATATTATTCAAATCATCTGACCAGCTTCAACACTTCATATTATTTGCCAACTCCCCCAGCCTTTGCTACACATGATCAAAACCAATCATGGACCGACCCAACATATTCCCAATTTCATGTCGGACCTCATGAACCATTCAAAGATCAATCTATTTTGAGATAAATGACTGGCCAAGACACAATACCAACCGACTACATTCTTTCCTTGTCATAGTATTGGGATAGGTCAACCATTCACAGAATCACATCTAGATTGGACCTTAGGGAATAACAAGATGGACCAATCATAACAAAGGGGGAGGCCCGCACATCCTGAGCATCTGTATGGGATTCACACTATTGACAAACCTGGACAACCTGCACATAAAGGGGACTTGGTCGATTGTATCAACACACGCGAACCCTATATGATTTCAAGATATGAGGATCCGATCAATCATGACCATGGAAATGGACTCTACTCAACCCAACAATACATGCCTAAGTCACAATATGTTGAGTATGAAACTTCAAATTCTCAGCAGTATCCTTTAATTGAATAGACTGATCCCAAGATTTGTATTAAAAAAAATTTAGAGGATGAAATTTCAAGGGTAAGTAAGTGATGTGAATTAATTGAGGACAAATTTGGAAATTTCACTTATTTACTAATATCATTTTATGTAGCTCGGGTATGGAAGTGGAAGATCAAATGTTTGGATCTCAAGTTGAAAATCCCAAGAATACTCAAAACTCACAAATCGTGTAGACCCTAGGGAAACTCGGACAACAACATATCTGCACTACACCCTTAAGGATAGCTCTTACTCTGATCAAAGCCCCTCATCTGTGGATAACTACATATCTACACACCACACCGAAAAGGCCACAAAATTTTAAAAAATCAAAAACACCTCAAAAAATTGAAAACCGAGAAAAAACCAATTGAAAGTGGAGAGGATTTAAGGAATCTGGATCCGACCCTAAGGGAAGCACTAGATAGGAGGTTGATTTTTTAACTTCCCTTGATTCAAGCCATTGAACACTTCCCCAACCTTAAAGATTTGTAATGAGTAAATTAGTACCGAAAAAGTCCGCCAGCATGAGAACAAGGACATAAAGACATATCCTATCAATGGCCACCTCTTTGGAATTGAGGAGAAAGACCACGAGATGCAGAGTGAAGCTGTTGCCCATATTTGAATGTGGAATCAAATGTGCAATATTTACCCATGCTTGAATCGATGACGACACACCAATCAATATCCTCCTGACCTCTATATTTGACAATCAGGAAGATTAGAGAGATTGTTCAACTAGCTGACTGATATATAAAGCGGCTGAGAGGAACCATTTCTTTCATCGTTACATTCCAAGGTGCTCCGCTCAAGGAGGACTTCACGATCATTGATATTGAGCATCTTCACCCAGTTTCCTATCTATCTCAGAATTCCATTATTGGCATTGGCTAAGGTAATTATTGAGTATGTGACTCGGGAAATCAATTTTAAAGCATTGGGAGCACTTCGATCTCACACAGTTTTTGAGGAACCACTATTATATAAGGCAACCCACGAAGCTTTCAACAGCTGTAACCACCCAGCAGTAGACGAGCCCTATCTTGCTGCTACACCTGAGATAACGACTATTGAAGAGACTATTGGTTTAGAGAATCATCCCATTGTTCCATTTCTCGCTGATCTCACCATGGGAAAGGACTTCTATTATGATCCTGAGACATATGCATGGGCATATCCTGAGTTCATTGAAACCTCATTTGATAACTTCGATCAAAATGACCTGATACAAGAATGCATCATCATCAAGTCAATTGAGAACGAATATGTGGAAAATGCACTAACTAGTAATTCAGATACTCTCCCCACTATTCCATTTCCCACCGCTCTCACCATGGGAAAGGACTTCTATTATGATCCTGAGACATATGCATGGGTGCATCCCGAGTCGGTCGAAATCTTCTCTGATCCCCTTGACCAATTCAATCCCACTCAAGAGTGCACCAACATTATGACAACTAAGAACAAATACGCAGAACATTCATCGACCAAGGAGAGAATTTTCAAAGGTTATTCAGCTGGAGACTCTATTATCAACATCTCACCCTCTGGACAAGCACCTTCACAGAAAACACAAAAAATGGTTTCTCCTTCATCTAAAAAGAAAGTCACATTTGACCATCCGGAAGAGGAATCGTCTGATGATTCCCATCTGGTCCAGAAAGGGTAATATACATGAGTGAGGTATGTTTGGCAGTTGTAAAACCCTATCTACGCAATGATCCAAACCCTGATTCCAATTGGATGACTCATGTTCCTCACTATTATTCGTCCAAAGATGATTCTCCTAGTCTCATTAAATATACAGGAATAATCTCTTATGCCCATACTGATATTAACGTTTATGAATGTTCATCCAAGGATGAATCGCTTGATCCTAAGAAGGAAAAATTTTGAGAAAACAACTAAAGCACATTAAGAATAAGAATATCTAGAGTACCTCCACTTTCAAATACTATTCCTCTGATGATGACTTCGAGGATGGTTGTATATCATCTGATTCAAACGCATAATCTACTCTCCGGTGTAAATTTTCAAAGGATAACAATGACAATGGCTGCGACTCATATGCTTCATCTTCTTCTTATCATTATGATCTCCCTCCTCAAGATCACAAAAATATCGATCGAAAACTGCCTTAATCATTGGTTACTCTCCCTCCCTCCCGACCCCATCAATTCTCATTATACATCTTCTTCCTCTACTTAGGGCAAGGCCTAAGTATGGGGGGGACCGATGCCATATGTATGTAACACTCTCTTCATCAAATCCTTCTAACAATCACTCTAATCCCACCCTTCTTCCATACCTAGTCTGACCAAGAGACCAAGTATAAGGGGACTCGATGACATATGCATATACTCTCTCCATCCACCTCTCCCATCATCTGCCTCATTTCTTGTCTTCTTCTGTACGTAGACTAATCACAATCTAAGTATAAGGGCGCAAACTGACTTCTATTTTTTAATTCTTTTTCACCCTCTTGTACTTAGCTCGAGCTATGTCTTCTTTCTGCTTTTTGTGCTCTGAGGACATAGCACTCGCTAAGTATAGGGGTGTGTGTATATATACAATGTATATATTTTACCCAAAGCTCATACTTTAGTGTAAGTCTATGTGTATTTACGGGATGGGCTACTTGATGGATATGGTGATATCCTTAAGCGCATCACGGAAGCATGAGGATTACATTGTATGCGTTTGGGAGCGACTAATCTCACTAGTTGCTCGATGCAACGGAAATTAAATTTTTTCAAGTGACCAAACCACATGATCCAAGAACACTTATCGGATCATTTTGTCTAAACCACAAATAAGTAATAGGATTACCTCTTGAAGAGTGGTTTGATCGAGTCTCTAAACGAAGAGACCTCCTATCTCAAGTCCGATTCGACGGAGGAGACGCTTGCGAGCGTGTTGATGAAACATGTGCATCTCACAATCCATGTTGATGATCCAAGCCACGGATCTCCTGATCTCGATAAATGAGATACAACGTCTTCTTCACGAGCAAGGCACGTCGAAGTAGGTGGAGATCCACGAGCAGACCATCGGGCAGTGTAACGATGACGTTGTGGTGATGGAGAATCTCTATAGGGCATCAGTGGTGGATGGCCACATGAGAGAGATAGAGAGAGTAGGCATGTAGAGAGAAAGAGAGAGAGAGAGAGAGTTTTTGTCTCACTTGTAACCTAGAAGAGCAAAGGTGCCTCTCCTTTTGTAATATTTTATCTCAATCACGGGACAACACAAATCCAATGGCTCTCATTGATTTGTTTTTCTTTTTAATGGCCAAGATTTGTGTTGGTAAAAACCAACAACAATTAATTTAATTGAGATTAAATATATATCGATGAATCAATATAATTCAATCACTAAATTAAATCAAGATCTCATGTAGATCATAAGAGAGAGTGCCTCCTTCCATGTTGGAAGGAGGGGACGACCACACAGTCCTAATAGGAGTGGTAGCCATCCACCCCATATATATGAATGGTGGCTCTCATCTTTATAAAGCAATCTCCAAGATTATGCAACAACTTTTGATGTAAATTATTCTACAAAAATAATTCACAATTATTTTGTAGACATTGTAATCTTGCCATTGAAAAATTTGTGAATCATATTGACAACCCAAAATAAAATGTAAATTACACTTTCAACTCAATGTCCAATGTAAATCCAATTCACATTAACAGTTAATTAACAAATGTAAATTAAAAATAGCTCTCTCTTAAATATTATAAATCACATTTATAATATATATGACTAATATGGATATTGCTATCCACATTATTCATATCCATGACAATTAAATCACATTTATTCATCTTAGATCTATATTCTCTTGTTCTCAAATAATATGAATCATATTCACATTATTCATGTATTTGATAATTAAATCACATTTAATTATCATAGATAACTCTCCTTATAATATGAATCAAATTCATATTAGTCGTGATAATTAAATCACATTTAATTATCAATTTTCTCAATGCTCGGATACACATATCAACAATGAAATTATCCATGAACTCTTTCAAGGATAATGCGCTTTCTCCGCGAATACTTGGAGATGAGGATAGGGTGATTGTATTGTTCCACGTATAGCGACTTGGATATTGAGATGATATCTAAAATCCAGATCACGATCCTCCCATAGATGCATGATTAAATCAAGATCGCAAATCTAATCTTCTCATTGCATCTGAATCACATTCAAATCAATGTCCTACATTTGGACTAAGATCATATAACTGCTCTACTAAGAGGAGTCACTAAAATCTAGCCCCGTTTCAACACTCCCTATGAGTGGAAGCATCATGGTTATACAATCGTTTATGATCACATCACCCTCAGGTATTCCCAACACATGTACATCCTACATACTGGAAGACTCATTATAAAACCGAAGTATTAGATCAACATTACACTGTCTACTTCAAGTTTTTTACCCTTGAGATCATATTTCAAGTTATGGAACAACCTGATTATAAAACACTTATTATTTTCCTTATATCATTTTAAATGATTAAGATATCATCTACATTTAGCATGATGAACACAAAGGCACTCCCACTAAGCTTCACATGGCTCATCAAAATTTTATATGAAATCATAATATTTATATTTTCATCAAATCTTATGTTCCAACCTCAAAAAGCTTATTTAAGTCCATAGATGGATTTCTTTATCTTGTACATCTTGCTTTCCCCAACCGTGAAGCCTTGGGCCTACTTCATGTGAATATCATCAGAGAGGTATTCATAGAGGAATGCAATATTGACTTTCATCTTACAGATGACAAAGTTATATTCTGTAGCTATAGTCAGCAATATTCTGATAGGTTTAAGCATGGTCACTGAAGAGCAAGTCTCATCGCAAGCGATGTCTTCTCTTTGTTGTGTATCTTGTTGATACGAACCGTGCTTTGAAGGTCTCTACCTTCTCATCAGGTTCCCTTTCTCTTGAAGATCCATTTACACCTTAATGGGTCTAGACCTTATAGGTGGATCCTCGAGGGTCTATATACAACACTTGTACATGAAGTCCACTTTAGACTTTACTGTTAACATCCATCTTTCCGTGTCTTGATCTTCAGAAGCTTCATCATATGAAGTTAGAACATGTTACATTTAACAGACACATGGAATACATCCTCAAACTTATTTGAAGAGGTATTGGTGTTTCATCTTTTATTATCCTTTTAGTTTCCGATTTCAGGAGCCTTATTATCATCTCAAGATTAAATGAGTTCCTTTACTTCATTTTCATATTGATTCTTAAGAGAGTCATCCTCTAAGAATCACATTCTCAGATATGATGTCTTTTAAGAATCTCAGGATCGTAAAGTAGGTTTCCAATACCAACCTTGATTTTCCTAATGAAGTAGCATTCTCTAGTGCTAGATTCCAGCTTATATGCATGGAACCTTATTAATGATATACATTGTATGTTGAGATATATGCAAGGTTTAAGTCCTTATTAATGATATACATTGCATGGAACCTTATTAATGATATACATTGTATGTTGAGATATATGCAAGTCCCTTTATACTTCAGGTACATAACGACACTCTTTAACGACACTCTTTTAGTACTAAGACTTAAACCTTGCATATAAACATTATATTGAGATTTGCTAAACATATCCCAAATCCTATTCAAGCAACATGTTTAATAGAATGTAGATCACGTATATCAGGTAACCAATATTGTGATATAGATCACATCTAATCAATTATTGGTTAAGGCTATGTCATTTAAGGAAATAATTATCATCAAATATTTTAAAAATATTTATGCACAATTATTCCAGGAAATTAAACAATTTAGTTCACTAATTGATTAAATGGCGATCATTAGGTTCTTGATTAGGAATGTATTTCCAACAGTGACCCTCACTTACTAAAAATACCATATCTCAATCAATTTAAATCCAAATTAAGCAAAAAAAATATTTTCTAAAGTTTGATAATTTAATTCACAATAGAACCGAAGTGATTTGCATGCATTTAAAGGCGTTTCAAATCCACAATTAACATCTTAATTACGTCATGATCCGCAGTCCCTGAAACAATGGATACATGTTCACTAAAATGATCATAATTTAAGCATACGGAATCCAAATTACGTAAACTCAGATCCTACGGTTTCCTTATTTAATTTAGAACAAAAGACAACTACTATTTTCGTGTTTAAACAATTTAAACAGTGGGCGAAAATAATCTCAAAACAGAGATTTGAAAATGAAATGCAATAAAACTTTTGCGAACCCTAATGAACCCAAGTCATCCTCGGTTCATGGATCGCAACCAAAACCTTCGACCTAAGGCTCTGATACCACTTGAAGGATATGGTGAGATCCTTAAGCGCATCACGGAGGCGTGAGGATCGCATCGTATGCGTCTGGGAGTGACTAGTCGCACTAGTTGCTCGATGCAGCAGAAATTGAAATTTTTCATGTGATGAACCACATGATCCTAGAACACTTCTCGGATCGTTTCTTCTAAACCAAAAACAAGTAATAGGATTACCTCTTTAAGCGTGGTTGCAATCGAGTCTCTAAAGGAAGACACCTCCTATCTCAAGTCCGATCCGATGGAGGAAATGCCTGCGAGTGTGTTTGTGAAACACGTGCTTCTTGCAATCCATGTTGATGATCCAAACCACAGATCTCCTATCTCGACAAACGATATATGAAGTCTTCTTCTCGAGTAAGGCACGTCGAAGTAGACGGAGATCCACGAGAAAACCATCGGGCAGCATAACGACGACGCTGCGGCGATGGAGAATCTCTCTAGGGCATCCACGAAGGATGACCACATGAGAGAGATAGAGAGAGTAGGCATGTAGAGAGAAAGAGAGAGAGAGAGAGTTGTTGTCTCACTTGTAACCTACAAGATCAAGGCTGCCTCTCCTTTTATAATATTTTGGGATCCGCAGATCTCAATCCATGGGACAACACAAATCCAATGACTCTCATTGATTTGTATTTCTTTTTAATGGCCAAGATTTGTGTTGGTAAAACCAACAACAATTAATTTAATTTCGATTAAATATATATTGATGAATCAAAATAATTCAATCATCAAATCAAATCAAGATCTCATGGAGATCATAGGAGAAAGTGTGCCTCCTTCCATGTTGGAAGGAGGGGACAACCACACATTCCTAATAGGAGTGGTGGCCGTCCACTCCATGTATATGGAAGGTGGCTCTCATCTTTGTAATGCAATCTCCAAGATTATGCATTGACTTTTGTTGCAACTTATTCTACAAAAGTAATTCACAATTATTTTGTAGACATTGCAATCTTGCCATTGAAAATTTTGTGAATCATATTGACAACCCGAGATAAAATGTAAATTACATTTTCAATTCAACATCCAATGTGAATCCAATTCACATTTACATTTAATTAACCAATGTAAATTACAAATAGATCTCTCACATATTATAAATCACATTTATAAAATATATGACTAACACAGATGTTGCTATCCACGTTATTCATATCCATCATAATTAAATCACATTTAATCATCTTGGATCTCTATTCTCTTGTTCTCAAATAATATGAATCACATTCACATTATTCATGTCTTTGATAATTCAATCACATTTAATTATCTTAGATAACTCTCCTTATAATATGAATCAAATTCATATTACTCATGATAATTAAATCACATTTAATTATCAATTTTCTCAATGCTCGGATACACATATCAAAAACGAAATTATCCATGAACTCTTTTAAGGATAATGCACTTTCTCCACGAATACATAGAGATAAGGACATGGAGATTGTATTATTATATGTATAGTGACTTGGATATTGAGATCACATCTCAAATCCAAATCTCGGTCCTCCATTTGATGGATGTTTAAATAAAGACCACGAATATAATATTCTCATTGCATCTGAATCACATTCAGATCAATCTCCAACATTTGGACTAAGAACAGATTACTTCCCTACTGAGAGAAGTCACTAAAATCCAGACCTGTTTCATCACTCCATTGGAATGGAAGCGTCATGGTTATACAATCGTTTATGATCACATCACCCTTTAGTATTCCCAATACTTGTACATCCTGCATACTTGAAGACTCAGAATAAAATCGAACTATTAGATCAACTTTACACTGTCTACTTTAGGGTTTTTATGAGTAAGTTTCTCATTCGATCATTAGGAGTTGGTATCGATTATATACTTTCCAAAAGCATATATCATACCTAGGTATTGATCAAATACTTTCCAGAAGTATATATCAAACCTACAAATTCAGTTAAGCTTCCCAAGCAAGACTACTGTGCACGAAATTTGATTCTTCCCAATATCTCATGAGTGAGCACACGTCTTCCGGTTCAGTAACTGAACTCGTATGATCCCTTTGAGAGATCGTATTACCCATAGGCCCTTGTATGCACACCAGCGCGCCGGTGTATAGACCTTGATTAGGTCATCAACCTATTGGTCTGCCAAATGTACATATATACATATAGTAACACATCTGTCTCCGGTCAGAGGAAGCATGCCTGTATCGTGACATCATACAATATAGGAATTTGGTTATCTCGATCTCATTAAGTTAACTCTTTGACCTAACTTATCTAACACCTCTGAATCTCTATTCCTATGTAGAAGACCTGCATCAAGAGGTCGGTTAGATATCTGCCTAAATGAGAAAAGAATTGCCATCTCCTACATAGGCTGGAGATTATCTCTTAACAATCATCTGACAGTGCTTGATGAGTCCTCAATCTAACCCTTTAGATATTCATCCAAGCACCAATCTCTATGATTTAATAGTTGAATCAACATCTGTCTGATTTTAAGATGGCCATAGTACATAACCCTATTTGTACTAAGGGGCCTATTATGCAAATTATTTATTCTTCATTTCAGATAAGGGAATGATATTCGCAATAACATTTATTTCCTAATGGCTCGACGTGAGCTTGCATGTCCAACACTACTAACTTGTAAATCAACAAAAAAACATTAAGAAAAAAACAAAAAAATGAGTTTCGCAACTAACGTTGATTGTGTCCAACCAAAAAAATTGAAAAATGGTTTCTTATTTATTTTTCCAAAAAAAATATTCAAAAAATCTCAAAAAAGAAGGAAATCGTAAAATTAAAAAATGTTTCTGCATTTCGCACATCCACACTTCATCCTACATTACATGCATATGCATCTGTGAAAAGCCATTGGGTTCTGATCCGAGTTTTGAGTAGAAATCGAGAGTGGTCTGGACTTGAACTTAATCCACCTAATTTTCAGAGGAACTTCACCGAGAAATAGGACTTTAAAAGTTTCATGTCTTCGACTTAATTCTTCAAGTTTCGCATGAAAATGTGCAAGAGTTGGCTCTTAGTGTCTAACCTGGCCTCTTCATTCATGGGTACGACTTCGGAATACGAAATTAATTTGTACTCTCGCACTATGCACTTCAGCTCTACTAAGACAGGGTGTTGGAAGACTGTGTGAGTTTCTTTTCTGGTAGCTTGTACATTTAAAGATCAGAGTATGAGTTGAAATAAAGCTTCGGAAAAGGAATGGATGGTTGGGCACAATTATTTCTAAGACCCCTAAACATGTACAGAAAAAAAGGTTCCATACCCATAGGGGCACAACAAGATCCAGGTAGAGCTACCAAAAATCCAAATACAAAGAAGCCTTGTACCAAATAAATATTTGACCAAAGGATCCAAGCTTCAAGTCAGCGTACATATCTTTGTGGAGACTCAGCTACACTGACTAGCTTCACAAGTAGAGGTGACTACAATAGTCACCCTCCAATTCTTCTAATTTCTCCCTTGATTCGATTGTGAACACAATGCGACAGATCTTAAAAGGAAATACCTGACTCCCTGATGGAGAGTTAATGGAGAGGAGGTTTGCATGGTAGTCTGACATTCTGGATGATAAGAGCTAAAACCTTTCATACACATGAATCGATTGTTCAATGTTCATGGGGTATGCATTGGGAGAAGGATTGATCTAAGATGACTTATGAGCAGAAATAGTGACAATGATGTGCTGAACTTGGCGCCTGTTGATTTTAAAACACTAAGTCTCACAGAAGTTCCGCCAAACCAATAATCGAAAGGTCGGGTCTACTTCCATTTTCACCTTCTGCTCATGGTCTAGGTATGGAACCCAATCTCATCTCACCTCATTGCATTTCTTCAAATGCTTAGGGAAGATCATGGTTTAAGTATATGGAGATGATGAATCTCAATTTCATCACTCTAAAAATTACTAATTAAGCTGAAATGCCCAAAATTTATTGGAATTTCTTCATTTATATTGCATAATTAGCATTCAAGCATGTGTTAATAATAATTGCATTTTATCACTCATATTGCATAAAATAAGAAGCCAAAAATCACAACGAAATTGATATGTAAATAAGCCTAACTTCCCTGATTTTTAAACTAATTCATGCTAACTCGAAATAACCTGAAACCATCTCCATTGTGTACATATAATAAAAATAATAAATGAAAAATCCAAAAACTCAATAACATAAATAAGTGGACCTGAAACTCAAAACCCAATTCTAGGATTTCCGAGCTAAAATATTGATATATTCCTTATCCAACATCTGATTGGGTCCTACTCACTTTTAAACTAATGTATAGTCAAATACCTTCAAAACAAGACCAAGTTCAAGTGAATCAGAGCTCATATGTGAATGTTGGGTTTCGGGCCTCTTTTGTACATTTTGTATTTTAGAGATTTTGACCTATTATTTTATGTACATAATTAACTAATTTTATTTTATTTCTTTTCCATTTTTTTTTTGATGAATGTTTTATTCAAATTCGTAAAAATACAAATCTAAAATGAGCTTGAAATCAAAGAAAGTAACTTAGTTTGAGTCATCACTACATGTTTGTACAAAAGTTGTCGTTTTCATATTCTATTTTTTTCTTATTTTTCTTAGTTAATAAAAACCCAAAAAAAATATATTAATGTGTAGATATTTCTCTTTGATTTCATTTAATTTGTTCGGAGTTTTATCTATTTTAAAAGTAGACAAAAAAATTGTTAAACCTAAAAATCAAGGTATTATATGTACATGGAGTACCCAAAAATATCAATTTATGCAAATGATTGATTTTGGTTTTGGTCTCTTTATGAATTGTAGATTTCGTCGAGACAAACAACTTTTGTGAAGAACACTTTTAGATCTGAGGTCGTTTGATAATTCATTTTAATTTTTCTTCTTCTTTAATTTTTGATTTTTCTGTAGCTGACACGTGGTAGCTCCAGGAGTCGACACATGTCACTCATTTTTGTTATTTATTTTCCATTTATTTCATAAATAATCTTAAAAATTTAATTAAATAAAATTTTAAAAAATAAGGGGCTACCACGTAGACACATTAGGGGTGTCCGATCTCGGCTAATCAGACGACCCATTTGTGTCCCCTTCCTCCGACTCTCCCTCCCACTTTCCCAAATCAGGCACCACCGTCCCCCGTCCTCCTCCGTGATTTTCTCCACCACCATAGCCAGACCCTTATTTTCCCTATTTAACCCATCGTCGGGCTGCCATTTATCCACATTCACCATTAGTACTAGCAAAGAGACGAAGGAGATCGATGGTGACAACCAGATCTCCTCCCCCTCCGATCCGGCAAGATCTGAGGGATCTCTACCTCGTTGCAACTGAGCCCCCTACGGTGATCTACCATGCTCCATCGCCATCACCTTTGAGCCAATATCGTCAACTACAACAACTTAAACCACATGCAATACCTTTGTGTTCCACCTTCTTCAACTCTGCACTTCATTGACATGCTCCATGAAATTCTGCCTCGACAACATGCTTCTCCAGTGACTCTCCATAAGTGATTTATCTCCAAGGACTCCACCGACCTTAGCTCCGACGTCAAGGTCATCAATCACCGTCTCCTTGGTTGTGTCCTGTGTCGCCCAGTCAAGTCTTGTCCTCATCGACGACTCGCCTCCCTCGACAAGCTCCTTCTACAGTCACTGATCTCTCGATGTTGGGGTCCTCCTCCATTCGCCTCACACAGAAGACCTCATTTGTTGGCCACAATCACGGCACCGAACTCCCTCCAAGAGTTCGTTGCCCAGAGCTTCATCGACTTCAGGATGGCTCCACCACTCCACCCTTGGAGAACTGCCCTCGCTAGGGCCCCGCCTTCGCCTTCGTCGCTCCTCGACCGTTCACCGCCAAGATCCCCCACCCATCCCCACCTTCACTGACTACAGGCGCTCCGCCCCTCCCATCTGTCGGGGGCAAAGACCAAAGAATCCCCTTGCGTGCTCCGCATGTGTGAGGATCAGGCTAATTATGTTGAAGACCCAGTAGTTTACCTTAATATCCAAAGCGTCCCTAGCCACCCAAGGGTCACGTGCTTTGCACGTAATCGCTTGTAATTTTGCGAGCATATACTTGATTTTCACTTTTTTGACATTTTTGATAAAAAACATGTCTAATGTATTTTCTGATTTCCTTTATTCCTATATCCACAAAACAAAGGGAGGAAAATGAAAAAGCCAATGCATGATTAAACAAAATGATGCATGTAGGAGCTAAGAGATGCGTCCTTGTCGCCAACACTCTACATGAAAAACGATCTACGTAGAATTGAAATACAGAAAAATAAACTAACCTATATGATGCATGTGAACCGTCCTAAGATGATAACTTCTATTATATGAAGAATTGGTGTTAACTAATCAGAAGAGAGACCTGAGTCCGGTCTTGGAAGTTGCTTGGTTCCTGCCACAACGGGTCCTGCTAGCATTGTATACAACTTCTCACGGCGTTACTTCTAATCTAATTAAATTAACTTTTTATTTGACTATGTCTGATTGTGTTCTATAGGAACATATATTCTATTAGGGTCTTGGACCTTAGTTCTATCGAGCTCAACCAAAATAATTAAAGCAATCAATAGATAGTTCATGAAATTTACTTGAACAAAGGAAAAATAAGGCGATGAAAAACAAAAGAGGTGAGGTCCCCCTAGTGCACCGATACGTGGTGAAACAGACCCCACCAAAAAGGTATATAGTGTTCTTTTATGAGATTTCAAATGCTAGAAATTAATAAATGAAAGTCTATGCAATTTTTTAAGGCTATGTCTCCTTTAAATTTTCTTCTCCTCCTCTTACGCTTTCATATGGTCGGTCAAAAGTCGCCTCCGCTTCACTAGAGTGCACTGATGCTCCTAAAAAAACTGCTCCAGCTCGTCATGCCCTTGCAAGAAAGAGAAGATAAAGAATGTGTAAGAGACACAAATATAAAAATTATGAGCAAGGAAAAAAGGATTAGACATAGGGATATGAATAATGAATGAATGCATAAAATATTAATAGAAATATACAACCAAGAATAGTAGATCAAAAGAGAAACCGAACTACCCTCGTTGTGCCTCCCCAGCAACATCAACATTTTATTGCGAGAGGGATCTCTCATGTTTTCATTTGTGAAATAAAAGTGTTTTGTCAATAACCCACCTTCAATTAGAAATTTTATTTACTCTCACGCTAAATTAGTTGCAAAGAAATGCAACAAGAGAATTTTTGCTATTTATTTATTCCTGTATAACAACATGATCGAACTTAGGGAGGCTACAAATCTCGAGGCTTATTCAAATAATTTAAAAAATCAATTAAAAGAAAAAAGGGAACAGAAATGACAAGTAACTTCATTTTTTTGTTAGATTTTTATCTTTTTTGTTTTTTTTGTTTTTTTATTTTTGTATTTCCTTATTATCAATTTTTATTAGATTTTAACTTTGCAAATTTTTAACTTTAAAAAATAGTTCCAATTTATTAAAGAGAATTATACACGAATGAAATGCAATTTTTAGATTTTTCAAATATGATAAAAATGATAAAAAAATACATAAAGAAAATATTTCTATGTTTTGATGAATTTTTTACTATTTTTGTAATTTTTCACAGATTTTTAGATTTTTTAAGATATTCAAAATGAATAGAAGTGAGGAATAAAACAAATTGTGAGCAGACAAAACTATTTCGTAATTTAAGAATATAAAATAAATTCAAAAGTTACTGGATTTATTTTTCCTAAAAACAATAATGAATTATATACGAACAAGAGTGGAATCACTATTTTTGGATTTTTTCTATCATTTTCTGTAAATTTTTAAAGTTTTTTAGTATTTTACAATTTTTTTATTTTAAAAATATGTAATTCGTGAAATTTTCATAGAAAATAAAGGACGCGAAATGCAAAATGTTCTAATTCCTTGGGAATTTTTGACACAATATTTGAATTTTTAATATTTTTTTCAATTTCAAACAGGAAAATGCGGAGTTTTTGATTTTCTAATATTAACAAACAACAATATAATGCAATTCAAAATCTTTAAAATGAATAGACACAGAGTAGGAATATAACACTTTTTCTATAATTTGTTAAACATGAAAAATATTTAAATAAATAAGGAAGGCATGCAAAATAAATGTTTGGAAATACATGACTAAAAATGCAATTATTTAATGTTTTTGCATTAAAAGATAACAAGAAATGGAACAAGGAAGGTTTACAAATTACAAAAAAAATCGTGCATAACACATGCTTGAAGTCGGTAGGGGTTATTTTGCAAGTTGAGAACTTCTAGGTGATTTAATGTAATTTAAGACAAAATAGGGTTTTGTCTTATGCTAGTTCTTCAAAATAAAAAGGGATCAAAGGGATGTCACTACATTCTCCATTCTTCTACAAAAGGTGACAAACGACGATGGAAGGCCCTATGGTTGTAGGCGATCGGCAGTGGGATGATCAGGAGTAGTGGCAGAGGGTCTTGCATGGCGGTGTGGTGTGATGAAGGTGGTCGACGAGAACTATGAGGAGTAGCTCAGTGGTGGATCCGTAGGTGTAGGATGACAAAGCTGCGGTGGAAATTGGTGTAGAGTCGAGGTAGGGAATGATGGGGGCACGTCTTCGCGTGGGGGGATGTGTGTTTGTGGCTGAGTGGCCGAAGGACAATGAAGATCCGAGGTTGCGCAGTTCGTTCAAGGAGGGGCAATATAGTTGACCGATGGAGTTACTCCAGGTCAGCATATGTATGGATCTGCCCTTGGCGGAGGAGGGTGGGTGGCCGCGGTAGGGCGACACATGCCTCTGGCAGCAGTGCAGTGGAGAGTAAGGGTTCCTCAAGGCAGTGAACCTTTGTACGAGGTGAACGATTGTTGCATGATGGTGACGGTGGGTCTCATGGAGTTGCGATGGTGGAGGACGAAGATGTATTGTCCGTAAGAACGAGTAGGATAACGACATCGACGAAGGGGCGAAGGGGGCTGTGCGAGCTCCAGGTGGCGGCTGCAATGCTACCCACCCAAATTTTTTTGTAAAAAGAATTTTTTTAACACAAAACATGAATTTTCCTTTTTTTCATTTTTTCTTTGTAATTTTTTTCCTAAACAACAAACTTTTTTTCTTTTGTTTTCCTTTTTTGGAATTCTTGAACTTATAAAAGGAAAAATGACAACGTCAACTCAAGCACTACAACTCCGTCAAAAATTATTGTACAGAAAATGTTAATGAAAATGGTCTGGAAGTTGTGATGGAAGGATCGTGTCTCTAGCCACCATGCGTGACAGGAGTTGGAAGATTGTATGAGATAGAATAGGGATGTGGGTAGATCGAGATGTTGATATAAAATTGGAATCGAGGAGAATGAAATCATAATGATGAATTAGGTTTGAGAATATAAGATCTAGAATTAAAAATTGACAACTAAAATTAAACTAAAAATTAGATGATTAACCTAGATTAAAAATGAGAAATAAAATGTATCTCACAGTGGGAGTGGATAGAAGTCGTGATCGCCTTGACGAGGATGGACTCCCTGTCACCGGATGGTTCGGAAGCTGGGCATCTCTCTATGACAAGAATGTTCTTGGAGAATTCGCTCCTCTCACCAAAAGATTGATCAAGTGATAGTGAGGGAGGAGGAACCAATTAAATTAAATAAAAATATGACTATGAATTTCAAAATTGGATGGAGAGAAAAATAAGGAAGTTAGTGGTGGAATTATTTACCTAATTAAATAATTAAACAATTTTCATCGCTTTACTAAATTAAATAATAAATTTTAATTATTTAATTTTTTAGTGTGTTTTTTTAAGGAAATCGATTTTATACATATACTATATAAAATGGTACATTATATACATAGTTAAATAAGGAAATTAGTTTATTTTATTTTTAGTTTATTTTATTTTTTCAAATAATGACTAGAAATATTTACAGTTATATACAAAAACATTATGTTTATGAACAAATATTTGTACATATATACAATAAATAAATGGAAAAATTGCAAAAATGACCCCAAAAAACCATCTTTCAAACCATTACTCCAAAAATTATGAAAGTATTTCCCTTTCAAGGATAATTTAATTTAGAATATGATGGAAGTGAGTTTGATTCAATTTCATTCATATGGAGCCTGAATTGGTCTTTCAATTATTGTTATAGAACTTTTTTCTAAATGTGGTTACTTTTATTCAATACATAATTTTATTTAGCAACTAATTTTATTATTTAGAAAATATTTTTATTTATTACTGTCGTTTAGACAATTATTTAGTTTGAGGTCAATTAATGGACAAATAAAATAGTATAGGGTTTTATACAAATATACGTAGTACAAATGAACAATATTTACAAAGTATTTTGAAGATTTTTCGATTAAAGATCATATCTCCCCCTTCTTTATTCCCGATCGATCATGTCATGTCTTGACCCTCTTTCTGGGTTCGGGTTAGCCTATATCTATTACCTAAGTACAATCTTTTATTTTCTTTATATTCACTTTAATTCTTTATTTATTTACTTTAGGTTAAAATAATAATATATGTACAATATTTATACACAAATGCAGGTTAGTAAGAATATGGCTTTATTATTATAAACAAGTGTTCTATATGAGATTTTAAGTTAAAAAAAAAATAAAGATGATGAATTATACATTCATCATCCCCTTATGCTTTTCCTTTGCTAGTCCCTTACTGGAAACGTATTCGAAATAATAAGTGAATAGAAGAAAAGGAAAGGAAAAAGAAATTCGGATAATTTTGAGTATTATTATTACCTTCATAAAGTTGTAATATAGAGCTCTTTGATATTTTTGGATTACTTGTGTGGCAGAACCTTATGGGTAAATGGATTTAAAAGCTAACAACCTTCCATAAAACTCTTATTCAGGTCACCTTAATAGTCAGGTCAGAACAAGTCTAAATACACAAATTCTTTTAACCGTGAATCTTTATTGTACGATGCAAGTGAATTATAGCTACCCATCTAAACAACTTCTCTCAACAAGGTCACTCTAGTCCCCTGGTCTGGCAACTCTTTCCTCGAGGAGTTGTAATATTCACTTCTAAGTTCAAGTACAACAAGTTCAAGAAGAGGAGATGGAGAAAAGAATGGTTGGTAACCAATTCAACTACCTATCTTCGGATGCATGACCAGTGTAGCCAAGTCATCCGCTGCAAGCATACAAAATTTTATTTTGAAGCTCTTTTTTTTACTTGTATATACACTCCGGTAGGCAGTACACTTTTCAATCAGGCCTATCCACTTTTAGAGATTTTGCATTTTTCTTCTTTCTTCCTTTTTTTTCAAATATATACAAGGTGCAACAAGTACACACGGAGTTTTTCCTCTTGATATAGTAGACTATACCTCTTTTAACACATTATTACAACACCACAACATCATGTCTTTAGACCTCAATGCCGCTAGATTAGGTTGAGATGCACTACCCTCCCTAGAGGAAGACGGATATTCCCATTGGTTGTTACATACCTGTGTGCTATCCCAAGCCAAAAAAAATTGTCTCCTTACTACCTCCTCCATGAAGAGCTATATGTAGAGTGCTTGTCCAAGGTAAGCCATAGACTATAAGAATCATGTGTATGTTGTTAAATATTCTACTTAGAGTAATCAAGAAGACATGCAAACATAGACTTATGGACTCAAAGAATTTATTCAATAGGACCTGAATTGTCTTAACTCCAGTTCTTATAAGGTTCCTCTGAAACTAAGTGGATTAAGGTCCAAATATGTCCCATTCTTCAATTTTGTTCCGGACATATTTTAAATGATAATATTATCCATAAAATACACATTCAAATGTAAGAAATATATACAAAGAAAATTTTTAGGGAGTCTTTTTAATTCTTTTAAAGAAAAAGGGCTAATAAAATATATACAACTATATACATGGGAAAAAATGAAGAGGAAAAATGTTTCTCTTTTTTTGTTTTTGTTGTTTTTTTATTTTATTTTTGTTTTTATTTGTTTTTATTTTTTTAATTTTTTGTTGTTTTTCAGTTTTAGTTTTTTTAGTTTTTGTTTTTTTAAAGGAAGACCACCAAAGTCTGTATACACACATGTGGATTTTATGCATTTATAAACATATCCCAATAGTATACAAAAAATAATCGCATTTATAAAATTACGAGTTGTCTAAAGTATATATACAATATATATATGACACCCCCTATACTTAGCTTGAACTATGACATCATAGTGATCAAAGAGCTGCAAAGGAAGACATTACTTGTGATAAGTATAGAAAAGTGAAAATAACAACGACTCAAAGAATGAATAGATATCAGTATTCATCCTATACCTAGGATTAATTAATCCTAAGTATAGAAGATTGTACAAAAGGGAAAAACCGAGGAAAAGAATTGACAGACTCAATAGTTTATCTCGCCCCTCCCATATGTAGGGTTGAATTGCCCTAAGAATAGAATATCAACAAGTTGGGGGACAAGTGAGAAATCAGGAGAATGAAAAATAGAAAAGAGATGACATGAAAAACATCACTCCCCCAAGTACACAGAGTAGAGTATCCCTAAGTATAAGAAACAACAGGAGTGATGAACAGGACGAATATGAAAAACTCAAATTATTCACCCCCACCCCATAGTTAGGATAAAGTACATCCTAAGTATAGCACACAGATATACATAGAAAAGAGATGAATGATAAATGAAAGAGGGAAGGAGCAAAATAGGGCGAAGCACATGTATACAAGGTAGGCATTGATGAGGTGCATCTCAATAAGTGCTAGAGTTTACAACCCTAGCTGGGCGCAAAACCTAGGACAATGATGTATCATGGTTCAAGACGACATCTGTAATGTGAATGACGTACAACCATTGTTTTCGGGTGAGGAGAATAACGTAGTTAATAGTGTAAACAAGGACACCCAGATAAGCAATTAGGCAGGTGTCTCCTATCGGGTAAATAGATGTGCAATTAAAATCGAGTACCTCTAGCACAAAACAAATCTTCATCTCATGGTCAGAGTTGAGTGAATGGTTGGAGATGAGAAAGTAGAACCTGGAGAAGGAAGGATCTATCATGAAATCCTCCACGTCAATCACCGTCTCGAAAATGTATGGGAGCTCATGATGAGGAGACTCAATAAAAGGTATATATCCGATGCATGTAATGAAGAGAGATCAAGTATAACATCAAATAACTCAACGGTCTTATCATCCTTGCAAGGCTCGTCAAAGAGAGAAGAAATATCAAACAAAGAAAGATTAGAGATATCGGAAGAATTGAAAACCTCAGTTAAATCCGAAGACTTGGTCTCGTAGTCCGACAAATCAGATGCACAACCAAGGAAGGAAATCTAGTACAGAGAACACACTTCCCACATATAACCTTAGAGGAGGTTGGAAGAATCAGGCCAATTTGAGGAGAGAATGAATGATCATATTCAAATAACGAGTTCTCTCTCAAACTAAAAGAAAAACCATCCAATGGATCAAGAATATCAGGATCAAATAATTCATAGTCAAGATCGAAGAGTTCATTGAATTACCAGAGTGAAGGAATCTGATGTTGGGAAATATTGGCCAACATTTGGTCATCAGAGTGAAGGGTGGAAAACATGAGTGATGTCAAACACAATGCGATCCCTCAATTCACTAACTCAATGCAATGTGAAGACCTCAATGTTTCAGCATATTATCATGTCAATTTTAGAGTTAGATAATCAAATACAAAGTTATACAAACACTTTGAAATGCTTGGGATTGGGGCACTACTCCTTAGTGTGTATGTGGTAAATAAAATGTGAAATACAATGAGGATTGCTCTCCCAAGATAATGATATGAGTCAATTACATTATATTTTAAGGCTCCAAGTGATTAGTAGACTCAATTTTTAATTATTCAATTTTCACTTTTTTTGACATTTTTGAATAAAAACACGTCTAACATATTTTCTGATATCCTTTTTCCTATATCCATAATACAGAGGGAGGAAAACAAAAAAAGACAATGCACTATTAAACACAATGACACATGTCGGGGTTAGGAGATGCATACCCTATCGCCAACACTATACATGCAAAATGATATGCTTAGATTTAAAAACAGAAAAAGAAACTAACCTATTTCATGCAAGTGAACCGTCATAAGATTATAGCTTCAAATACAGGAAGAGCTGGTGTTAACTAATAAGAAGAGAGACTGAGTCCAATCTTGAAAGTCGCTCGATGCCCTCTACAATGGGTCGACCTAGTGTTGTATGCAACTTCTCACGGTACGTGGTTCTAATCCAATAAAATAAATTTTTTATTTGACGAAGTCGGAATGTGATATATAGGAACAAATATTCTATTAGAGTATTTGGACCATAGTTTTACGGAGCTCATACAAAATTATTAAAGTAATCAATAGGTAGCTCATGAAATCCATGTAAAACAAAGGAAAATAAGGTGATGAAAAACAAAACTAGTGAGGTCCCCTTGGCGAAACAAACCCCACAAATAAGGAATATAGTGTCCTTTTAAAAGAGTTGAAATGCTAGAAATAAAGTAATGTAAGTCTATGCAAATTTTTTTAAGACTTGGTCTCCTTCAAATTTTCTTATCCTCATCAAGCACTCTCCTGCGCCTCAGTGAAGAATAAAGCCACCTCCACTTCACTAGAGTTCACTGTCGCTCGTAAGAAAGCCTCTCTAGCTCACCGGGACCTCGCTATAAGTAGAAGATAAAGAATGTGTAAGAGACACAAGTATAAAAAATAAGAGCAAGAAAAAATGAATTAGACATAGTGATATGAACAATGAATGTCTGTATAAAATATAAATAGAAATTACAACCAAGAATATTAGGTCAAAAGAGAAACCTAACTACTTTAGCCAAGCCTCCCCGATAACGGTGCCATTTTGTTGGGAGAGGAATCTCTTGGGTTTTCATTCATGAAATGAAAGTGTTTTGTTGTTGACCCAAATAATCCCTCAACAAAAAAAATTATTTATTCTCAAACCAAATTAGTTATAACAAATATAACAATAGATTTTTCGCTATTTAATTAACCTATATAGCAACAGATCGAACTCTGGGAGGCTACAAATCCTGAAGGTTATTCAAATAATTGAAAAAATCTATTAAATGAAAAAATGAAACTCAAATGCCGACTAACTTTTTTTTTTAATTTTCATCTTTTTTTATTTCTAAATTTTTTATTTCAATTTTTTTAATAATTTTTATTTTTGTGATTTTTTAATTTTCAAAAAATAATTAATTTATTAAAGCGAATTTATACATGAAAGAAATGCAATTTTTTAGATCTTTCAAATATGATAAAAATGATAAATAAAATTCCTCAAGAAATTATTTTTGTGTTTTGATGAATTTTGTATTGTTTTTGTAATTATTCAGAGATTTTTACCCAAATAAAAATGTTCACAGCATGTGCTTGAAGGTTTTAGGGGTTGTTTTGTAATTCTGAAAACTTCCACATGCTTGAATGTAATTTCCCCCAAAATAGGGTATTGTGTTTTGTTCTTTCTTAAAAATAAAAAAATGGGCAATGGGAAGCCACCCTTTCTCCCGTCTTCTACAAAGGGCGAGGGGCATCGATGGGAGTCCTTGTGGCGGTAGGAAATCGGCAGTGTGATGATCAGGAGCAGTCGCGAAGGGTCTTGCACGACAACATGGTGTGACGATGGAGGTCAACGAACTCTAGGAGGAGGAGTTCTATAGTGGATACACATGGGTTGGATGGCAGAGATGTGGTGGAATTTATTGGGTGCAATAGGGGATTTGCGTTTGTGGCTGAGCGATGGAAGGACGGTGGAGATCTGAGGTTGCGCAGTTCACGTGAGAAAGGACGATGAAGGCAGTTGAGGGAGTTACTCTTGGTTGGCATCAGTGTGGCTCCTCACTAGGTAGAGGAGGGTGGGCGACCGCGGTGAGGTGACATACGCCTGTGGCCGTACTGCGATGGAGTGCAAGGGTTCCTCTATGTGGCGAAGCTTCGTGCGAGGTGGACGGATGTAGCATGATGGTGATGGTGGGTCTCATAGAGCTACGATAGTGGAGGATGAAGATGGATGAGCTGTAGGCACGAGCAGGAGTGACTTCGACGGAGGGGAGAAGGGCATTGCACGAGCTCCAAGCGGTGACGACAATGCTGCCCGCCAAATTTTTTTATAAATAGATTTTTTTTGTAAAATATTACATGATTTTTCCCTTTTTTGTAGTTTTTTTTTGTAATTTTTGAACCGCAACTGTTTTTTTCTTTTTTCATTATTTTAAAATTCCTGATCATGCAAATAAAAAAATGACAACGCCTAGTCGAGCGTGATGGCTTGGTAAAAAATTATTGGATAGAAAATGTATATCAAAATGTTTTAGTGGTTGTGATGGAAAGACTGTGTCTTTGACCATCGTGCGTGATTGGCGTTGGAAACTTGTGTGAGATAGAATAGGAACGTGGGTAGATCGAGATGTGGATCTAAAATCGGAATTCGGGGTGGATCTAATCGTGATTATTAATTTGGAAGGAGAATCTATGATATAGAATTAAAACTTAACGACGAAATTAAAACTAAAAATTAGATGATTACCCTAAATGAAAAATGAGAAATAAAATGAATCTCGCTGTATGAGCGAATGAAAGACGTGATGGCCTCGACGAGGACCGACTCACTGTCATCGGACGGCTCGGAAGCTGGGCACCTTTCTACAACAAGAATGCTCTTGGAAAATAGGCTCACTTCACCAAAAGATTGATCTAGTGAGAATGAGGGAAGATGAGCCAACTAAATAAAATACAAAACTTTTGAATTTCAAAATTTGAATGGAAAGAGAAATAAGGAAGGAAGTTAGTGGTGGAGTTACTTACATAATTAATTAAGTTATTTTGGTCACTTTTTAAATTAAATAGTAAATTTTAAATATTTATTTTTTTGTGTGGCTATTTAAGGAAATCGATTATATACATATATTGTATATATATGGTACATTATATACATAGTTAAATAAGGAAATTCATTGACATAGTAAAAATAATAATATATGTACAATATTTACATACAGATGTAGGTTAGTAAGAATATGGATTCGTTAATTTATACAGGTGTTCTATAAGGAGTTTTTATCTAAAATAAATGAATAAAGATGATGAGTGCAGATTCATCACTCCTCTTAGGTTAAGAGATAAAGAGACGTTCTTCTCCAACATGGTGCCCCTAATTCCTCAATCGTGCAACTTTTTACCTAAGGAGCATGGAACTTCTAAGTTCAAGTGCAACTTGCTCATGAGGAGGACGCGGAGAAGAGAATGGATTGTAGTCAGTGTTACTACCGATCCTAAGATGCTGCTCATGAGGAGGACGCGGAGAAGAGAATGGATTGTAGTCAGTGTTACTACCGATCCTAAGATGCTTGACCAATGTAGCTAAGTAATCCAGTTGTAGGCTCAAATGAATACTTTGATTTTGACGCACAAGCTTGCTTATTGAATATAGATTCCGACGGGAAGTGATTATTCCTTAATTTTTCTGAAGTATATGGGAATATCCTTAAGCGCATCAGGAAAGCATGAGGATCACATCTTATGCGATCGGGAGCAACTAGTCACACTAGTTGCTCTAGGCAGTGGTATTTAGAACTTTTAATCCGATGAAACCACATGATCCAAGAATGCTTCTCAGACCATTTAAAGTAAGCCACGAACAAGTATTACGGTTATCTCTTGAAGGATGGTTGCAATCGAGTCTCTAAACGAAGACACCTCCTGTCTCATGTTTGATCTGACAGAGGAGAGGAGACACTTGAAAACATGTTGATGAAACACGTGCTTCTCGCAACCCATGTTGATGATCCAAATGACGATTCTCCTGATATCATCACACGAGATCCGACATCTTCTTCATGAGCTAGGCGCACCATAGGAGACAAAGATTCATGAGTAAACAATCTGGCAACATAATGACGATACTCGACGATGGTGACTCTCTTTAGAGCTCCATGGTGGACTGTCACAATGAGAGAGGGAGAGAGTCTTAGTGTATAGAAATAGAGAAAGCATATGGATATTATAGTTGTTGTTGTAAAAAGAAGAGTAAGGGGTGCCTCTTCTTATATAGTATTATGGGAGTCCATGGATCACAATCCATGTACTACACAAAATCAATGGATGAGATTGTTTTGTGCTTCTTTCAGTGGCCAAGATTTTATTGTAAAAACACAACAACAGTTAATTTAAATTTAGATGAAATATATATATCAATATATTTAATCCCAAATTAAATTAATCAAGCATATAGATAATTGGAAGAAAGATTGCTCCCTTCCATTAAGAGGGGGGACAACCACCCTTTCCTATTGGGATTGACGGTCATCCACCCTCCTAATAGGAAGGTGCAATCTCCATGTAAACTCATGAGATTACATTATTCCATGGAAATCTCCAATATTTACAATAACACTTGTTATAAATAATTCTACAAAATTAATTCTTAATTATTTTGTGAATATTGTAATCTTACCACCGGAAAATCGTGAATCACATTCACAACTCAAAATAAAATGCGATTTACATTTTCAATTAATTATCCAATATGAATCCGATTCACAACAATAATCAATCAAAAAATATAAATCATAATATTTTATATCTAATAAATTATAAATCATATTTATAATATATATGAATAGTTAGATAGTGATATCCACATTATTCATATCGATGCAAATTAAATCATATTAAATCATCTTAGATATCCATTCCCATGTGCCCATATAATAAGAATCACATTCATATTATTTATATCTTTGATAATTAAATCACATTTACTTATATTATATAACTCTCCTTATAATATTAATAAAATTCATATTATCCATGATAACTAAATCACATTTAATTACCAAATTTCTTAATGCTCGTATACATATATCAACAATGAAATTATTCATGAACTCTTTCAAGGATAATGCACTTTCTACACAGAAACTTGGAGATACGGACATGGCAATTGTATTGTTCCGCATATAGTGACTTGAATATTGAAATCACATCTCAGATATAGATCTTGCGGACCTCTCATAGATGCGTGATTAGACAAAGACCACAAATCTAATCTTCTTATTGCGTTTGAATGACATTTAGATTAATGTCCAACATTTGGACCAAGATCATATCACTTCTCTATTGAGATGAGTGATGAATCTCGGATTCATCACTTTACAAATGATTAATTAAGATCAGATCCCTAAAATTCAATGGCATTTCTTCATCAATATTGCATAACTAGCATTCACACATATATAAATGATAACTGCATTTTATCATTCATAATTACATAAAATGAGAAGCCAAGAATTCTATCCCAATTGACTTGTAAAATAAACTAACTTCCTTGATTTTTAACTAATCCATACTATCTCCAAATGACTTGTAACCACATCCATTGTGTACATATTGCTAATAAGAATAAACAGAAAATAAAAAATATCACTAACCAAAATAAGTGTACGAAAAACCCAAACCCTAATTGCAAGATTTTTGAACTAAAATGTTGATATCTTCATCATCTAATGTTTGATTTGATCCTACTCACTTTTGAACTAATGTACATTTAATTACCTTCAAAATAAGAAAAAGTTCATGTGAATAAGAGCTTTTATGTGAAAATTGAATTTTGGGCCTCTTTTGTTTATTGTGTATTTTACCTGATTTCAACCTATTATTTTATGTACATAACTAACTCATTTTATTTTATTTATTTATTATTTATTTTCTTTGAAAAAAATTTTATTAAAATGGGCAAAAAAACTTAAATCCAAAATGATCTTGAAATTAAAAAATCTATCTTATTCTCAGCCTTCACTAATTGCTTGTACAAAAGTTGTTGTTTTCGTATTTTATTTTATTTTTGCATTGTCCCAATTAATAAAAATCCAAAAAAAAATATTACTTTGAAAATATTTATCTTTGATTTTTTCGTTTTTTTCTCATTTTTATCTTATTTCAAAATTAAAAAAAATTACAAAATCCAAAATTCAAGGTATTCTATGGACATAGAGTACCCCAAAAAATCACTTTAGACAAGTGATCGATTTTTGTTTTGGTCTCTTCATGAAAGTTGCAGATCTCATCGAGATGAGCAACTTTTGTGAAAAAACGTTTAATCCGAGGTCGTTTTCTATTTATTATGAAATTTTCTTTGTATTTTTTTTCAGAATTTCTTGGGGTTGACACGAGGTAGCTCCTAGAGTCACCAATTGTCACCCATTTTTGAGTTTTTGTATTTATTTTCATTAAAAAATTATATTAAAAAAATTAAAAATATAATAATAATAAGCCCACACATGTTGCGCACGTGCCCTCAACGCACATCCATAGCATATGCCCTTCTCCTTCCTCCCTTGTTTGTGTCGCGACCTCTTTCCATCTATGGCTAATACCATCGTCTCCTTCCTCTCCTGGTTGCGCCAACTCCCCTCGCTATCCGTCCACCACCTTTCCCAAATCTCCTCACCATACCTCGTTAATAATCGGCTCCTCGTCCCGTCCGCCTTCCTTCCATGACCAAATTTCAATCACCATATCCCAATCTCCTCGAAATCAAATCTCATCAACAACCTCAAATCTCAATCATGCCAACCATCGCCACTTCTCATCTCCTATACAAGATCCTCAGCCACACCATTCCCCCTTATCCGTTGACTACACACAAGAATAAGGGACTCCGATGGTGATAGACCGGTTCCCTGTTTTCCCTTTGTGAGATCCGAGCTCCAAGGAGCTCATTGCATTTGGGCTACCACGACTGCTGCCTCCTTGCTCCGGCTCCATCGTTGTCGAGATAATCCTACATCGCCCTTATCTTTATCAACTCATCGCCCCTCCACTGAAGGCTCCACCGCCTCAACTCTACCATATAGGTCCGGTTCCAACACCCCCTTCCTCGACACCTCCTGGCCGGAGCCAAGCGCCAACGTCATCAGCACCTTCATTTTCTACACCTCCATCCTTCCATCCAATGACTCCACCTTTTCCTCCACTATACATCACATGCACAACTTCTTCGAGCTCCTACAATCAACGTCGTCGAGATAAAACCTCTGCCAATCTCCAACACTTCACCGACAGTAAGCTCCACCCATCCACCTCGTGTTCTTCACCTATAGCATGCACTGCTGACCACTAGAGCATCCGTGAGTTGCACTACCCTCCAGTAGCCGGTCCTCCACCAAACTGCGACAGTGTCGGCCGCCCTAAAGCTCCTCCGCCTCCGTACATGGCTCGGTTATTACTTCTAGCTCCCTCTCTCTGCATTTTCTATTTTATTTTGTTATTGCAATTGCAAACTGAACCCTATGTTCTTATTATATTTGACCCAATTTACTGATTTTTTTTATTATTTAAAAATAACATTGTGTTCTTCAGTTTGTTCTCTACATTATTACATAACTATTGAATTTTTCTCTAGTGTGGTTATTTAACAATTCATATTCTTACGAAAAATTGTGTATTTTTCCCATTACAAGCATACAAAAGAATAGTTATTTAATCATCATCCGAAAAATGCCAAAATTTTCGGATCGTAGAATTAATTGTTTGCCAAAAAATATTTGCATTTGTAAGCATAGCTTGCTCTATAAAAATGATTTAGTGTATTTCCACAATTTATGTTAATAGGTATTAAATTCGATATTTTCAGGGTTCAGGACTTTTTTGAGATATATTACAAATTGATATATCTTAGATAAATTCATTTCTTGAAAATAAATAGATTTAATATTTATTATAATAAATTATTGAAAATCACATTATTTGCATTCATAAATTCATGAAATATTCTTCTTGAATCAGAAAATTCCAAAAAAATATAGTGCATTTATTTCATCATTACTTACATCTCAACCAATTTTCATATATTTTTGACATCGTTTGATTAGCATTGCTTTATCTAGTTCTTAAAATTGGCCATATTTTGCATTTGCTTCCAAAAATATCATAAAATAACCAAAATAATTACACCTTGAAAACTGTGCATGAAATTCAATAGAAATACTCCTAAGTTTTTCCTTTGCCTCCTTGAGTTCGACCTTAGGACTTGCCCAAGTAAAATAAACATAAAAGCACTCCGATTAAAATTGAATAAATTAAGTGTGGTTGTTTCTTTATTGATTCTGATTACCTGCCTACAATGAAATGATACAATCATTTTTTTACATAATTCACGGAAATTAATGTAGGGAAATTGGGACTCGTCAATGAGTCCCTAAAATCCACACTAGTTTCATCACTCCCTAGGAATGGAAGCGTCATGGTTATACAATCGTTTGTGATCTCATTACTCTCAGGTATTCCTAATACATGTACATTACGCACATTGGAAGCCCAAGAATAAACCTGAAGTATTAGATCTGTTTAATACTGCCTATTTTAGGGTTTTATCATTGAATTTATTGTTTAATCAGTGGGAGTTGGTATAGATCATATGCTTTGCAAAAGCACAAATCATACCTAGGTGTTGATCATATATTTCGACAAGTATATATCAAACCTACAAATTTAGTCAAGCTTCGAAAGTGAGATGACCTTGCATGGAATTCGATTCTTCCCAATATCTCATGAGTGAGCTCATATCTTCCGGTCCAGTAAGTGAACATGTATGACCCCTTTTAGCGATCGTATTACTCAAAAGCCCTTGCATGCACACCAGCGCACTGGTGTATAGACCTTGGTTAGGTCATCAACCTATTGGTCTACCAAATGTACATACTCATACATATAGTAACACATCTATCTGAAGTTAGAGGATGCATGCCTATATCGTTATACCGTTAAGGTAAGTTTTTGACCTAACTTATCTAACACCTCCGAATCTCTATTCCTTTGTAGAGGACCCGCATCAAGAGGTCGGTTGGATATCAACTTTTAGAGAAAATATTTCCATCTCCTTCAAAGGCTGTAGATCCTCTATTAATAATCATTTGAGTGTGCTTTATGAATCCTCAATCTAATGTTTTAGATATTTATCCAAGCACCAACCTTTATGATTCAATAATTGAATCAATAACTATATGATCATCAAGATGGCCATAGTACATAATCCTAATTATACTAATGGACCTATTATGCAAATTAATTATTCTTCATTTCATATTAGGGAGTGATATTTACAATAACATTTATTGCAGAATGGCTCACTGTGGGCTCGCATTTCCAACAATCTCCCACTAGAACAAAGAGCCATTATTGGACTAATCTTTAAACCCTCATTCATGTGACAATCATAGGCTATTTAAAAAACATATAGTAAGTTGGGCAGTCACTCTGTTCCTGAGAGACTACGCCATGTCCTTTTACGACACTTGCATATCCTCCAGTAATAGTGCTCGCATCCACTATGAATGTTGCACTGAGAGACATCTAGCTTTTGTACACATTTAGCATACACTCGAATTCTCATAACTGATGCACAAAGGAAAGCAGTTATAGAATTCACTTCCTCAACTCCTAGAGGTGCAATCCTTTTAGACAGATTAGTACCATATCTTTAGGAAAAGAAGCATTTCTTGGAATTTTACAGAAAATGGAACATATCCAAGGTGTATCACTTATGTGACGGTCCTATTACCCTATTCTCTTTGTTTCTGAACACCTTCAGAACTAAGATCAAGGAGTTATCCTTGAGATCATATCTGAAGGTATGGAACAAGCAGATTATAAAATACTTAATATTATTATCATTCCAATTGATTAGGATATTATCTACATTTAGGATGATGAACATAATGGCACTCCCACTAAGCTTCACATGCTTCATCAGGATTCTGTATGAAATCATAACCTTTATAATTTCATCAAATCTTATGTTCCAACTATAAGAATCTTATTTGAGTCCATAGATGGAGTTCTTCAGCTTACGCACCTTGCTTTCCTCATCCATGAAGCCATGGGGCTACTTCGTATGAATATCCTCGGAAATGTATTCATAGAGGAATGCAATCTTGACTTCCATCTTGAAGATGTCAAAGTCAAGTTGTGTAGTTATAGTTAGCAATATACTGATGCATTTAAGCATAGTCACTTGAGAACAAGTCTCATCGCAAGTGGTGTCCTCTCTTCGGTGTGTAGCTCATGGCTACGAGTTGTGCTTTGAAGGTCTCTACCTTCTCATCAGGTATCCTCTTTCTCTTGAAGATCCATTTACACCGTAACGGGTCTTGCCCTTATAGGTGGGTACTTGAGGGTCCATATACAACACTTGTCCACGAAGTCTACTATAAACTTTATTGCTAACATCAATATCTCCATCTCAAGATCTTCAGAAGCTTCATCACATAAAGTAAAATCATTGCCAATAGCTTCATAATATGGAATCCATCCTCAAACTGATTTGAATAGGTATGAGTGTTTCATATTTAGCTGTCCTATTAGTTTCCAATTTCAGGAGCCTCATTGTCTTCTCAAGATAAATGAGTTCATTTACTTCATTTTCATCTTGGTTCTCAAGAGAATCATCCTCTAAGAATCATATCCAATACCATCCTTTATTTTCCTAATGAAGTAGCATTCTATTGTGCTAGATTCCAGCTTACTTGCATCCATGACAAAGTTATGAACAACGAAACCCTAAATCATCAAGTGTCCAACACAAGGCTAGGTTCCAAACCATAGCTTATAAAGATTTTCGAGTTTATATTTGCATGGAATTTTATTAAGGATATATTTTGTAGTCTCTACTATATACATACCTAGAAACTAAGAGGTAATTATGTTAGGATTCATCATTGATCGAATCATGTCACATGATCCAATTGTATCTTCCTACAACTCTATTCAGTTTATGTGTATTAGGAGGAGTGATATAAGAATGATATTCCTTTCTCCATAAGGTATTCCATGAATTCATCTAATAGGTATGGACTACTCAGATTAGATCAAATTCGTTTTCATCATCCTTCAACCTTTGGTTCTAAACCAAAATTGCGAAATCTTTGAACATTTCAAATGTTCTAAGGGAAGAAATCTCATATCAAAAATAACCATCGAATGATATCACATTTCATCAATGTTTATTATGATACAGATGATCTCCATACATCAATATGTATGAGATTTTAGATACCTTGGCATCTAAGACCATTTCCAGAGAAGGGTGCAATGGACATTTTCTACTGAATACAATATTCACAAGTATGTAAGATTTGAAATTTCAGACATTCTAAAGTTTCATCTCTTACTAGTCTATTGATCTCATTAACATACATATATCCAAGGCTTGATGCCAAATCACTGTCAAATAATCTTCATCTACCTATTGTTCTTTTAAGGTTTAAATTTTCAGTGTTAGAAGTGTTAATGAACCTTTCATTAATTTTCTAATTTAGTAGAGTCCTCCAGATATCATATTATTATAAGAAATCTATCCTCCGTAACTCTTTATGATAGTTCTATTCCAGAATTCATGTTTATTTCCAACATTTAGAAATAAACAACAAGTGTATTCTAATATCTAGGTCACAGAGACATTCTATAAGACTAAGGGGCTCTCCCACTGAAATTATGAAGTCTATCAATCTAATAGAGGTTGTTGCAACACTTTAATCAATATCCATATAAATGACTACTAAACCTTAAGATCAAATAATCCAGTCTTCTAAAACATAAGCAACAATTGCACGTGTTATTAGAAGAATGAGATACAATTAATAGACTTCGATCATATCAAATAAGGAAGTCTATTCAATGATGATATGTAGATATGGATTGTTCTGATGCACTATCCGAACGATTCTCTAAGGAGTCTTGATAGACTTGATAGTCATATTATTAACACATCAACTTCTTGCAGTATTGGCATTCATCCAACTCTTTGGATGCCATATGTATGGAAGTCACAGAAATACCGTCAACTCTTTGACTTTCCTTCTTACATGGGTCAGACCCATGCTTCCACTGTTCTCCCTTCATCCTATAATCAACCATTGCTTAAGATAAACGATCCCTTATGTTGAATTCAATAGATTTCAATATAAGACTATTTCATCATTTCTGCATGCCTCATTCAATCATACAATATTGATATTCTGAAGCTTCATGAATGACTTGAGTATAGATGGTAGAATGATGACTTAGGTTCAGGTAGGTAATTAAACCTTTTTGAATAAATCATATCCTATAGAACCACCATTCTGCATGATGCAGTGAACAATGTCATTCATGAATCATGTCGAGGTAACATACGTATGCTAAACTATCTTCTTAGATTTTATAAGTATTGTTTGACAATTACGATCAACATAGATATTTCCCTTCAAAGTAATTCAATGAGAGATCAAGACTATAAAGACACACAAACCCTAGGTTGTTGTCCTATTGTCTATTTAATTGTCATTCCTAATTATTACGAGAAAACTTGCACATTGCATTCACATACAATATGCGTCCAACTACAAGTACAATATCTTGATCAGGGATCCAATCTAGGATAATATACTGGTTATTATTGAGTATAGTATTGAGTGGATTTAATGAGGGACTATCTGAAATAAGATAATTTGCATAAATCTATATATTAATTTGATTTAGGAATTTTTATATCAAAGTTGCCTAACCTTGCTAACACTGAAAGTTTATTCCCTTCACCACTTTCAATGTAAGAGATATACTTAACATTATAGTGTTGGACATGTGAGCCCACGGCGAGCCATTATGCAATAAATGTTATTGCAAATATCATTCCCTGATCTGAAATGAAGAATAAATAATTTGCATAATAGGTCCCTCTGTACAATTAGGGTTATGTACCATGGCTGTCTTAATGATCAAACAGCTGTTGATTCAATAATTGAATCATAGAGGCTGGTGCTTGGATGAATATCTAAAGAGTTAGATTGAGGACTCATCAAGCACCGTCAAATGATTGTTAAGATGTGATCTCCAGCCTGAGTAGGAGATGGCAATCCCTTCTCACATAGGCTGATATCTGACCGACCTCTTGATGCAGGTCCTCTGCATAGGAATAGAGATTCGGAGGTGTCAGATTAGTTAGGTCAAAGAGTTGACTTAACGAGATCGAGATAACCAAAGTCCTATGTTGAATGTTGTCACAGCATAGGCACGCATCCTCTGACCGGAGACAGATGTATTGCTATATGTCTGAGTATGTACATTTGGCAGACCAATAGGTTGATGACCTAACCAAGGTCTATAAACCGGCGAGCTGGTGTGCATATAAGGGCATATGAGTAATACGATCTCTCAAAGGGATCATACAGGTTCACTACTGAACCGGAAGACATGAGCTCACTCATGAGATATTGGGAAGAATCAAATTCCGTGCACGGTCGTCTCGCTTTGGAAGCTTGACTGAATTTGTAGGTTTGATATATACTTTTGGAAAGTATATGATCAAGACCTAGGTATGATATATGCTTTTGGAAAGTATATGATCGATACAAAATCCCAATGATCATATGAGAAACTTAGTGATCAAACCCTGAAGAAGACAGTATAAAATAGATCTTGATCTTCGGGTTGACCATGGGTCTTCCAGTATGCAGGATGTACAGGTATTGGGAATATCTGAGGGTGATGTGATCATAAACGATTGTATATCCATGACGCTTCCATTCCGAGGGAGTGATGAAACAGGTCTGGATTTTAGTGACTCCTTCCAGTAGAGAAGCAATCTGATCTTAGTCCATGTGTTGGACATTGATCTGAATGAGATTCAGATTCAATGAGAAGAATAGATCTGCGGTCTTGATTTAATCAAGCATCTGTGGGAGGTCCGTAAGATCTGGATTTGAGATAAGATCTCAACATCCAAGTCACTATACGTGGAATAATACAATCGCCCTGTCCTTATCTCCAAGTATCTGCGGAGAAAGCACATTATTCTTGAAAGGGTTCAAGAATAATTCTTTTGATGAAATATCCAAGCAAAGACTTGATGATTAAATGTAATTTAATGATCAAGCTTAAATATGAATATGATTCATATTGTGAAAATGATTATCTAAGATAATTAAATGAGATTTAATTATCAAGGATTAAGAGAATGTGGATAACACTATCCATGATATATGTGTGTTATAAATATGATTTATAATATACATATATAAGAGAGAGAATTTATGTAAATAGCATTTGTTAATTAATAATGTGGATTGGATTCACATTTGTTAATTAATTGGAAATGCAATTTACTAACTAGTTTGGGGTGTGAATATGATTCACATGATATTCAATGGCATGATTGAAATATTCACAAATTAATTTAGAATTATTTTTGTGAATATTTTTTTTGTGATTAATTAAGGAATAATTAAATAAATAAAATGGAGCAATAACCACCTTCATAGGTGGCGTCACCCATGAATGGTTCATGGGTGACGCCCCCCCCCTTTTTAGGAGGGTGGTTAGCTCCATTACATTTATCATATTATCTCTTAGTTAATTAATGTTTAAATTGATGATGTTGTTTTTAACCAACAACAAATCATGGCCATTGATTTATCATGGACCAAGCATATCCTTTGGATCCATGTGTCACATGGATTGAGATCCATTGGATCCTAAACTAGTATATAAGGAGGGCTAGGGTAGCCTCTCCAAGGTACATCATTAAGAGTTGTACAAGGTGACAACTCTCTCTCTCTCTCTCTCTTTCTCATTCTCGCCCTCTCTCTCTCTCTTTCTCTTCTCCATTAAGTGGCCGTCCACTTTGTGTTGAGAAAGGAGAGACTCTCGGTTTCGCCTTCGACGACTCGTGGATCTCCATCTTCTTTGGAGTTTCTTGCTCTAAAGGAAGACGACGGATTTCGTTTGACGAAATCGGGGGAGCCATCGCTTGGATCTTCATCGAGGATTGCGGGAAGGAACGTGACTCATCATCGCGCCCGCAAGTGCGTTCTTCGTGGATCGGACTTAAGATAGGAGGATCTCTACTTTGGGATCTCGCGATCACAACCACGCTTCAAGAGGTATTCCTTGTACTTTGTGGTTTGATGAAACGATCTGAGAAGTGTTCTCGTGATCATGTGGTTTCATCTTTAAAGTTAAAATTTTTAATTTCCGCTGCATCTAGCATCTAGTACGACTAGTTGCTCCGATTGCATATGATGCGATCGACACGCTTCCGTGATGCGCTTAAGGATTCTCATTATCCTTCAAGTGGTATCAGAGCCATAGGTCGAATAAGGTTTTGGATATGATCCATACACCTTAGACGATTTGGTTCTTGAAAGGGTTGCGAAATTTTTACTGCATTTCAATTTTCGCACCTCTGTCTAATTGAATTTTTCCGTACTGTTTAAAACGTTTAAACACGAAATTTTCAATTGGATTCTGTTCCCCATTAAACAAGGAAACCATAGGACTTGAGTTTACTAAATTTGGACTTTATTTGCTCAAGATATGGCTTTTTGAATATGACTATATTCACTGTTGCGGGAACTGCGGATTTGAACGTAATTAATGAGATGATTACGGTTTTAATCCGCCTTGAAATGCGTGAATTATCACTTGGGTTCTTTAATAAATCAAATAGGCAATCTTTGGAAACTGAGTTTGCATTTTTTGGATTTATATTGATCAAGATAAGTTAATTTTAGTGATTGGGGGTCACTGCTGGAAATTAACATTCTTTGATCTTGAACCTTGTGATATGTCATTCAATTATCATGATGAAAATTAATTGTTAATTTTCTGGAATAATTAGTGATAAATATTTGTGAAATATTTAAAGAAATAATTATTTTATTGAATGACACTTGCCTAAACTACAATGATGAGATATTAGATCTTGATCATTGTTTCATCAACAAACATTGCTTTCATGAAAACCATAGTTTATCCTACAATTGTTGTAGGACAACTTTTACATGAAAAACCCTTTTTGCTTGAATAGGATTGGGGATTTGTCTATCAAATCTCCTTATAATCAAAAATGTTTTGATTTATATTATATGGTATAATTTCGGTTGAAAAACCGATGAACATCTCAAAGTACATGATGGTCTATCTGGTATTATCCTTTCCCGAGGCGGATGTGGTGCCTAGTCGGAGAGCATTGGGGTCGCGGGTTGCAACGTATGTGGTTCGTCCCACTCTCGTCGGTACTGGCCATGACAGCGGGTAGGGACTGTATAATACCGGAGACAGACAATGTGTATTTTTCTAATTATTAAAATTCGAATAATACGTACCTTGAGTATATACCTACGATTCAAGTAAAAGACATGTTTGTTGATTGATGATTGGATTAATGATTAATTTAATATGATTAAATTAATTATATCCAATAAACACTCTATTTTGAATAGATGTGTATTTCCCTTGGAAGAATTAATTATGTGAATACGATTCACAATAATTAATTACAATTTGAATATGAGGTGGAGGATCACATAAGTGACATCCATGGTCTCCCGTCAAGGCAAAGGATTTCGTCGCCAGTTGTTGTGTATAGGAGACGCCTGTCCGAAGTGACAGATCCTGTACATGATTTAATTGGATCGGGTTCTTTGCTTCTCGAAAGAGTAAGGCCGTATACGTAGTGACCCCAATATCGGGTCCTCATATTATTGGGGCGATATTGGATTGCGTATAGCGAGTATTAAGCCTGTTGACGGTTGGTTCAATTAATGACGGGTCAACATCATCTTAGGGGTGGTGGGCCCGGGTATTAAAGACCGAATTGGGAGATGCAAGTTGGACTTGTAAGGCGGAATGAGTTCCCGCTTCTTTTTATCCGAGTTGTAGGTTCTCATATTATTGGGATGCAACGAAGATAGGAAAGGAGATCCCAGATCTTGCTAGAGATATAATGGTAAGAATATCTCTTACATTGAAAGTGATTAAGGGAATGAACTTTCATTGTTGACAAGGCAAGACAACTTTGATATAAAATTCCTAAATCAAAGTAAAACATGTATATATAATATATATATACTCTTATGCAAATTTCTTATTTCAGATAATCCATCATTAAACCCACTCAATGTTATACTCAATAATAACCAGTAAAATATCTTGGATTGACTCTTGATCCAGATATTGTACTTGCAATTGGACACATATTGTATGTGGTTGCAATGAGCAAGTTTCCTCAACATAATGAGGAATGACAATTAAATAAGACAATAAGACATCACCTTAGGGTTTGTTTGTCTCTATAGTCTTGATCTTTCATCGAGTGTACTTTGGAAGTGACATGTCGATGGTGATCGTAATTGTCGGATAATCCTTATAAAATAAAAGAAGATATTTTGGCATACATATGTGCTCTAGACATTTAATCGTGAATGGCATGGTTCTCTGCATTATGCAGAATGGTGGCTCGAAAGAGATGATGTATTCAAAATGTTTGAATACCTACCTGAACCTAAGTCTCTAAGAGTTAAGATGTATGAAGATATGATGAGTGTCATCATTCTATTATCTATACTCTAGTCATTCATGAAGCTTCATAATATTCATATTGTATGAATTTAATGAAGCATGTATAAATGTTGAAATGCTCTTACATTGAATTCTTTTGAATTTAACATAAGAGATCCTTAGTCTTAAGCAATGGTTGTTTATAGATTAGGAGAGTGCAGTGGAAGCATGGGTCGGACCCAAGTAAGAAGGAAAGTCAAAGAGTTGACCTACTTCTGTGACTTCCATATGACATCCAAAGAGTTGGATGAATGCCAATACTGCAATAAGTTGATGTGTTGATAGTATGACTATCAAGTCTGTCTAAATTCCTTAGTGATGGACTCAGATAGAGCATCAGAATAATCTACATAAATCATTGACTCTGACTTTCTTATTTCATAAGATAAAGTCAGACAATTGTATCCCAATCTTTTAATGACAATTGCAATTGTTGCATATACATATTAGAAGATTAGAAATTTGATCTTAAGGTTTAGTAGTCATCTACATAGATATTGCTGTAATTGTTACAGCAGTCTCTGTTGGATAGATGGACTTCATATTCTCAGTGGGAGAGCCCTTAGTCTTGGAGAATGTCTCTATGACCTAGATATTAGAATACCCTCATTGTTTGTTTCTAAATGTTGGAAATAAACATGAATTCTGAGATAGAACTATCATAAAGAGTTATGATGGAAGTATTTCAGATAGTAATCTAACATCTAGTGGACTCCCCAAAATTAGAAAATTAATGAATGGTTCATTAAGATTTCTAATACTGAAAATTAAACCTTGATAGATCAATAGGAGGATGAAGATCATTTGACAATGATCTGGCATCAAGCCTTGGATGTTTGTCTATTGATTTGATCAATAGACTAGTAAGATATGAAACTTTAGAATGTCTAAAATTTCAAATCTTACATACTTGTGAATATTGTTTCAAAAATAAAAATGTCCAATACACCCTTCTCTTAGGAAAGGTGCAAGATGTCAAGGTATTCAAGATCTCATACATATTGATGTATGTAGATCATCTATATCATAGTGAACATTATGGATATGTGATATCTATTGATGATTACGTATGATATGAGATTTCTTCTCTTCACCTGAGAAACCTTTGAAATGTTCAAAGATTTCACAATTTTGGTTTAGAACCAAAGTTTGAAGAGAGATGAAATGAATTTGATCTAACCTAGGTAGCTTGTACCTATTAGATAAAATTCAAAGAATACCTTATGGAGATATGAATATCATTTCTATCTCACTCCTCCTAATACACCTAAACTCAATGGAGTTGTAGGGAGATACAATTGGATCATGTGTGACATGATTTGATCAATGATGAATTTTAGCATAATTATCCTCTTAGTTTCCTGGTATATATGTGTGGTAGAGACCACAATATATATCCTTAATAAGGTTCCATGGATGTAAGCTGGAATCTAGCACTTGAAAGTGCTACTTCATTAGGAAAATAAAGGATGGTATTGGATACCTACTTTATGACCTTGAGATTCTTAAAAGATCTCATTTCCGAGAATGTGATTCTTGGAGGATTGAGACTCTTGAGAATCAAGATGAAAATGAAGTAAAGGAACTCATTTAATCTTGAGAAGATAATGAGGCTCCTGAAATCGGAAACTAAAAGGACAATTAAAGATGAAACATTAATACCTCTTCAAATGAGTTTGAGGATGTATTCCATGTGTCAGCAGAGTCTGACAATGATCGGACTTCATGTGATGAAGCTCCTAAGGATCATGACATGGAATGATGGATATTAGCAATAAAGTCTAAAGTAGACTTCATATACAAGTATTGTATATGGACCCTCGAGGATCCACCTATAAGGGTTAGACCCATTAAGGTGTAAATGGATCTTCAAGAGAAGAGGGAACCTGATGAGAAGGTAGAGACCTTCAAAGCCATGAGCTGCACACCGTAAGAGAAGACATTGCTTGCAATGAGACTTGCTCTTTGGAAACCATGCTTGAAATCATCATAATATTGCTAATCCTAGCTACACAACTTGACTGTTGCATCTTCAAGATGTAAGTCAAGACTGCATTCCTCTAAGAATACCTCTCTGAGGATATTCACATGAAGTAGCCCCAGGGCTTCATGTTTGGGGAAAGTAAGGTGTGAAAGCTAAATAACTCCATCTATGGACTCAAATAAGCTTCTTGTAGTTGGAACATAAGATTTGATGAAATTATAAATGTTATGATTTCAAATAGAACCTTGATGTACCATGTGAAGCTTAGTGGGAGTGCCATTGTGTTCATCGTGCTAAAAGTAGATAATATCCTAATCATTTGGAATGATATAAGATGAATAATAAGTGTTTTATATTCTGGCTATTCCATACCTTGAGATATGATCTCAAGAATACCTCTTAGATCTTAGTTCTGAAGTTGTTCAGAAGCAAAGAAAAGAAGGTATTGGGACTGTCACATCTGTAGTACACCTTGGACATATTCCATTCTTGGAAATTCCAAGAAAGGCTTCCTTCCCTTGAGATTTGGTACTAACCTATCAAAAGGGATAGCACCTCAAAGAGTTGAGGAAGTGAATGCTAGAACTCCTTGCACTTGTGCATCAGTTACGAGAAGCTTAGTGTATGCTAGATGTGTACAAAAGCCAGATATCTGCCATGCAGTGGGAGTAGTAAACTGTTACTAATCCTATTATGGAGATAAAACACTTGATTGCAGTAATAACAATATCTTCAAAGATGACAAGGCTTTAGAGATGGTGATCTCTAAGTCTTATTTTCAAGAAGTTAAGACTTTATAGATAGAGATCTAAAAGGTCTTAACTGTGGATACCTTGAGAGATAGTGATCTCCCGGAATAAGGGTATTCTAATAAGGATTATGGAAATACTGGTTATAATAGTTATTGAGCAATAGTGTCAAGGACACTATAATTGCTTTGTCAAGATTGAGTATAGGTTGCATTAGATGCAACATTCGCATTGGATGCGAGCACTGTTACCTAGGGATATGCAAGTGTCGTAAAAGGACTTGGCATAGTCTTTTGGGAACAGAGTGACTGATCAGCTTACCTAGCTATTTTTCTAAATAGCATATGATTGTCACATGAGTGTGGATTAAATGATTAGCCCGTTAATGGCTCTTTGGGCTAGTGGGAGATTGTTGGACATGTGAGCCCACGGCGAGCCATTATGCAATAAATGTTATTGCAAATATCATTCCCTGATCTGAAATGAAGAATAAATAATTTGCATAATAGGTCCCTCTGTACAATTAGGGTTATGTACCATGGCTGTCTTAATGATCAAACAGCTGTTGATTCAATAATTGAATCATAGAGGCTGGTGCTTGGATGAATATCTAAAGAGTTAGATTGAGGACTCATCAAGCACCGTCAAATAATTGTTAAGATGTGATCTCCAGCCTGAGTAGGAGATGGCAATCCCTTCTCACATAGGCTGATATCTGACCGACCACTTGATGCAGGTCCTCTGCATAGGAATAGAGATTCGGAGGTGTCAGATTAGTTAGGTCAAAGAGTTGACTTAACGAGATCGAGATAACCAAAGTCCTATGTTGAATGCTGTCACAGCATAGGCACGCATCCTCTGACCGGAGACAGATGTATTTCTATATGTCTGAGTATGTACATTTGGCAGACCAATAGGTTGATGACCTAACCAAGGTCTATACACCGGCGAGCTGGTGTGCATATAAGGGCATATGAGTAATACGATCTCTCAAAGGGATCATACAGGTTCACTACTGAACCGGAAGACATGAGCTCACTCATGAGATATTGGGAAGAATCAAATTCCGTGCACGGTCGTCTCGCTTTGGAAGCTTGACTGAATTTGTAGGTTTGATATATACTTTTGGAAAGTATATGATCAAGACCTAGGTATGATATATGCTTTTGGAAAGTATATGATCGATACCAAATCCCAATGATCAAATGAGAAACTTAGTGATCAAACCCTGAAGAAGACAGTATAAAATAGATCTTGATCTTCGGGTTGACCATGGGTCTTCCAGTATGCAGGATGTACAGGTATTGGGAATATCTGAGGGTGATGTGATCATAAACGATTGTATATCCATGACGCTTCCATTCCGAGGAAGTGATGAAACAGGTCTGGATTTTAGTGACTCCTTCCAGTAGAGAAGCAATCTGATCTTAGTCCAAGTGTTGGACATTGATCTGAATGAGATTCAGATTCAATGAGAAGAATAGATCTGCGGTCTTGATTTAATCAAGCATCTGTGGGAGGTCCGTAAGATCTGGATTTGAGATAAGATCTCAACATCCAAGTCACTATACGTGGAATAATACAATCGCCCTGTCCTTATCTCCAAGTATCTGCGGAGAAAGCACATTATTCTTGAAAGGGTTCAAGAATAATTCTTTTGATGAAATATCCAAGCAAAGACTTGATGATTAAATGTAATTTAATGATCAAGCTTAAATATGAATATGATTCATATTGTGAAAATGATTATCTAAGATAATTAAATGAGATTTAATTATCAAGGATTAAGAGAATGTGGATAACACTATCCATGATATATGTGTGTTATAAATATGATTTATAATATACATATATAAGAGAGAGAATTTATGTAAATAGCATTTGTTAATTAATAATGTTGATTGGATTCACATTTGTTAATTAATTGGAAATGCAATTTACTAACTAGTTTGGGATGTGAATATGATTCACATGATATTCAATGGCATGATTGAAATATTCACAAATTAATTTAGAATTATTTTTGTGAATATTTTTTTGTGATTAATTAAGGAATAATTAAATAAATAAAATGGAGCAATAACCACCTTCATAGGTGGCGTCACCCATGAATGGTTCATGGGTGACGCCCCCCCCCCCCTTTTTAGGAGGGTGGTTAGCTCCATTACATTTATCATATTATCTCTTAGTTAATTAATGTTTAAATTGATGATGTTGTTTTTAACCAACAACAAATCATGGCCATTGATTTATCATGGACCAAGCATATCCCTTGGATCCATGTGTCCCATGGATTGAGATCCATTGGATCCTAAACTAATATATAAGGAGGGCTAGGGTAGCCTCTCCAAGGTACATCATTAAGAGTTGTACAAGGTGACAACTCTCTCTCTCTCTCTCTTTCTCATTCTCGCCCTCTCTCTCTCTTTCTCTTCTCCATTAAGTGGCCGTCCACTTTGTGTTGAGAAAGGAGAGACTCTCGGTTTCGCCTTCGACGACTCGTGGATCTCCATCTTCTTTGGAGTTTCTTGCTTTAAAGGAAGACGACGGATTTCGTTTGACGAAATCGGGGGAGCCATCGCTTGGATCTTCATCGAGGATTGCGGGAAGGAACGTGACTCATCATCGCGCCCGCAAGTGCGTTCTTCGTGGATCGGACTTAAGATAGGAGGATCTCTACTTTGGGATCTCGCGATCACAACCACGCTTCAAGAGGTATTCCTTGTACTTTGTGGTTTGATGAAACGATCCGAGAAGTGTTCTCGTGATCATGTGGTTTCATCTTTAAAGTTAAAATTTTTAATTTCCGCTGCATCTAGCATCTAGTACGACTAGTTGCTCCGATTGCATATGATGCGATCGACACGCTTCCGTGATGCGCTTAAGGATTCTCAATATCCTTCATATAGCTCAACAAGATCTGGGATTTCCTTTCTCGTTCTTTGTCACATCCCAATAATTTGAGAACATGTAACTCCGATAAAAAGTATCGGGAACACATTCCACCTTGTAAGTCCAACATGCATTACCATTTCGGTCTTTAACGCCTGGGTCCACCACCCTTAAGGGGATGTCGAAACGTCATTGATTGAACCAACCGTCAATATGAATAAATCTCACTACGCATAATCCTATATCACCCCAATAATACGAGGACTCGATATTGGGGTCACTAAGCATACAACCGACTATTTCGAGAAGCAAAAAGCCTGATCCAGATGCACTTGCATGCAGGAGTTGTCATTTGGACATGCGTCTCCTACATACAATCCCTAGAGATGGAACCCTTCGTCTTGTTGGGAGACCATGGATGTCACTTATGTGATCCTCCATATCATGTTCAAATTCTAATTAATTATTATGAGTCATATTCACATAATTAATTATTCTAAATGAAATAATACATTTATTCACTATAGAGAGTTTTAATTGGATATAATTTATTTAATAACATTAAAACAATTATAAATCTAACTCAATCAACAAACTTGATTTACTTGAAAATATTGCATTGTCTCAATGTACATATTATGCAAATTTTAATAATTAGAAAAAGCAACATGATTACTCATGCATTATCCCATCCCTACCCACTATCATGGCCAGTGCCGATAGGAGTGGGATAGACCACCCATGGAGCAACTTGCTACCCAACACTCCCCAACTAGACATCATATCCATCTCAGGTTAGGATAATGTTGATTGATCACTTTGTACTTGAAATGATAATAGGTTTTTCAACCGAAGTTTTACCATATGATAATAATAATCAAAACCATTTTGATTTATATTATAAGGTAATTTGCTATACGAATTCCCAATCTTATTGAAGCACGTTTGTTTGTTAAAAAGAATATCATGTAACCATTTGTAATCTAGATCATATATAATCAATTACTAGTTAAGGAAATGCTATCCATGATTATTCCAGGAAATTAACCATAAATTTCACTAATTGATTAAATGACAAACACATGGTTCTTGATTAGGATTGTAATTTCCAGTAGTGATCCTCACTTAATAAAATTAGCATATCTCAGTCAATATAAATCGAAATAATGCAAAACACGTTTCCAAAGTTTGATAATTTGATTTAATACTGAACTCAAATGATTTTCACGCATTTCTAGGCCTTTAAAACTGTAACTAACTCTTTAATTACATCAAGATTCGTCATCCATGAAACATTTGATACATGTTCATTAAAATGACTATAACTAAAGCAATCAGATTCCAAATCATACAAAATCAAATCTAACGGTTTCCATATTTAATGGTAAACATAATACAAATGATAATTTTGTGTCTAACAATTTAAACAGGGCTGAAATAATTCACAAAATAGGGCTGCGTGAACCAAATGCGATAAAATTTTCACAAACCCTAATGAGCCCAAGTCATCCTACGGTTATGGATCATATCTGAAACCTCCATCCTACAGTTTTGATACTACTTGAAGGATATGGGAAATCCTTAAGTGCATCACAGAAGTGTGAGGATCACACCGTATGTGATGGGAGCGACTAGTTGTTCTAGTCGCTCGGGGTTGCGGAATTTAAAAATTTCAATCTGATGAAACCACATGATCCAAGAATGCCTTTCAGATCATTATATCTAAACCACAAACAAGTATTAGGGTTACCTCTTGATGCGTTGTTGCGGTCGATTCTCTAAATGAGGAGACCTCATGTCTCAAGTCTGATCCGACAGAGGAGACACTTGCAAGTGTATTGATGAAACACGTGCTTCTCGCAATCCATGTTGATGATCCAAATGATGTATCACCTGATCTTATCACACAAGATACGATGTCTTCTTCACGAGAAAGGTACGACGAAGGAGATATAGATTCACGAGTAAACAATCCGACAGCATAACGACGACGATCCGTAATGGTGGGTCTCTCAAAGACTCCATGGTGGATGGACACAATGAAAGAGAGGGAGAGAGTCTTGACGTTTAGAGATAAAGATAGAGAGAGCATATGGATGTTGAAGTTGTTGTAACTAGAAGAGAAAGGGGTTCCTCTTCATATATAGTATTTGGGGTGCTCATGGATCACAATCCATGGACTACACAAAATCAATCGATGAAATTGATTTGTGCTTCTTTCAATGGCCAAGATTTTATTGTCATAACAATTAATTTAACTTATAAACATATATCAATATAATTAATCCCAAATTAAATCAATCAAGCATGGAGATACACGGAATGAAGATTTCCTCCCTGCATTAAGAAGGGGAGATGACCACTCTTTCCTGTTGTAATTGGTGGCCGTCCAGGTCCTAATAGGAAGGTGCAATCTCCATGTAAACTCATGAGATTACAGTTTTCAATGGAAATCTCCTATATTTACAAAAATACTTGTTGTAAATTATTGAACAAAAATAATTTATAATTATTTTGTGAATATTGCAATCTTGCCATTGGAAAATTGTGAATCACATTCACAACCCAAAATACAATGTGATTTACATTTTCACTTAACTATCAAATGTGAATCCAATTCGCACCAATATTTAATCAACAAATATAAATAATAATATGTATCTCTAATACATTATAAATCACATTCGTAAGATATATGAATATATATAGTTCTATCAACATTATTCATATCCATGGTAATTAAATCACATTTAATCATCTTGGATCTCCCTTTTCATGTGCCCAAATAATATGAATCACATTCACATTATTCACATTTTTGATAATTAAATCACATTTAATTATATTAGATATGTCTCATTGGAATATAAACAAATTCTCATTATTAATGATAATTAAATCACATTTAGTTATCAATTTTCTCAATGCTCGGATACATATATCAATAATGAAATTCTCCATGAACTCTTTCAAGGATAATGCGCTTTCTCCACGTATACATGGAGATAAGGATAAGACGATTGTACTGTTCCACGTATAGTGACATGGATATTGAGATCACTTCTCTAATCAAGATCTCGCAGACCTCTCATAGATGCTTGATTAAATCAAGACCGCAAATCTAATCTTCTTATTGCATATGATTCACATTCAAATCAATGTCCAACATTTGGACCAAGATAATATCCCTTCTCTACTGAGAGGAGTCACTAAAATCCAAACATGTATCATCACTCCATAGGAATGGAAGCGTCACGGTTATACAATCGTTTATGATCACATCACCCTCAGGGATTCCAAGTATCTCACATCCTGCAAATTAGAAGACAAGAATAAACTCGAAGTATTAGAACTATTTAACACTGTCTACTTCTGGGTTTTATCATTTTGTTTCTCATTTGATCATTGGGAGTAGGTATCATTTATATGCTTTCCAGAAGAACATATCAAACCTAGGTGTAGATCATATACTTTCTAAAAGCACATATTGAACCTACAAATTAAATCAAGCTTCAAAAGAGAGACGACCATGAACAGAAATTCATTCTTCCCAATATCTCATGAGTGAGCTAATGTCTTCCGGTTCAATAAATGAAGCTCTATGATCCCTTTGAGAGATCGTATTACTCATACGCCCTTACATGCACACTAGTGCATCAGTGTAAAGATCGTAGTTAGGTCATCAACCTATTGGTCTGCCAAATGTACATACTTAGACATATAGTAACACTTATGTCTTCGTTTAGAGGATGCGTGCCTACATTGTGACAACATACGATACAGGTCTTCAGTTATCTCGATCTCGTTACGTTAACTCTTTGGCCTAACTTATCTAACACCTATGAATCTCTATTCCTATGAAGAGGACCTTCATCAAGAGGTCAATTAGATATCTACCTTTGGAGAAAAGATTGCAATCTCCTTCTCAAGTTGGAGATACCCTCTTAATAATAATTTGATGGTGCTTGATTAGTCCTCAATCTAACTATTTAGATATTTATCCAAGCACCAGTCTCTATGATTCAATAATTGAATCGACGGTTGTATGATCATTATGATGGCCAAGGTAGATAACCCTAATTGTACCAAGGGACCTATTACGGAAATTAGTTATTCATCATTTCAGATCAGGGAATGATATTTGCAATAACATTATTGCATAATGGCTCACCGTGGGTTCACATGTCCAACATTTTTCTCATCTATTCTTTTTAGACTTTTTTTGTTATCTTCCATTTTTTAATACTATTTATAGTAGCATTTATATATGGACCATTTCCTCCAGAGTCAGTAGACTATCCCTCTTTGGAGCATTATTGCAATAGACAACCTCCTGTCCCTGCATCTCATCACTACCGGATCAGGAAGGGGTACAATGGCCACAAAATATGACTTTATATGTTTCCAATCACTTATGTCTCATGATAACAAATCCAGCCCTCTAGTACTTCAACTGAGTTGTCCTAAGGGTAAGGTGTAGGTGTCCATGTTAGGTCACAATCAACAAGAATCATGCATGCATTTCAAAATATTCTACTTAGGTGATTAAGGTGACATATGACCCAAATCTTGTGGTCTCAAAGAATTAAGTCTAGTAGACCTATATACTCTCAATTCCAGTTCCTATAAGGTTCACGTGATTAATTGGATTAAGGTCCAACCAAGGTCCAATCTTCAGATTTTATTTAGAATAGTTCAATTATCATTGTCAAATAAAAATGAAGAAGATATGCAATGAAAATAAAATCTTTTTGTGAAGTATTTTATGATTTTAAAATTTTCAGGGGATTTTAGAAAAGTTTTGGAAATGTTTATGCAATTTTGAAAACATTTTGCATGTTTTTGTGGGATTTTGAAAATTTCTAATTTTTATAAAGCTTAGTGAAAGAAGTATGTACACATCTTTACATGGGAATGCGTGCTTATTTACAAGAATTAGGTGAGATATTTATAGTGGAAATTTTATAGATGTTAAGTCAGTTGTTATTTACATGTCATATATAAAATGGTTATATATAAAGATTTTATTTAGTAATTACAAACAAGGTTTCAAAATAGTTTGAAAAGATTTTTTCACATATTTTGAAAACTTTATTTTGCAAATAAAAATTTCAAGCTTTTTATAAACATTTACAAGATCTAAAAATCATTTTGCAAAGATTTTCCAAATAATATATATGGATTTTTCAAAATAACTATACAACAATTTTCTAAATCATTTGCAAAGTAATTTAATGTTTTAAACAGATGAAACAAAAATTTGCAATCATCTTGAAGATTTTTACAACTCAAAAATATTTTACAAAATTTTTCAAATAGTTTTCAAAAGATTTTTCAAGATATTTTCTAACCACTTTCCATATCATTTTGCAAATGTTTTTAACTGATTTATTGATTATATTTACAATAATATTTTTATCAATTTTATACAAGTTTTAGATGTATTCTTTATGTTGATTAATAGTACACCATAACCCATATCATAATTTAGCCATGGTTAATAAAAATAGGAGCTATGGATAAAGTATATACAACATATATATGACCCCTCTATACTTAGCTTGAGTTATATCTTCATAGTGATAAGAGAGAAAAAGGAAGACATAATTCGTGATGAGTATATGAAAGTCTATACTAAAACGAATAAATCAAGAATCTGAAGTCGATCACCCCCCCCATACTTAATATCAAATAATCCTAAGTATATCAGAGTACATTCCAAGTCGGGATAATCGAGGATGCGAATGAACAAATCATCAGCTTAGCATGTCTCTCCCTATACTTAAGGTAAAATATACCTATGTATAAACAAGTAAGGAGACATATGAGGGATCGAAGAATGAAAGAAAGGAAGAACATTAACTAAAATAGAATAAACACAACCCCCCATATTTTGGGTAAGAGATTCCTAAGTATAACCAACAACAGGAATATCGAACCTGAATGAAGAATGAACACTCGACTCATTCATCACCCCAATACTTAGGATAAAGCACATCCTAAGCAAGGCAAGCAAACAGGTCAAGGTGAACTTGAGAAACGTTAGATGAAAAAATAAAAACGAAAGCGAATATACAATGCAATGAATGTACAATGATCAAGATGGTAGAAATTATACCTTCTTGCGCGACCATTGCGAAATGGATCAGAGAATATGCAAGTCGATATCGGGGTTAACAGCTAATAGATCCTTATAAAGATCAACGTGGGGGGGGGGATACTCAGTGGTCTCAGATCGAAAAGGCACGAACTCATAAGTGGAAGAACTAAGGTCAGGTTTTCCTTGGGAAGTCTCAGTTTTGTTTGACCACAACGATAAGGTATCTATAACGCGGATCTCATCAAGACATCACCACACAGTAGAAGAAGGAATATAGAGCTTAGTTATTTCCAATTCTTCCCCCTTGAAGAGGAATTCTCGGATCTCAGTATCATCGATGGTATAGCAAACATTTCCAATCACGACGTCATAATCCTCTAAATAAGATGACATAGGTACACTCTAATTAGGTGCTGGTTTTTGATAGTGGGTGTGGTGATCATCTCAATTAGAACACTCTTGTTATGGGAATGGAATGATATTTCTCCAAATTCATAATCAATAACAACCTTTGTCGTAGCGAGAAAGGGATAACCAAGTATGATTTGAGTGTGCTCCACAGAGCTGGAATTCTCCATGGGTGATACAATAAAATCTATAATGTAGCTCATGCCCTGTATCTAAATGACAAAGTTTTCAAGAATACCCATTTGCCTCTTTACTGATCGGTCAACAAAGTGACAAATCAGCCTAGTTTTCTTTAGAGTCCCCAGATTGAGTGATTATACGAGTGACGGGAGTATTATATTAATGGATATGTCATTGTTTGGGAGAGTTTGATCAAAATGTAGTCGCAAATGGCACATCTAATGAAGGTTATATTATTGTCCCCATTTCTATTGGGTAGACATGAAGGATATGGAAAAATCCTTAAGTGCATCACAGAAGAGTGATGATCGCATCCAATGCGATCGGAGCGACTAGTCAAAGTAGTCGTTTGGTGCAGTAGAATTTAAAATGTTTAAATCATATGATGAAACCACATGATACCGAGAATATTTCTGGGATCATTTCATCTAACCACAAAGTATTAGAAATACCTCTTGAAGCGTGGTTGCGATCACTTGATCTCTAAAGCAAGAGATCCTCCTGACTCAAGTCCGATCCACGAAGATGGCACTTGCGGGTGCGATGATGAGATGCATGCTTCCCGCAATCCACGATGAAGATCCAAGCCTTGAATCTCCTGATTTCGTCCAACGAAATCCGATGCCTTCTACTTGTTCTAGAGCCACCGAGGAAGACAGAAATCCGACAGCACGACGATGCAACGACGACTGTAGTTCTCTCAAGATCTCATAGTGGACGGCCACTCTTAGAGAGAGATGGGGCATGAGAATGACAGAAGGAGAGAGAACAACTTAATACATGTCTATGAAGGGCTAGGGTTGCCTTCTCTTATATAGTAGTTTGGGAGTCCATGGATCATAATCCATGGGACACACGAAATCAACTATTAGATTGATTTGTTTTTTTAATCAATGGCCATGGTCATTGTTGTTTAATAAAGCAAGAACTTATTAATTTATATTAAATTAATATATGTTGCATTATCATCAACATAATTTAACTTAATAAAATTAATTAACATAAGATAATAGAGAGGATAAAAACCTCCTCCTAAAAAGAGGGGTGTCACCCTTGAATAATTCATGGGTGACGCCACCTCTCCATTAGGTGGATTTTTATGTTCTTTATTTTATGAGATAAAATGCCATTATCTTTTAATTATTTGCAACAACATTTATTGCAAATGTATTCAGTAAAATAATTCCAAATTAATTAACGAAAATTTCAATCATCCCATTGAAAAAAACGTGAATCACATTCCAACCCAAACAAACATGTAAATTACATTACCAATTAATTGCTTAATGTGAATCCAATTCACATTTACAATCAATTAGTAAATATTATTTACAAGCGTGCTCTCTCCAATATATTATAAATCATATTTATAATATACATCAATATTATGGATAACATGGATGGTACTATCCATATTTTGTATTTCCTTGATAATTAAATCTCATTTAATTATCTTGGATAATTATTCGCAAAATATGAATCTCTTTCATATTATTGTTGATAATTAAATCTCATTTAATTATCAATATCGTGTTGATTGGATAAATAAATCATCAAAGGAATTATTCTTGAACTCTTTCAAGAATAGTGTGCTTTCTCCATAGATAATTGGAGATAAGGATAGGGCGATTGTATTGTTCCACGTATAGTGACTAGGACATTGACATCATATCTCAAATCCAGATCTTACGGACCACCCATAGATGCTTTATTAAATCAAGTCCGTGAACTTAATCTTCTCATTGCATCCGATTGTCATTCAAATCAATATCCAACACATGGACTAAGATCAAGTTACTTCTCTACTAAGAGGAGTCACTAAAATCTAGACATGTTTCATCACTCCCTCGAAATGGAAGCGTCATGGTTTTACAATCGTTTATGATCACATCATCCTCAGGTATGCCCAATACATGTACATCCTTCATATTGGAAGACCTTGAATAAACTCGAAGTTATTGATCTCTTTTAGACTATCACCTTCAGGGTTTTATCATTAAGACTATCATTTGATCATTGGTATTTGGTATCAATCATATGCTTTCCAAAAGCATATATCATACCTCTAAATTTTGTCAAGCTTCATAAGCAAGATGACCACGCATGGAATTTATCGATCCGAATATCTCATGAGTGAGCTCATGTCTTCTGGTTCAGAAGTGAACATGTATGATCCCTTTGAGAGATCGTATTACTCATATGCCCTTACATGCACACAATCTCGCCAATATATAGACCATGATTAGGCCATCAACCTATTAATCTACCAAATGTACATACTTAGACATATAGTAATACATGTGTCTCTGATCAGAGGATGTGCGCCTATATCACGACAACATACGATGTAGGACTTTGGTTATCTCGATCTCGTTAAGTCAACTCTTTGACCTAACTAATCTGACAACTCTGAATCTCTATTCCTATGCATAGGACCTGCATCAAGAGGCTGGTCAGATATCGGCCTTTAGAGATAGGATTTCCATCTCCCACTCTGGCTGGAGATCACATCTTGATGATCATTTGTCGGTGCTAGATGAGTCCTCAATCTAACACTTGAGATATTCATCCAAGCACTAACCTCTGTGATTCAACAATTGAATCAACAACTTTATGATGTCAAGACAACCATGGTACATAACCCTGATTGTACTAAAGAACCTATTATGCAAATTAATTATTCTTCATTTCATATCAGGGAGTGATATTTGCAATAACATTCACTGCATAATGGCTCGTCGTGGGCTCACATGTCTAACAATATTCCACTAGCCCAAAGAGCCATTAATGGGCTAATCATTTAAACTCACTCATGTGACAATCATAGGCTATTTAGAGAAATAGCTAGGTAAGCTGATCAGTCACTCTGTTCCCAAGAGACTAGGCCAAGTCCTTTTTGGCACATGCATATCTTGTAGTAACAATGCTCGCATCTAATGCGAATGTTGGACCTTATGCACGCAATACCCAATATTGTCAATTATAGTGTCCTTGACATAACAACTCAATTATTATTGTAACTAGTATGTCATTTTCATTATGCTTATTAGAATACCCTTATTCCCGGAGATATTTCCTAAGGTATACATAGTTAAGACCTTTTAGATCACTATCTATAAAGTCTGAATTTCTTGAAGATAAGACATTGAGACCACTATCTCTAAGTCTTGTCATCTTTTAAGATATTTCTATTACTTCAACTAAGTGTTTTTATCTCCATAGTAGAATTAGCAACAATTTACTACTCCCACTGGCATGGCAGACATCTGGCTTTTGTACACATCTAGCATACCCTCAGCTTCTCATAACTGATGCACAATGGGAAGAAGTTTTAATATTCACTTCCTCAATTCCTTCAGGTGCTATTCCTTCAGATAGGTTAGTGCCATATCTTAAGGGAAGAAAGTCTTCCTTGGGGTTTTCCAAGAATAGAATATGTCCAAGGTGTATCATAAATGTGACAATTCCAATACCCTCTTCTCTTTGCTTATAAACAACTTCAAAACCAATATCATACTCAAGATATGGAATAACCAGTCTATAAAACACTTACTATATCCTTATATCATTCCAAAAGATCACGATATCATCTATATTTAGCATGATGAACACAATGGCACTCCTACTATGCTTCATATGGTTCATCAAGATTCTATCTGAAATCATAACATTTATAATTTCATTAAATCTAATGTTCTCACTACCAGAAGCATATTTGAGTTCATAGATGTAGTTTCTTAAGCTTGCACATCTTTGCTTTCCTCAACCATGAATCCCTGGGGCTACTTCATATGAACATCCTCAAAGAGGTATTCATAGAGGAATGCAATCTTGACTTCCATCCCGAAGATGTAAAGTCAAGTTGTGTAGCTATAGTCAGCAATAGTCTGATGGGTTTAAGCATGTCACTGAAGAGTAAGTCTCATCACAAGCGATGTCTTCTCTTCGATGTGTATATTGTGAATACGAAACATGCTTTGAAGGTCTCTACCTTCTCATCAGGTTCAATCTTTCTCTTAAAGATCCATTGACATCTTAGCGGGTCTTGCCCATATAGGTGGACCCTCAAGGGTCCGCATACAACACTTGTATATGAAGTATACTTTATACTTTATTTCTAACATCCATCTTTCCATTCATGATCTTCCGAAGCTTCATCACATGAAGTAAGATCATTGTCAGATTTTTCTAACACATGGAATATCATCTTCAAACTCTTTTAAACATGTATGTTTGTTTCATCTGTAATTATCCTTTTAGTTTCTGATTTCAGGAACCTCGTTATCATCTTAAGATTAATTGAGTTCCTTCACTTCATTTTCATCTTAATTTTTAAGAAAGTTATCATCTAAGAATCATATTCTCAGAGATGTAATTCTTTAAGAATCTCAAGTCATAAAGTAGGTATCCAATACCATCCTTTATTTCCTAATGAAGTTGCACTCTCTGGTGCTAGAATCCAGCTTACTTGTATGGAATGATATTCAGGGATATATATTGTAGTCTCTACAACATATATATACCTTGGAAACTAAGAGGTAATTACGCTAATATTCATCATTAAACAAATCATGTTACCCATGATCCAATTGTATCTTCCCTACAACTCTATTGAGTTTAGGTGTATTAGAGGAGTGAGATAGAAATGATGTTTCCATTTCCATAAGGTATTCCTTGAATTTATCTAATAGGTACTTGCTACCTTGGTTAGATCAAATTCATTTAATCTTCCTCGACACTTTGGTTCTAAACCAAAATTGTGAAATCTTTGAACAATTCAGAGGTTTCTCTGGTGAAGGAAAGAAATCTCATATCATCAATAATCATCAAATCACATCACATATCTTCAATGCTTATTGTGATACAAATGATCCAATACATCAATATATATGACATCCTGAATACCTTGGTATCTTAACATCATTCTCAAAGAAGGGTGCATTGCACAATTTCTACTTTTTGAATACGATATTCATAAGTCTGTAAGCTTTGAACCTTTAGACAATCTAAAGTTCAATATCTTACTAGTATATTGATCATATCAATAGATATATGTCCATGACTTGATACTAGACCATTATCAAATGTTATTCATCCTCCTATTGATCTTTAAAGATTTAATTTTCAGTATTAGAAATGTTAATGAACTATTCATTAATATTCTGATTTAGTAGAGTCCACAGATACCAGATAACTTATCCGAAATATATCCATCATAACTCTTTATGATAGGTATATTCCTAAATAATGTTCATTTCCAGCATTTGCAAATAAACAATAAATGTAATCAAATATCTAGGTCATAGATTCATTCCCTAAGACTAAGGGCTCTTCCACTGAAAATATGACAATTATCTATCCAATAGATATTATTGCAACGATTGCATCAATATCTATGTGGATGACAATTAAACCTTAAGATAAAAATTTCCTATCTTCTAAATTATATGCAATCCAATTGCAAATGTCATCAGAAGAATGAGATACAATTATTGGACTTCAACCTTTTCTTATAAGCAAGCCCTTTCCAAGGATTAAATGTAGATGTAGATTATTTCGATTCATTGTCTGAATCCTTCTCTAAGGATCTAGATAGACATGATAGTCAAACTATCAACACATTAACTTTTTACAGCATTAGCATTCATCCAACTCTTTTTATGTCCATATGGAAGTCATATAAGTAAGGTCAACTCTTTGACTTTCCTTCTTACTTGGGTCCGGACTCATGCTTCTACTATGCTCCCTTCATCATTAAACAACATTGCTTAGAATAAAGGTTCTCTTATGATGAACTCAAAGATTTTAACGTAAGAGTATTTCAACATTTATATATGCTTCATTTTAATTCATACAATATGTATATTATGAAGATACATGAATGACTTGAGTATAGACAGTAGAATGGGACCGAAATGCAATATGTTGAGCAAAAGAATTATGGTTTTATGAATGTATTCCATCTAATTAGTTGTCATATCTCCCCCTACTTTATTCTTTGTCGACCAAGACATCGCGATGATTGAGTATCGGTGTCTTTGACATTTCATTCTTTTTCTTATTTTTGTTTATTCTTTTATTTTGGTATACTGTATTTTTGTGTCAATTTATGAGTGTTATTTTGGACAAACTAATGATATATACATGCATTTAGCTTGGTATTTAAAACCAAAATGAAAGAATAAAGGTGATGAAATGCAGATCCATTAGAGAGGTAGAGGGAAAGGGAATGATAGAATGATAAAGGGAAGAGGATCCTCCACAAATGGAAGAAGTGATATATCACATCAATTTATTTATGTTTCCCACTCTTTGTCATTTTAGTATTTTTAGTTAAAATTCTAATTTCCACAATTCCTTGTCATGAATATCACGGGAGGTTTTAATTACAGAATGGGCATGCAAACTGATTTTGTTCTGCTCAGATGCTATGATGTGTTTGAATGTGTGGATTGTTTTATATGCTTGAATGCAGGTGAATAGGAACAATTATTGAATGTGAATTTCATACGGTGCTTTAATAGTTAATTGTATTGTACATGTACATGTATTCCATTGTTGTATTCTTCTACATGTATAACAAGGGAAGAGGGAGAGGATTGAGGGACATGAAAAGATTCTATTTGCAAGCATGTGATGACTTTTTTTGTTCTAGGATCAGAATATACCACTACATGTGGTTGCATATTATGTGATTTCTTTACATTTGGCATGAATTTTTACGAGCATGACGTACTACAGTGCTCGCATCATACGAGCACTTTACGACTACAATGTGGTTGTAACCAAACTTGCTGCCCCGGACTTGCGACCACAACATATTCAAAAAACGACTACAATGCGACCATAATATAAGTAGATTGGGATTACATTCGTACCCACACTATTTGCAGTTTCTTGTAGTGATAATATGTTCACATTAACCAAGTACTCTGCAATAGATGAACAACATATTTCCCACTTGTTTTTTAGAGAATAATATAGCATGTATTACTTTTTATATTATATGTCATTTTTCCAACATTATAATACATTCGGGTTGTAGTTTGGCTGAGATTGGGCCAACCCCGACTTGGCCACGACCAGTGAAATCATAGGGGCTTATATTTTGACCTAATCCCAACCAGTTCCAACTTTAAGCTTGACAAGGTCGGAGTAAGACTGCTGGATTTCAAGTTGAGCAAGGTTGGGCATGCTAAATGCGCATCCTTTGCCTTGTGCCTGCCATTTTGGTTATGCATATTGTTCAAGATTTCCTGCCATCTCCATGAATTTTTTAATGAATGAATTCTGGTCATTTTTCTTAAAAATGTATAATACATGGAAATGTTTGTTCATATTTTTATCCTCTTCCTTCTACGTGTAATGGTCATAGCTACCCCATCGGCATGTGATGGTATGTAAACGTAAATTTAAATCTTTGTGGGAACACGAACATAAAAAATCATAATTAAAACATGCATAGTGAAATAAAATGCGAAGGTAAAAACACAAACCTGCTTTTATTACAATAACACTATAAGGGACATTCTGTTACGGAGTTTTTGGTCAGCAAATGCTCGTTATCTGAATGGATAATCAGAGTTCTTCCTTATTTCCTATTCAATAATGTAAATGGGTAAATACAAGTGTTGATATGATGATGAGCAAAAATACAATAATACTGATAGAGTCCCTCCAAATAATGCATTTCCACATCAAAGAACTTTCTGGGATCCAGTTTTATCATTAAATACTTTGATTTGGTTTCTGTTGAATAGAGCAAGAAATGGTAACGGAGTTACAAGAAGTAGACGAACAGGAAAAAATGTTTTAGTAGGACATCACTCGACCTTAAAGGGCATTTAGAACATAGTGAATTGAAACGACAGCACATTATTAGGCGGGCGAGGATTTAATATCATGTTTCCCTTTAAGCCCTCATGCATTACTACATGATAGTCCACATCCGTGTGTTTCACGGTGTGGAAAATTATACTATAGATAACATCTACAATTATTAAATAGATAACATGGCTCCAAACCCTAACTCTACCCCTCTCTCCGATCCACCACCGCTTCCATCCAACCACCTACCTCCTCCACCACTCCTCCATCCCCCTCCCCCGCACCAGGTCGCCAAAAATCACCCACCCTATACCCCTGCATCACGCCAAGCGCCCCCCCCCCCCAAAACCCCATCACACACCCATCCTAGAGGGATGTCTGTGCATCTTCGGTCGCGCCGCCATTAAGCAGGAGGCTTGAATACGTGACGCCAACAATGTTGGGTGGCAAACTGATAGCCCTACTATCAAAAGACAACACCATGTGCATTGATGAGGTATGGGCCAACACACTTGTCTTCTACATACTTGGAAAAAATCCATATAGGAAGCATATCTCGACCTTTATCGAGAAGGTATGGCACCCTGCGGGGGAGCACAAGCTTAGCTCGAGATATAACAGTTTCTTCTACCTCCAATTGTCCTATGAATATGAGGAAAAAGACTCCTTGACGGAGGGCCTTGGCTTTTCCAGGGAAGATTGGTCGTCATGCAATGTTGGGAGGCTAATGGCTCCTGCCTGGAGCGTGACCTTCACTCTGAAATTCGTCTTTGGGTGAGGTTGCATGGCATCTCACTTGGCCACTCAACCCCCCAATTCTAAACAAATTGTGCAACCTAATTGGGATGCCTCTATTCATGGATTCCAACACTGCTTCTGGGCGTGAATATGTCCCTGTGCGCTGCTGCATCGCAATTAGTGTTGCGGCTGATATTCAGTCTGTCATTCCCCTTGTCTTCTCCTCTAGCCGCAGAGTACATGTGGGCATTGAAATAGAGTGGAAGCCGCCACGATGCGACCTTTGAATTTGCTTTGGACTTGGCTGGAAGTCGTTCCCCTTCTCCGTGCCGCCTTTCCCTAGTGAAAAAGCAAATGATGCACTTGGACAAGCTCCTACTGCATATGGGCCATCGATAACTAGGTAGATGGACCTGAACCTCAAGGCACGGAGCCTTATTTGGAGCGTCGGGAAGGACATGCCCCTACCTTCGATGTATTCATCCTGGAGGAGGTCGAGATCCTGGACTGCATACCCATACCCCTACCACATAGGGTGTCACATGCTGCCTCATCATCGAGAAGCCCCAGCCTCAACATTCTCAGTCCATCTCAGATGACCTTGACGATGATGGACTCCAGTAACTCCCAAGCCCACTTCCTTACTGACCAGAAGCAAACATCGCTTGGCCCTTTTGCCCTCTCACTTCAAGGAGTGAGGAGCGTATTCCTTCCCCCACCACCAATCTAGTGGCAAACACTTACAAATCCGCGAGGAATATGGGTGCCACCCTTTCTCTTGTCACCCGAATCGGCCTGAGAACACTCTTGCAATGACCTCTGCTCGCCTCGGAAATAGAGTAGATTGCATGCACCGGCCTCATACCCGCCTACCGCCAATCTGGATCTCAATCGACCAGCTGTGGAATTAGCACAGCCACAGCCCCTGTCGAGCTCCACTGTGCAATCTAATCCGAAATGGGAATTGATCTCACATAAAAAGAAAAAGAAGGGTGGCTCCAAGGTGGAAATAGCCTCAGTTGGGGGCCATCCACCATACCCGACCGCCAATTAATGCAGGTGGTAGTATGCAATGCGAGAGGCCTGAATAGGCCCACCAAATGCAAGAGTCTACTCTGTGACCTTCAAAACACAAATACTGGCATCATCGGGCTAGTTGAAAAAAAAATAAGTCCAGGAAATTGGTCTGGTTTCTGTAAACTCATACCAAAGGATAGTCCTTCACACGTAATGATACACCCATGGGTAGAATCCTTGTGATGTGGAAGATTATCTACTGGACATGCATCTCCAAGCAAGTATCTGAACAAACGGTAACAATCCAATGCACTAATGCGGGTGGTCTAGACTTTCTCGTCTCCGTCATGTACAGATCAAACTCAACCTCCGAAAGAAGGCACCATTGGAATGAGCTGGTGGGCCTTAGCAATTCCGTAAATGGGCCATGGCTCATCATCGGTGATTTAAATGTGGTTAGACTCTACAATGAGAAATGTGATGGGAGACTACCAAATGCTGCGGCAATGAATGATTTCAATAAATGCTTGAATAGTGTTGGGCTAGAGGACCTTGAGGTTCTTGGGAACCCGTGGACATGGTCCAACTCGATCATTAGGACCGGTAGAATTGTGGCACGTCTGGATCGCACTCTTACCAATGATGCTTGGAGATCCGATCTCCCGCTGGTAAAACTATGATACTCGATATCCCCTTCCTCAGATCTCCTAACCATGATTGTGGCTCATGGGGACAAACCATCGTAGCGAAAGCCTTTCTGTTACTTCCAGTATTGGGCGACACGTGAGGGCTACATTGAGGTTGTTGTTGCCGCTAGGGCAGCACCTGTTTGTGGCAATCTTGTGAGCAAATTCCAACTAAAGCTGAAAAACATCAAATGTACTCTTAAGACTTGGGCCTATCCCATAGGGACGTCCGTAAGGACATGCGTGATATGAACTTTATATTTGCAATGATAAATGAGGCATTAGTGATAGAACCACTAGACCCATACCTCGCACAACTGCAAAAAGATGCCGAAGACTCATACCTAAGGCTCGAGGAGGATGACGAATCAATGTGGACGCAAAAGAGAAGAATCAACTAGCTTAGACTGGGTGACAGAAACACTAGATCTTTTCATATGGGGCGTGCATGCGAAGATCAAGAAACCATATTCTTTTTTTTTGCTCGATGGGAGGGGACACATCATCGATAATCAATCCTAACTTGTTGAAAAAGTAGTGTCCTTGTTCTCGTTACTACCGACGGCACCCGATACCTATTATGTGAGGCCCAAGCCCATCGGGCCAAAGTTTGTCCTTATGCTGGGAACGAGGCAGTGGCTTTCATGGCTGTTCATGTAGAGGGAGATTGAATGCACTCTAAGGACATCCATTCCTCCAAAGCACTGGTGCCTGACGGCTTTAATGCAAGATTCATTAAGTGGCACTGGGGATTAATAAAGGTGGGCCTCATTCTCGCGAAGCATCTTTGGCATGGGGGCCAGCATCCGAAGGGCTTTAACCATACCTTTCTTACTCTCATCTCTAAGGTGTCTACACCAACAAGCTTGACGGACTTTAGGCCTATTGCTTGTTGTAACACCCTCTACAAGATATTCTCCAAGATTCTTGCTTCATTGCTTACTACCACTATTAATGGCTTGGTTGTGCCCAACCAAACGGCCTTCATTAAGGGACGGTATATCGGGGACTGCTTTAGACTAGCCCAAGAAGTTATTCATGGGTTTGGGCGTAAAGACATTGCTCGCAAGGCTTATGTTAAAATTGATCTATCTAAAGCCTTTGACTCCCTGGACCACAACTTCTTGCTAGAAATATTGGTGGTGAGAGGCTTTGACGCAAGATGGATTGGATGGATCTTGAATAGCATCATATCTCCAATGTTCTCGATCGTCATTGATGGCTTGCCCCATGGTTACTTCCCTTTATCAAGTTGTCTTCGACAAGGGGACCCACTCAGCCCCTCGATCTTTGTTATCGCAATGGACTCAATCTCAATTCTGACGGAGAAGGCGGTACGTGAAGGTACCTTCCTCCCGATACACATGGGAGTGATTGTGGTGCCCTCACATTTTATTCATATGGATGACATAATTTTCTTCTGCTGGAAATCATTTGATGTACTGAACGAGGTAAAAAGAATCTTGCATGATTTTGACTACATTTCTGGCCTCTCAATGAATGTGAGGAAGAGCAAGCTTATTCTCCTTATGTCCTTTAATACGTACTTTTGGTTATGCCTTGAAATCGTGATACTTACACCACCTCTACCGGTGAAATATCTGGGCATTCCACTGTCCCCTACTAAGCGTAGGATAGCGGTGGCCCACACTCTTACGGATCGGGTAAGGACCTTGCTTACAGGATGGAAAGTAAGGTCCTTATTACTTGTCGTCCACCTGCAACTCTTCGCATCTGTCATCTATGGTGTTTCCCTTTACTGGGCCTTTAGCTTGCTGATCCCTCTAGGGCAGGAAAAAAATGTGGACTATCTCTCAGCAGAATTTCTCTAGGCCAACGATACCCATCATGTTAAGTCTGAGGTGATCTGTCTACTGAAAAAGGAGGGTCGCTTGGTATTGTGCTATCTTTACTCCATACGAGAGGCCATGATAGCCATGTGTTGTGGAAAAGTTATTTTCAATGATAAACCTATTTGGGCCTCTTATATTCTCGACAGGTACATAAAGGGAGGAAACTTGATGAATTGCACCAAGGCCCAAGGGGACTCTTTGGTCTGGAAGCATATATTGGACACCCGCCATTTGATGACTCCTAACAGTGGTGGGAGTACTAATCAAACGTTCATCTCCCAGCCCTTAACATTTAGTGACACCTTCGATAGGGATAGAAATAGAACTAATTGTGTCCCCTGGGCAACCATCCTTTAAACTCGAAGGTGGTTCCTAAACATGTTTGCGTGCTATACCGGGCAATCTGGGATCGCCTGCCAATGGTGGAAAGACTCACTAGTCGTGGACTAACTATTGGTGGCGATTGCTATCTTTGTCAACTCATGGGGGAAACAACATGACACCTTCTCTTTTTGTGCAACTACTAGGCGGATGTCTAGGCGGGGGTAACCTCTGGCCTCTGCCTTCCAAATCTAGGGGCTAGATGCCTACACTCATTGCTGGATAATTGTACAAAAGTACAGTGCCGATACGTGAAAAATGAAGGCGACAACCGCTCTTGCTGTGACAACTTGGGCAATTTGGGAGGAGCGCAATTGCCGTTAGACTGTTGGGCGGACATCCTCCCCTCAAGATTTGATTTGGAGAGTATCAAGAATGGTGATTGCAACTCTAAAATAGCCACTTCTGGAAGTCCTGGCTTTTTGGTTCCCTATTTTCTACATAGCTTCTTCTTTCTTTGGTCTTGGTGCCCAAATAGAGGCGCTAAAGCCTTTTATGTAACCATAGTTTTTTTGAGAAGTTTATACGAATACTTGCTTAGCAAAAAAATGAAATTATTGTTTATTGTAAAGTTTTTTTATATATAATCTTTTTCATAGTTTACGAGGAGGTGGAACATCGTTTTGGTATGACATTCCTTGCAGACCTATTAGAGGTGTGTGGTTTTTTTTGTTGCCAAACGCCTTCTGCCATGTTTATACACTATTGTCTTAGTTTAGGCTTTGCATTGATTGGTTGTCTCCCCATTGATATTCCTCAGTTGCCATGAATTTGAGTGTTTTGCTACTTGTTTGTTTGCCCACCTCATAATCTAGCATTGAAATGTTTTATATGCTCATGTCAGAAGAATGTTATGGAATTACTATCAAGAAATGTTGCTTCATAAATATTCTTCAACTGATGTGTGTTTTTTTGAGATAGCTTGCACAAGCAGAGAAAGTATTTGATCAATACCAAGGTATGATATATGCTTAACTGAATGTGTAGGTTTGATATATACTTATGGAAAGTATTTGATCAATACCTAGGTATGATATATGCTTTTGGAAAGTATATGATCGGTACCAACTCCTAATGATCGAATGAGAAACTTACTGATAAAAACCCTAAAGTAGACAGTGTAAAGTTGATCTAATAGTTCGATTTTATTCTGAGTCTTCAAGTATGTGGGATGTACAGGTATTGGGAATACCAAAGGGTGATGTGATCATAAACGATTGTATAACCATGACGCTTCCATTCCAATGGAGTGATGAAACAGGTCTGGATTTTAGTGACTTCTCATAGTAGGGAAGTAATCTGTTCTTAGTCCAAATGTTGGACATTGATCTGAATGTGATTCAGATGCAATGAGAATATTATATTCGTGGTCTTTATTTAATCATCCATCTAATGAAGGACCGAGATCTAGATTTGAGATGTGATCTCAATATCCAAGTCACTATACATTTAACAATACAATCACCATGTACATATCTCTATGTATTCGTGGAGAAAGCGTATTATCCTTAAAAGAGTTCATGGATAATTTCATTTTTGATATGTGTATCCGAGCATTGAGAAAATTAATAATTAAATGTGATTCAATTATCATGAGTAATATGAATTTGATTCATATTATAAGGAGAGTTATCTAAGATAATTAAATGTGATTGAATTATCAAAGACATGAATAATGTGAATGTGATTCATATTATTTGAGAACAAGAGAATAGAAATCCAAGATGATTAAATGTGATTTAATTATGATGGATATGAATAATGTGGATAAAAATATCCGTGTTAGTCATATATATTATAAATGTGATTTATAATATGTGAGAGATCCATTTGTAATTTACATTTGTTAATTAAATGTAAATGCGAATTGGATTCACATTGGACATTGAATTGAAAATGTAATTTACATTTTATTTTGGGTTGTCAATATGATTCACAAATTTTTCAATGTCAAGATTGCAATGTCTAAAAAATAATTGTGAATTACTTTTGTAGAATAAGTTCCAACAAAAGTCGGTGCATAATCTTGGAGATTGCATTACAAAGATGAGAGCCACCTTCCATATTGACGAGCCCGGAAAAGCCGCGTTAAGAAGATGTTTTTATCTTTGGAGTGTGGAAATAATTAATTTATCATTCGTTGTAGGCGGCGATCGGAAACAGTCAAGAAATAACCACAATATTTAATCAAATTTAATCAAGTGGTTTTTATGTTTATTTTACATGGGCAAGTCCCAAGGTCGATCACAAGGAGGAAAAGGAACAACCTAGAGTTGTGTCTATCCAATTTCATGTTCGGTTTTCAAGGCGGTCTTTTTTTTGGAAATTTTTAATGCAATAAGGGATGTAAAATGCAATTTCGGCCTAATTTAGGGACTAAAATGTCAAATACATTCAAACGATGTCCGAAAAATACGAAACTTGGCCGAGATGTAAAAAGTGATAAAATAAGTGTACTGTAATTTTTTTGGAATTTTTGAATGCAATATGAATTTTTTATGGATTTTTTTAATGCAAACAAAATGATTTTTAATATTTAATTATAATAAATATTAAACCTACTTATTTTCAAGAAATAAAATTATTTAAGATCTATCACTAGGTGATGGATCTCAGAAAAATCCTTAATCTCAAAAATGTGGGGTCTAATACCTATTAAAAATTAAACAGTGAAATACGCAAAATGATTTTTACAGAGCAAAGTATGCATGCAAATGCAAAGATTTTTGGGCACAATGTTAATCAAAATAATCTCTACGATATTTGATTTTTGGGGAATTTTTAGGGTCACGGTTAATTAAATAAAATTTGAAGAGCTCAGATTGGGCAAAATATGGTAATTTCCACAGAGTTTTTCAAGAAACCGACGCATCTTCACCGACATCCGAGAAAGCCGCAAATTAATTTAAGATCGAGTCAAGTCGTGAGAGAGCGTAGAGTCTAGGTTTTTAATTTCTGCAAATTTCCATTTTTGCTCATTTACAGCGGTGTCCGTTTGGACTCTCGCGCATGTAAAAAAGACCTTGAACTCTTCTGTGGTGTGTCGTGGTCTGTTTCACTCTCCGGTGAGGGTGGGGCCCGACTTGAGTGGCGATTAGGATAGACCTGCACATACGGCTCTCAGAGCATTTTTATTTTCTTGATTGTGCTCGTAGGATCTTAAGCCACATTGCACTTTAATCAAAGCGCACATAGATCATTCAACTTAGCCAAATTTAACTCAATTCTTCCTGCTAATAGAACTTTCTGTTTAGGTGCGGTTTTTATCGGCTTGCACGCATATAGAATAATTTTTAAATTCTGTCTAGCATCCCACATGAAGATTGAGAGGAGGCACTGTAAGTCTTCTAACTGAGCATTCATCATAGTTTTCCGCGTGCATCGGCTTTTCCCGACTTTCTCCCCCTTGTTTTATCACATAAATCTAAAGGAAATTGGGACTGGACGGTAGACGTGTGTTTGTGCTTATCTAATTTTTCAGTGATCACCTTATTAAAAATTGGGACTGCTAAATATAGCCGATCAAAATAATCCATAAAATCAAGAATTTCTGCGGGAGAGCAACCCCGACCTTGTGTGTTTCTATTTTTCCGAGTGAGTGAGAGACGACACTTAAGGCTAGAGCCCAAATCCTAAATCTCAGCTCGCTAAATTCCTGCCAAGATTGATTTATCACCAACTAAAATCGAAAAGATAATAGCCGAACTCTTACGGCTTCATTGTGTGAGTTGGTGAATCTTGGGTTTGATTTGTGTTTGCATTGGTGTGCGTAAACCGAGACCTAAGATCAAAAGCCGCACATTTGATAAAAACTCTCTTCCCGTGTGTTCATCTCTTTCCTCTCTTGATTTTAACCTCATCATGCATTTCTTGTCCAATAACTCTTGCAGACCCAACCCCTCATTCCTTTCAGCTCTTTCAAAAATAGCCGAACGTTTATCCGAGAATCCATCAGAGCTATACTATGAAAATGAATTCGTATCGGTTAGACCCAAAACCCCTCCCCCTCAACCACCAATAAATCCATTTCCTTCTGCTAATCCGACCTATTTCATGAATGACAACCCTTTGTATTCAGAGCAGACAAACCAAGAAATGATTGAGGGCTCTACTTCTTCATTTAATCCTCTTTACATTGATCATACAATTCATCCCTCATATTTGGTAAATGTCAATCCATCATTCATGGGAGAAGATAACCACATGATAGAATTGAACACATCTTCACCTCTTCCATCATTCTTGAACACCAAAGAAAAATCATTACCTTGGATTGAACATAATAACCCCCTCTTCACTCATACAGAGGATTGGGCCGACCACATAAGATCACAGCTCCCCTTGGACAACCTCCACTTACCTACACCATATGAGCAGCCACCTTCCATGATTATTGAGGAGATACTTTCAGAAAATGATGATCGTACATCGGATATTTCCAGAGATCCCTCTCCTAGTACATATAGAAAAATGGAAGAGGACATTGAATTACAAAAACATACCCCAACTGCTCTCATACTTGGCCAAGAAGAGATTTTGGAGAATATTTTGAGGATAAATAAGAAATTTGATTTAATGGAGGATAAATTTCAAGAACTTGCCGATCGATTAATCCCTGGTAGCTCGGATATAAAAATGAATGAGGAAATGATTGGATCTGAGATTGAAAATTTTGCGGATATTCAGGGACCTATGGACAATTCTGAAAATGACTATGTTGTTGACCCTCACCCTGAACTCCAGAGCCTATCTGAAGAACACCCCACACCCCCACACCACCCAGAAAATACCAAAAAAATAGAAATATTTGAAAACCACAAAAAAATTGAAAATTTAGAAAATTTCATAAAAATTGAGACTGAAGACGATCTGAGGAATTTGGATCCAACCGTACGAGAAGCATTAGGAAAGAAATTGATTTTTGAACTTCCCTTTCTACAGGCCATTGAACACTTCCCCGATCTTAAAGGATTTGTGATAGACAAATTAACGATGAAAAAATCGTGTAGGATTAGAACAAAGACCGAGAGACATATATTGTCAATGGCCTCCTCCTTGGTATTGAGGAGAAAAACCAAGAGCCGCATAGTGAAGCAGTTTCCCAGATTTGACTGTGAAATCAATGACACAATCTTCACCCATGCTCGGATTGATGACGATGCACCGATCAATATCCTTCTAACCTCTGTATTCCATGAACTCAAACTCGGACCGATTCGGAAGATACGAGAGATTGTTCAATTAGCGGACCGATCGATAAAACGGCCGAGAGGAACCATTTCTGTCATCATTAAATTCCAAGGTGCTCCGCTCAAAGTAGAATTCACGATCATTGATATTGAGCATCAAGGAGAATTCACCCAGTCTCCAATCATTCTCAGAAAGCCATTCTTAGCATTGGCCAAGGCGAGTATTGATTGTGAGACTCGGGAAATCAATTTCACAGCATTGGAAGCACTTAGATCTGACCATGTCTTTGAGGAACCACGATCTTCTGAGGCAACCCACGAAGTCCCCGACAACCATAACCATGAAGCGGTAGAAGAGCCCTACCCCGCAGCCACACCTGAGATAGCGGTTGTTGATGAGACTACTGGTTTAGAAAATCTCCCCCATGCTCCATTCCCAGCCGCTCTCACCAGGGACAATCATGTATATGAATCATATGATCCGGAGACTTATGCATGGGCACACCCTGGGTCGACCTACTCTGACTACGTGGATTACATCAACTCGACAAAGGAATGCGCCAACATCGAATCAATTGAGAAAGAACATGCAGAGACTCTCCCCAGTATTTCAATTCCCGCGAATCTCAAAATAGACAAATCTTTCTACTACGATCCTGAGACTTATGCATGGTCACACCCTGGAGCAACATTCTCTGAATATCTTGACCAAATCATCCCAAATCGAGAGTGCTCAAACATTCGGGAGACTAAGAACAATCACACAGACCAAGCACCAACCAAGGAGAATCTCAATGGCTATTCATCTGGATACTCAAGTGAACCGACACCTTCACGACGAAATAAAAAGAGAGTCACCTTTGACCTTCCGGAAGAGGTATCGTCTGATGGTCCCTCATCAGGTCCGGAAAAGGTAGTCTACATGAGTGAAGTCTGTTCGGCAGCCCTAAAGCCATATCTTCGTAAGGATCCAAAATTCAAATCTCGTTGGACAACTCCCGTTCCTATCTACTACTCATCCAAAGCTGATGCTCCTGCACTCTTCAAGTATACTGGAATTCTTTCGTATGAGCTGACTGAGACTGGTGCTTCTGAGCTATCATCTGAGGACAAATTGATTGACCCCAAGAAGGAACGAATTCTGAGGAAACAATTAAAGAAACAAAGAGATTTGCAGACTTGGAGTATGTCCACTTTCAAATACTACTCCTCTGAGGATAACTCTGATGATGGATATCTTTCATCTGACTCAAACACTTCATCTATTATCCATCATGATTTTTCTGAGGATAACTCTGATCATAGTTGGGAATCATATGCCTCATCTCCATCTCATCATTATGATCTCCCACCGCAGGCTCACAAGAAGATCAGCCGAAAACCACCATAATCATTCGGCTACTCACCCTCCCTCCCGACCACATCGGTCTCCTTATACAGCTTCTTCCTCTACTTAGGCTAAGGCCTAAGTATAGGGGGGGACCGATGCCATCTGTTTATACCATCCTTCTCATTCTCCCGACTGCTCCATTTCCACCCTTCTTCCATACTTAGGCTATCCAGAGCCTAAGTATAGGGGGAACTGACATCCACCTGTAAATACTCTCCTCATTCACTCTTTTCCGCTCTACTTCCTAACCCATTGTATATAAATTTTCCACTCTCTTACGCTTAGCACGAGCTATGTCTTCATTACGCTTTTTGTGCTCTGAGGACACATCACTCGCTAAGTATAGGGGGGTCTGTATATATACTATATATATATATATATATATATATATATATATATTTTAGCCATACCTCGGACTTTCGCGTAAGTCTATATGTATTTACGGGGTGGGTACTAACTTCAAAAAAAAGAGTTTTTCTACTAACACTGACTTGCCCAAAATTTTTGAAAAAAAATGGCTTCTTATTTCATCTTTGCACACACACACGCAAAAAAAATTCTGCATTTCACACACTTGCACTTCATCCAACATCACATGCATTTGCATTTGTGAAAAGTCATTGGGTTCTGAACCAAGTTGTGAGCCGAAACCGAAAGTGGTCTGAACTTGCCCTTAATCCACCTAATTTTCAGAGGAACTTCACCGAGAAATAGGATTTTAAGAGCTTCAGGTCTTTTGACTTAATTCTTTAAGTTTCACATGACAATGTGCAGCGTTTGACTCTTAGTGTCTAACCTGATCTCTTCATTCTGGGTACAACTCTGGAATAGGGAATTAATTTGTACTCTCGCACTATGCACTTAGCTCAACCCAGACGGGATGTTGGAAGACTATGCGGGTCTCTTTTCTGGTAGCGTGGAAATCTAAAGACCGGAGTATGGGTTGAAATAAAGCTTCGGAAAAGGGATGGACGGCTGGGCACAATTTTTCTAAGACCCCAAAAAATGTACGGAATAAAAAGATGCTATATTCGTAGGGGCAAAACAAGATCCAAGCAGAACCACCAAAAATTCCAAATACAAAGAAGCAGTCTACCAAATAAAAATTCGACCAAAAAGGTCCAAGCTTCAAGAAACCTGCAGATCTTGGTCGAGACTTGGCCACACTGGCCATCTTCACAAGGAGAGGTGACTACACTACCACCCCCTCCAGTTCTTTTCTCTTTCTTCTAACTTCTCCCCCATTTCGATTGTGAACACAGCACGACAGACCTTAGAAGGAAATACCTGACTCCCCGAGGACGAGTTACTGGAGAGGAGAGGAGCATGGTAGTCCGGCATTCTGGATGGGAAGAGCTAAAACCCTTCACACACACGAGTCGGTTATTCAATGTTCATAGGGTATACTTTGGGAAGAGGATTGATCTAAGATGACTTCTGAGCCGAAACTGTAACAATGATGTGTAGAACTTGAGGGCTGTTGATTTTAAAATTCTAAGTCTCACAGAAGTTCCGCCACACTACTAATCCAAAGGTCGAGTTTAGTTTCATTCTCACCTTCAGCTCATGGTCTTGGTATGGAACCCAGTCTCATTTCACTTCATGGCATGTCTTTTTGATGCTCAGGGACGAGCATGGTTTAAGTATAGGGGGATGATGAATCTTGGATTCATCACTCTAAATCTCATTTATCAAGCTCAAATCTCTAAAAATCAACAGCATATCTGCATCTATTTTGCATAATTAGCATTTGTGCATGATTTCATAAGAATTTGCATTTTAGCATTAAATTCTGCATCAAATAAGAAGCCAAAAATCCAAGCCAAAAATGACCTGTAAATAGCCTAACTTCTCCTATTTTTAACTCCTCCATGCTAACTCCGAATGCCACAAACCCACCTCCACTGTGTACATATCACTAACAAGAATAAATGAAAAATACAAAAAAATCACTAACTCAAATAAGTGGACCAAAAACCCAAACCCTAGTTTCAGGATTTTCGGACTAAAAAAACCCCATATCTTCCTCATCCAGTGTCCGATTTGATCCTACTCACTTTTGAACTAATGCACATTCAATTACCTTCAAAACAAGACCAAGTTCAAGTGAATCGGAGCTCGTATGTGAAAGTTGGGTTTTGGGCCTCTTTTGTACATTGTATATTTTCGCGGCTTTTCTGACCTATATTTTATGTACTTATTTTCTTCATTAATAAAAATCCAAAAAAAATTAGATTAAGGTCTCTTTTATTTATCTTTGAGTTTTCCGTATTTTTTCGAATTTTTTATCTTGTTTAAAAATGACAAAAAATTAGAAAACAAAAAATCAAGGTATTCTATGTACATAGGATACCCCAAAAATTCACTTTTTACATTTGACCGATTTTGGCATTGATGTTTTCATGAAAGTTGTAGATCTCGTCGAGACGAGCAATTTTTTTGAAGAAACTTTTTCAATCTGAGGTCGTTTACTATTTCTTTTTGATTTTACAAAACAATTATTTTTCGATTTATCTGGAGCTGACACGTGGCAGCCCCAGAGGCCGCCACGTGTCAGCAGTTTTTGAGCTTTATTAATATCATTTTTTATAAAAATAAAAATAAAAAGCCATGCACGTGCGTGGCACGTGCCACACAGGCAGGTGCTCCGCACGTGCCCAGCACTTCTCACAGCCCCATTGCGCCACGTGGCGACCCCACAGCCGTTCGATCATGGCCGATCGAACAGCCGCTGTAGATCGCCCTCAACCTATGGACACCCGCACTCCGTAACCTCCGCTCCTCCGCGCCGCTCGCCCTGCAACCGCCGCGCCCGTCATCTTCGCAACAACCGGAACCTCGCCGACCTTATCTCCATCAACGGCCAAAACCTGCTCCCTCGCAGCCCTATTTAAAGAGCCCTGTCGCCCCCCCGACTCCATCATCCGCCGATAGCCCTTCAACGCCAGGCTGAGCCGGTGGTGACAGCCCGGCCTCTCCTCCCTCTTCCTCGGCGAGATCCGAGGGTGCTCACCGCCCCTCGTCGCAGACGTGCCCCTCTGCCGCACTGCTCAGCTCCGGCTTCACGCCGTCGAGCCCACAACAAATGACAACGACCTCGCCGGTCATCTGCTCCGTGCTTCGCGCCGTCGAGCCACCGAACAACCTTCGTCTCCGACAGTTTACTTCGCCGCCAGCTTCAACACCCTCCGCACACCGCTGCACCATCGCCGTACCTCTCCGATCACCTCCTGCTACGTCTTCTTCCCCGACAACCACCGCATAGCCATCGACAGGAGTTGCTTCGACTCCACCCTCCCCTCGTCTTCATCGGCCACCGTCGACGACTGCTCCGCATCAGCAGCCACTGCCAGACGCATGCTCCACCAACTTCGCCTCCAGCAGCTTCGCCCCTCCGTCCAGAAGCTCTCCACCAACTCCAGCACCGCTCCGGCCACCACCCCTCGCCGGCCTTGCTTCAACGCAGAGTCCCGCTCCCCCAACTCCGCCGCGCGGCCGGGCGCTCCGACCCGAGACCCTCCCCGCGTGCGAGGCACGTGACGGGAGGGGACGTCATCAGACGTCATCCAGGGGTCACGTGCTACGCACGTGACCACCTGGGTCATTTACAGAAGAGGCCCTGGAGGTTCGCCTTATTCGCGCCGCAGTCCCGCCTCCAGAGGGCACATGCCACGCACGTGCTCCTCTGGGTAATTTGCGCTTACGCCCCCATAATCTAGGTAAACAACAGTAGGTCCCTGTTGCATTTTTTATTATTTTAATTATTGCTATTTGCATTCACACCCCTGTGTTCCCCCTCTGTTTTGTACCTATTCTAGACATTATTTTATTTATTTAAAAATAGCATTTTGTTCATCTTTTAATTCTCTACATTTTGGCATGTCATGGACATTTTTTTGTGATGATCGGTTGATTAATAATTAACCGATCATCACAAAAAAATGTCCATGACATGCCAAAATGTAGAGAATTAAAAGATGAACAAAATGATATTTTTAAATAAATAAAATAATGTCGAGAATAGGTCCAAAACAGAGGGGGAACACAGGGGTGTAAATGCAAATAGCAATAATTAAAATAATAAAAAAATGCAACAGGGACCTACTGTTATTTACCTAGATTATGGGGGCATAAGCGCAAATTTCCCAGAGGAGCACGTGCGTGGTACGTGCCCTCTGGAGGCGGGACTGCGGCGCGAATAAGGCGAACCTCCAAGGCCTCTTCTGTAAATGACCCAGGTGGTCACATGCGTAGCACGTGACCCCTGGATGACGTCTGATGACGTCCCCTCCCGTCACGTGCCTCACACGCGGGGAGGGTCTCGGGTCGGAGCGCCCGGCCGCGCGGCGGAGTTGGGGGAGCGGGACTCTGCGGTGAAGCAAGGCCGACGAGGGGTGGTGGCCGGAGCGGTGCTGGAGTCGGTGAAGAGCTTCTGGATGGAGGGGCGAAGCTGCTGGAGGCGAAGTTGGTGGAGCATGCGTCTGGCAGTGGCTGCTGATGCGGAGCAGTCGTCGACAGTGGCCGATGAAGACGAGGGGAGGGCGGAGTCGAAGCAGCTCCTGTCAATGGCGATGCGGTGGTTGTCGGGGAAGAAGACGTAGCAGGAGGTGATCGGAGAGGTACGGCGATGGTGCAGCGGTGTGCGGAGGTGTTGAAGCTGGCGGCGAAGTAGACTGTCGGAGACAAAGGTTGTTCGGTGGCTCGACGGCGCGAAGCGCGGAGCAGATGACCGGCGAGGTCGTTGTCATTTGTTGTGGGCTCGACGGCGTGAAGCCGGAGCTGAGCAGTGCGGCAGAGGGGCACGTCTGCGACGAGGGGCGGTGAGCACCCTCGGATCTCGCCGAGGAAGAGGGAGGAGAGGCCGGGCTGTCACCACCGGCTCAGCCTGGCGTTGAAGGGCTATCGGCGGATGATGGAGTCAGGGGGGACGGGGCTCTTTAAATAGGGCTGCGAGGGAGGAGGTTTTGGCCGTTGGTGGAGATAAGGTCGGCGAGGTTCCGGTTGTTGCGAAGATGACGGGCGTGGCGGTTGCGGGGCGAGCGGCGCGGAGGAGCGGAGGTTACGGAGTGCGGGTGTCCAGAGGTTGAGGGCGATCTACAGCGGCCGTTCGATCGGCCATGATCGAACGGCTGCGGGGTCGCCACGTGGCGCAATGGGGCTGTGAGAAGTGCTGGGCACGTGCGGCGCACGTGCCTGTGTGGCACGTGCCACGCACGTGCATGGCTTTTTATTTTTTTTATAAAAATGATATTAATGAAGCTCAAAAACCGCTGACACGTGGCGGCCTCTGGGGCGGCCACGTGTCAGCTCCAGATAAATCGAAAAATAATTGTTTTGTAAAATCAAAAAGAAATAGTAAACGACCTCGGATCAAAAAAGTTTCTTCACAAAAATTGCTCGTCTCGACGAGATCTACAACTTTCATGAAGACATCGAAGCCAAAATCGGTCAAATGTAAAAAGTGAATTTTTGGGGTATCCTATGTACATAGAATACCTTGATTTTTGGTTTTCTAATTTTTTGTCATTTTTAAACAAGATAAAAAATCCGAAAAAATACGGAAAACTCAAAGATAAATAAAAGAGACCTTAATCTAATTTTTTTTGGATTTTTATTAATGAAGAAAATAAGTACATAAAATATAGGTCACAAAAGCCGCGAAAATATACAATGTACAAAAGAGGCCCAAAACCCAACTTTCACATACGAGCTCCGATTCACTTGAACTTGGTCTTGTTTTGAAGGTAATTGAATGTGCATTAGTTCAAAAGTGAGTAGGATCAAATCGGACCCTGGATGAGGAAGATATGGGGTTTTTTTAGTCCAAAAATCCTGAAACTAGGGTTTGGGTTTTTGGTCCACTTATTTGAGTTAGTGATTTTTTTGTATTTTTCATTTATTCTTGTTAGTGATATGTACACAGTGGAGGTGGGTTTGTGGCATTCAGATTTAGCATGGAGGAGTTAAAAATAGGGGAAGTTAGGCTATTTACAGGTCATTTTTGGCTTGGATTTTTGGCTTCTTATTTGATGCAGAATTTAATGCTAAAATGCAATTCTTATGAAATCATGCACAAATGCTAATTATGCGAAATAGATGCAGATATGCTGTTGATTTTTAGGGAATTGAGCTTAATAAATGAGATTTAGACTGATGAATCCAAGATTCATCACATATACATGGAGTGGACGGCCACCACTCCTATTAGGAATGTGTGCCCGTCCCCTCCTTCCAACATGGAAGGAGGCACTCTCTCTCCTATGATCTCCATGAGATCTTGATTTGATTTGCTGATTGAATTATTTTGATTCATCAATATATACTTAATCGAAATTAAATTAATTGTTGTTGGTTTTTACCAACACAAATCTTGGCCATTAAAAAGAAATATAAATCAATGAGAGTCATTGGATTTGTGTTGTCTCATGGATTGAGATCTGCGGATCCCAAAATATTATAAAAGGAGAGGCACCCTTGATCTTCTAGGTTACAAGTGAGACAACAACTCTCTCTCTCTCTCTCTCTCTCTACATGCCTACTCTCTCTATCTCGCTCATGTGGTCATCCATCGTGGATGCCCTATAGAGATTCTCCATCACCGCAGCGTCGTCATTATGTTGCCCGATGGTTTGCTCATGGATCTCCGTCTACTTCTACGTGCCTTGCTCGAGAAGAAGACTTCATATCTCGTTTGTCGAGATAGGAGATCTGTGGCTTGGATCATCAACATGGATTGCGAGCAGCAGTGTTTCATCAACACACTCGCAATCGATTCCTCCATCGGATCAGACTTGAGATGGGAGGTCTCTTCGTTTAGAGACTCGATTGCAACCATGCTTAAAGAGGTAATCCTATTACTTGTTTTTTGTTTAGAAGAAACGATCCGAGAAGTGTTCTTGGATAATGTGGTTCATCACATGAAAAATTTTAATTCCCGCTGGATCGAGCAACTAGTGCGACTAGTCACTCCCAGACGCATACGATGCAATCCTCACGCCTCCATGATGCGCTTAAGGATCTCACCATATCCTTCAAGTGGTATCAAAGCCCTAGGTCGATGGTTTTGGATGGGATCCATGAACCGAGGATGACTTGGGTTCATTAGAGTTTGCGAAAGTTTTATTGCATTTCATTTTTGCATCTCTATTTTGAGATTATTTTTGGCACTGTTTAAATTGTTTAAACACGAAAATAATAGTAGTCTTTTGTTCCCAATTAAATAAGGAAACCGTAGGGATCTTAGTTTACGTAATTTGGATTCTGTATGCTTAAGTTATGATCATTTTAGTGAACATGTATCCATTGTTTCGGGGACTGCGGATCATGACATAATTAAGATTTTAATTGTGAATTTGAAACACCTTTAAATGCATGCAAAACACTTCAGTTCTCTTGTGGATCAAATTATAAAACTTTAGAAAATAATTTTTTTGCTTAATTTGTATTTAAATTGATCGAGATATGGTATTTTTAGTAAGTGAGGGTCACTGCTGGAAATACCTTCCTAATCAAGAACCTAATGATTGTAATTTAATCAAATAATGAAATTAAACTGTTTAATTTCCTGGAATAATTGTGCATAAATATTTTTAAAATATTTGATGATAATTATTTCCTTAAATGACATAGCATTAACCAATAATTGATTAGATGTGATCTATATCACAAAATTGGTTACATGATATACTTGATCTACATTCCAACAAACATGTTGATTGAAGAGGATTTGGGATTTGTTTAGCAAATCTCAATATAATGTTTAATCAAATTGTTTCTATTATTATTATATGGTATAATTTCGGTTGAAGAACAGATGAACATCTCAAGTACAAAGTGATCTATTTTGCATTATCCTTTCCCGAGATGGATATTGTGTCTAGTCAGGGAGCGTTTGGGCAGTAGGTTGCACCGTGAGCGGTCTGTTCCACTCCTATTGGTACTGCCATGACAACATGTGGGGTTTGTATAATGCTTAAAATATAATGATGTATTTCTAATTTTTAAGATTCAAAATAATACGTATTTGAGATAATACCATAGTTCAAGTAACAATATAGATTGTTTGCTGGATATTAATTGGATCATTTATGGTTTCATTAATTGGAATCTAATTAAAAAAATTAAACACTATTTTTAATAGAGATGTTATTTTCCTTGAAAGAATTAATTATGTGAATATGATTCATTATGATTAATTACAAATTGAACGTGATATGGAGGATCACATAAGTGACATCAATGGTCTCTCGTCAAAGCGAAGGGTTCCGTCGCCAGGGATTGTATGTTGGAGACGCATGTCCGAAGTGACAGCTCCTGTATGCAAGCGCATCTGGATCGGGCTCTTTGCTTCTGGAAAGAGTAAGGTTGTATACGTAGTGACCCCAATATCAGATCCTCATATTATTGGTGCGATATTGGATTGCGTATAGCGAGTTCTATTCCTGTTGAAGGTTGGTTCAATTAATGACAGGTCAACATCGCCTTAGGGGTGGTGGGCCCGGGTGTTAAAGATCGAATTGGGAAATGTAAGTTGGACTTGCAAGGAGGAATGTGTTCCTGCTTCTTTTTATTGGAGTCACATGTTCTCATATTTTTGGGATGTGACAAAGATAAGGAAGGAGATCCCTGATCTTGCTGAGATATAATGATAAGTGTATCTCTTACATTGAAAAAGATCAAGGGAATGAACTTTCAGTGTTGACAAGGCAAGATAACTTTGATATAAAAATTCCTAAATCAAAGTAAAATATGTATATACATATACACTTATGCCAATTTCTTATTTCAGATAATCCTTCATTAATCCCACTCTATATTATACTCAATAATAACCAGTATGATTTCATTGATTGGACCCACGATCCATATATTGTACTTACAATTGGACACATAATGAATGTGGTTGCAATGTGCAAGTCTCCTCATAATAATGAGGAATGACAATTAAATAGATAATAGGACTACAACCCTAGGGTTTGTGTGTCTCTATAGCCTTGATCTCTCATCGTATGTACTTTGGAAGTGACATGTCAATGTTGATCGCAATTGTCAAATAATCCTTGTAAAATCAATGAAGATATCCTGGCATACATATGTGCTCTTAACATTTATCATGAATGAGATGGTTCACTGCATCATGCAAAATTGTGGCTCTATAAGAGATGATGTATTCAAAATGTTTGAATACCTACCTAAACCAATAGTTTTAAGAGTCCAAATGAATGCAGACATGATGAGTGTCATCATTCTACTTTCTATACTCTTGTCATTCATGAAGCTTCATAATATTCATATTGTATGAATTTAATGAAGCATGTATAAATCTTGAACTCTTACATTGAATTCTTTTGAATTTAACATAAGAGATCCTTAGTCTTAAGAAATGGTTGTTTATAGATATAGGGAGCACAGTGAAAGCATGGGTCAGACCCAAGATGAGAAGGATAGTTAAAGAGTTGATTGTACTTCTATGATTTCCATATGACATCCACATAGTTGGATAAATGCCAATACTGTAAAAAATTGATGTGCTGATAGTATGACTATCAAGTATGTCTAGAATCCTTAGAGAAGGAGTCATATAGAGCATCAAAATAATCTACATAAATCTTTGAAATTGATTTTCTTATTTGATAACATAAAGTCCAATAATTGCATCTCAACCTTCTAATGACACTTCCAATTCGTTGCATATTTATTGTGAGATTAGAAATTTGATCTTAAGGTTTAATGGTCATCCTTGTTGGAATTCATGCAATTGTTGCAACAATTTCCATTGGATCAACAGACTTTATAATTTCAGTGGGAGAGCCCTTTGTCTTAGAGAATGTCTCCATAACCTAGACATTAGAATACACTCATTGTTTGTTTCTAAATGTTGGAAATAAACATGAATTCTGGAGTGGACCTATCATAAAGAGTTATGATGGATATATTTCAGAAAGTAATCTAACATTCAAAGGACTCTACTGAATTAGAAAATTAATGAATGGTTCACTAACATTTCTAATAATGAAATTAAATCTTTAAAGATCAATAAGAGTATAAAGGTCATTTGACAATTATATGGCATCATGCTTTGGACGTTTGCCTGTTGATTTGATCAATAGACAAGTAAGAATGAAAACGTCAAAAATTTTAAAACTTACATACTTATGAATATTATATTCAAAATTAAAAATATGTCCAATACAGCCTTCCTTGGGAAAGGTGTAAGATGTCAAGGTATTTAGGATCTCATATATATTGATGTATGCGGATCATCTATATCATAATAAACATTGTGGATCTATGATATCTATTGATGATTATGTATGATATGAGATTTCTTCTCTTCTCCTAAGAAACCTTTGAAATGTTCAAAGATTTTATTATTTTGGTTTAGAACCAAAGTTTGAAGGAAGATAAAGTGAATTTGATCTAATCTAGGTAGCAAGTACCTGTTAGATAAATTCAAAGAATACCTTATGGAGATATGAATATCATGTCTATCTCAATCCTCCTAACACACCTTAACTCAATAGAGTTATAGGGAGATACAATTGGATCATGTGTGACATGATCTTATCAATAATGAGTTATAGCATAATCTTCCCTTAGTTTCTAGGTATATATGTGTAGTAGAGACTACAATGTATATCATTAATAAGGTTCCATGCATATAAGCAGGAATCTAGCACTAGAGAGTGCTACTTCATTAGGAAAATCAAGGTTGGTATTGGAAATCTGCTTTATGACCCTGAGATTCTTTAAAGATCTCATATCTGAGAATGTGATTCTTAGAGGATGACTCTCTTGAGAATCAATATGAAAATGAAGTAAAGGAACTCATTTAATCTTGAGATGATAATGAGGCTCCTGAAATCGGAAACTAAAAGGATAATAAAAGATGAAACACCAATACCTCTTCAAATAAGTTTGAGGATATATTCCATGTGTCTGTTAAATCTGACATGATCTAACTTCATATGATGAAGCTTCTAAAGATCAAGACACGGAAAGATGGATGTTAACAGTAAAGTCTAAAGTAGACTTCATGTACAAGTGTTGTATATAGACCCTCGAGGATCCACCTATAAGGTCTAGACCCATTAAGATGTAAATGGATCTTCAAGAGAAAGGGAACCTGATGAGAAGGTAGAGACCTTCAAAGCACGGTTCGTATCCACAAGATACACACCAAAGAGAAGACATCGCTTGCGATGAGACTTGCTCTTCAGTGACCCTGCTTCAGAATATTGCTGACTATAGCTACAGAAATTAACTTTGTCATTTGTAAGATGAAAGTCAATACTGCATTCCTCTATGAATACCTCTCTGATGATATTAACATGAAGTAGCATCAGGGCTTCACGGTTGGGGAAAGCAAGATGTGCAAGATAGAGAAATCCATCTATGGACTTAAATAAGCTTCTTGAGGTTGGAACATAAGATTTGATGAAAATATAAATGTTATGATTTCATATAAAATATTGATGAGCCATGTGAAGCTTAGTGGGAGTGCCTTTGTGTTCATCATGCTAAATGTAGATGATATCTTAATCATTTAAAATGATATAAGGAAAATAATAAATGTTTTATAATCAGGTTGTTCCATACCTTGAAACATGATCTCAAGGATACCTCTTGGATATTAGTTCTGAGGTGTTCATAAGCATCGAGAAGAGGGTATTGGGATTGTTGCATTAGTAGTACACCTTGGACATATTCCATTTTATGGAAAATTCCAAGAAAGGCTTCCATCCCTTAAGATATGATACGGACCTATCTAAAGGGATAGCACCTCAAAGAGTTGAGGAAGTGAATCCTATAACTATTTGCCCTTGTGCATCAGTTACGAGAAGCTGAATGTATGCTAGATGTGTACAAAAACCAGATATCTGCCAAACAATGGGAGTAGTAAAGTGTTGCTAATCCTACTATGATGATAAAACACTTGATTACAGTAATAACAAATTCTTCAAATATGACAAGACTTTCGAGATAGTGATCTCTAAGTCTTATCTTCATGAAATTAAGATTATATAGATAGTTGTCTATAAGGGTCTTAAATGTTGATACCTTTGGAGATAAAGATCTCCAGGAATAAAGGTATTCTGATAAGGATTATGAAACTACTGGTTATAATAATTATTAAGCTATAGTGTCAAGGACACTATAATAGATTTAACAAGATTGAGTATTGGTTGCATAAGAAGAAACATTCGCATTGGAGCGAGCACTATTACTAGGACATATGCAAGTGATGTAAGAGGACTTTGCGTAGTCTCTTGGGAACAGAGTGACTGATCAGCTTACCTAGCTATTTTTTAAATAGCATATGATTGCCACAAGAGTGCGGGTTTAAAGATTATCCTATTAATGGCTCTTTGGCTAGTGGGAGATTGTTGGACATGTGAGCCCACAGCGAGCCATTAAGCAATAAATGTTATTACGAATATCATTCCCTGATCTGAAATGAAGAATAAATAATTTGCGTAATAGGTCCCTTAGTACAATTAGGGTTATGTACCATGGCCATCTTAATAATCATACAGATGTTGATTCAACTATTGAATCATAGAGGGGTGTGCTTGGATGAATATCTAAAGGGTTAGATTGAGGAATCATCAAGCACCGTCAAATGATTGTTAAGAGATGATCTCCATCCTGAGTAGGAGATGGCAATCCTTTTCTCATTTAGGCTGATATCTAACCGACCTCTTGATGCAGGTCCTCTGCAGAGGAATAGAGATTTAGAGTTGTTAGATAAGTTAGGTCAAAGAGTTGACTTAATGGAGATCGAGATAACCAAAGTCCTATATTGTATGCTGTCACGATACAAGCACACATCCTCTGACCAGAGACAGATATGTTACTATATGTCTAAGTATGTACATTTGGCAGACCAATAGGTTGATGAACTAATAAAGGTCTATATACCGGCGCGCTGGTGTTCATACAAGGGCATATGAGTAATACGATCTCTCAAAAGGATCATACGAGTTCAGTTACTAAACCGAAAGATGTGAGCTCACTCATGAGATATTGGGAAGAATCAAATTTTGTGAATGATCGTCTCGCATTGGAAGCTTGACTGAATAGTTTTGGAAAGTATATGATCAATACCTATGTATGATATATGCTTTTGGAAAGTATATGATAACTCACAATGATCGAATGAGAAACTTACTGATAAAAAACCTGAAGTAGACAGTGTAATGTTGGTCTAATACTTCAGTTTTATAATGAGTCTTCCAGTATGCAGGATGTACATGTGTTGGGAATACCTGAGGGTGATGTGATCATAAACGATTGTATAACCATGATGCTTCCATTCATACGGAGTGTTGAAACGGGGCTAGATTTTAGTGACTCCTCTTAATAGAGCAGTTATATGATCTTAGTCCAAATGTTCGACATTGATATGAATGTGATTCAGCTGCAATGAGAAGATTAGATTTGCGATTTTGATTTAATCATGCATCTATGGGAGGACCGAGATCTGGATTTTAGATATCATCTCAATATCCAAGTCGCTATACGTGGAACAATACAATAACCCTATCCTCATCTCCAAGTATTCGTGGAGAAAGCGCATTATCCTTGAAAGAGTTCATGGATAATTTCATTGTTGATATGTATATCCGAGCATTGAGAAAATTGATAACTAAATGTGATTTAATTATCACGACTAATATGAATTTGATTCATATTATAAGGAGAGTTATCTATGATAATTAAATGTGATTTAATTATCAAATACATGAATAATGTGAATATGATTCATACTATTTGAAAATAAGAGAATATAGATCTAAGATGATTAAATGTGATTTAATTGTCATGGATATGAATAATGTGGATAGAAATATCCATGTTAGTCTTATATATTATAAATGTGATTTATAATATTTAAGAGAGAGCTATTTGTAATTTACATTTGTCAATTAACTGTTAATGTGAATTGGATTTACATTGGACATTGAATTGAAAGTGTAATTTACATTTTATTTTGGGTTGTCAATATGATTCACAAATTTTTCAATGGCAAGATTGCAATGTCTATAAAATAATTGTGAATTATTTTTGTAGAATAATTTACAACAAAAGTTGTTGCATAATGTTGGAGATTGCATTATAAAGATGAGAGCCACCTTCCATATACATGGAGTGGACTGCTACCACTCCTATTAGGAATGTGTGGTCGTCCCGTCCTTCCAACATGGAAGGAGGCACTCTCTCTTATGATCTACATGAGATCTTGATTTAATTTAGTGATAGAATTAGATTGATTCATCGATATATATTTAATCTAAATGAACATAATTGTTGTTGGTTTTTACCAACACAAATCTTGGCCATTAAATAGAAACACAAATCAATGAGAGCCATTGGATTTGTGTTGTCCCATGATTGAGATCGATGGATCCCAAAATAATACAAAAGGAGAGGCACCTTTGCTCTTCTAGGTTACAAGTGAGACAAAAACTCTCTCTCTCTCTTTCTCTCTACATGCCTACTCTCTCTATATCTCTCATGTGGCCGTCCACCATTGATGCCCTATAGAGATTCTCCATCGCCACAACATCATCGTTATGTTGCCCGATGGTTTGCTCGTGGATCTCCGCCTATTTCGATGTGCCTTGCTCGTGAAGAAGACGTTGTATCTCGTTTATCGAGATCAGGAGATCCGTGGCTTGGATCATCAACATGGATTGTGAGATGCACATGTTTCATAAACACGCTCGCAAGCGCTCCTCCATCGGATCAGACTTGACATAGGAGGTCTCTTCGTTTAGAGACTCGATCGCAACCACTCTTCAAGAGGTAATACTATTACTTATTTTTTGTTTAGACAAAATGATCCGAGAAATGTTCTTGGATCATGTGGTTTCGTCACATGAAAAAAATTTAATTTCCGTTGCATCGAGCAACTAGTGCGATTTGTCGCTCCAAAATGCATACGATGCAATCCTCACGCTTCCGTGATGCGCTTAAGGATATCACCATATCCATCAAGTAGCCCATCCCGTAAATACATATATACTTACACTAAAGTACGAGCTATGGGTAAAATATATACATTGTATATATACACACACCCCTATACTTAGAGAGTCCTATGTCCTCAGAGCACAAAAAGAAGAAAAAAGACATAGCTCGGGTTAAGTACAAGAGGGTGAAAAAGAATAAAAAAATAGAAGTCAGTTTGCGCCCTTATACTTAGATTGTGATCCGTCTAAGTACAGAAGAAGATAAGAAATGAGGCAGATGATGGAAGAGGTGGATGGAGAGAGTATATGCATATGGCATCGAGTCCCCTTATACTTGGTCTCTTGGTCAGACTAAGTATGGAAGAAGGGTGGAATTGGAGTGATCACTAGAAGGATTTGATGAAGAGAGTGTTACATACATATGGCATCGATCCCCCCTATACTTAGGCTTTGGCCTAAGTTGAGGAAGAGGATGTATAATGAGAATTGATGGGGTCGGTCGAGAGGGAGAGTAGCCAATGATTAAGACACTTTTCGATCGATATTTTTGTGATCTTGAGGAGGGAGATCATAATGATAAGAAGAATATGAATCATATGAGTCGCAATCATTGTCATTGTTATCCTACGAAAATTTACACTGGAGAGTAGATTATGCGTTTGAATCAGATGATATCCAGCCATCCTCGAAGTCATCATCAGAGGAATAGTATTTGAAAGTGGAGGTACTCCAAATATTCTTGTTCTTAAGGTGCTTTAGTTGTTTTCTCAGATTTTTTCCTTCTTAGGATCAAGCGATTCGTCCTTGGATGAATATTCAAAAGCGTTAATCTCAGTATGGGCATAAGAGATTATTCCTGTATATTTAATGAGACCAGGAGAATCATCTTTGGACGAATAATAGTGAGGAACATGAGTCATGAAATTGGAATCAGGGTTTGGATCATTGGGTAGATAGGGTTTTACATCTGCCAAACATACCTCACTCATGTAGATTACCCTTTCTGGACCAGATGAGGAATCATCAAACGATTCCTCTTCCGGAAGGTCAAATGTGACTTTCTTTTTAGATGAAGGAGCAACCATTTTTTGTGTTTTCTGTGACGGTGCTTGTCCAGAGGGTGAGATGTTGATAATAGAGTCTCTAGCTGAATAACCTTTGAAAATTTTCTCCTTGGTCGGTGCAAGTTCTGCGTATTTGTTCTTAGTTGTCATAATGTTGGTGCACTCTTGAGTGGGATTGAATTGGTCAAGGGGATCAGATAAGATTTCGACCGACTCGGGATGCACCCATGCATATGTCTCAGGATCATAATAGAAGTCCTTTCCCATGGTGAGAGCGATGGGAAATGAAATAGTGGGGAGAGTCTCTGAATTACTAGTTAGTGCATGTTCCACATATTCATTCTCAATTGACTTGATGATGATGCATTCTTGTATCAGGTCATTTTGATCGAAGTTATCAACTGAGATTTCAACGAACTCAGGATATGTCCATGCATATGTCTCAGGATCATAATAGAAGTCCTTTTCCATGGTGAGAGCAGTGAGAAATGGAACAATGGGATGATTCTCTAAACCAATAGTCTCTTCAATAGTCGTTATCTCAGGTGTAGCAGCAGTGTAGGGCTCGTCTACTGCTTGGTGGTTACAACTGTTGACGGCTTCGTGGGTTTCCTTATATAATAGTGGTTCCTCAAAAACTGTGTGAGATCAAAGTGCTCCCAATGCTTTAAATTTGATTTCCCGAGTCACATACTTAATAATTACCTTAGCCAATGCCAAGAATGGAATTCTGAGATAGATTGGAAACTGGGTGAAGATGCTCAATATCAATGATCGTGAAGTCCTCCTTGAGCAGAGCACCTTGGAATGTAACGATGAAAGAAATGGTTCCTCTCAGCCGCTTTATATATCAGTCAGCTAATTAAACAATATATCTTATCTTCCTAACAGATCTGAGTTTGAGATTGTCAAATATAGAGGTCAAGAGGATATTGATTGGTGAGTCGTCATCGATTCAAGCATGAGTAAATATTGCACATTTGATTAAACATTCAAATATGGGCAACAGCTTCACTCTGCATCTCGTGGTCTTTCTCCTCAACACCAAAGAGGTGGCCATTGATAGGATATGTCTTTATATCCTTGTTCTCATACTGGCTGACTTTTTCGTACTAATTTACTCATTACAAATCTTTAAGGTTGGGGAAGTGTTCAATGGCCTGAATCAAGGGAAGTTCAAAAATCAACCTCCTATCTAGTGTTTCCCTTAGAGTAGGATCCATATTCCTTAAATCCTCTCCACTTTCAATTTTTATGGTTTTTTTCTCGGTTTTCAATTTCTTGAGGTGTTTTTGATTTTTTAAAATTTTTTGGTCTTTTTGGTGTGGTGTGTAGATATGTAGTTGTCCACAGATGAGGGGCTTTGATCAGAGTAAGAGTTATCCTTAAGGGAGTAGTGTGCAGAGATGTTGTTGTCCGAGTTTCCCTAGGGTCAAAACAATTTGTGAGTTTTGAGTACTCTTGGGATTTTCAACTTGAGATCCAAACATTTGATCTTCCACTTCCATACCCGAGCTACCATAAAATGAAATTAGTCAATAAGTGAAATTTATAAATTTATACTCAATTAATTCACATCACTTAGTTACCCTTGAAATTTCATCCTCTAAAATTTTTCCAATACAAATCTTGGGATCACTCTGTTCAATTAAAAGATACTGCTGAGAATTTGAAGTTTCATACTCAACATATTGTGACTTATGCATGTATTGTTGGGTTGAGTAGAGTCCATTTCCATGGTCATGATTGATCGGATCCTCATATCTTTAAATCATATAGGGTTTGTGTTTGTTGATACAATCGGCCAAGTCCCCTTTATGTGCAGGTTGTCCAGGTTTTTCAATAGTGTCAATCCCATACAGATGCTCAAGATGTGCTGGCCTCCCCTTTGTTATGATTGGTCCATCTTGTTACTCCCTAAGGTCCAATCTGGATGTGATTCTGTGAATGGTTGACATGTCCCAATACTATGACAAGGAAAGAATGGAGTCAGTTGGTATTGTCTTGGCCAGTCATTTATCTCAAAATAGATTGATCTTTGAATGGTTCATGAGGTCCGGCATGAAATTGGGAATATGTTGGGTCGATCCATGATTGGTTTTGATCATGTGTAGCAAAGGCTGGGGGAGTTGGCAAATAATAAGAAGTGTTGAAGCTGGTCTGATGATATGAATAATATGGGTTCGAATTTATGAAGTGGGCTAGACTTATCCGAGTGCTAGAATTTCCCGCAAATGTTGGAGGATGTGTTGGAGGAAGAGGGTTTAGAAAAATGGGGTTTGATCGAAAAGAATTCATTTTCAAAGTAATAATTTGATGGGTACTCTGAGCAATGTCCCAATGTCTTCAAAGGAGGTGGATGAGATGACATAATGGATCTTAGTTAAAGATGTTCAAGTGCATGGGATACTCAACCGAAGAAAATTGTTAAATCAAGGAGGGAGAGTAATGGCACAAGTGTGTGATTTTTGATATTTGAGATTGGTTCGTGTACGCCAATGTTTAGACAATTCAAACTCCAGGTTCACCAACTCAGACAATGAGGGCCGCAAGAGTTTGGATAATTATCTTGTCAATTTTAGTTGGTGATAAATTGAATCTTGTAAAAAAGAAATGGAAAGATGTTAGTAGAAGAAATTTTCCTAGAGGTTGTCCTGAATTCATACGACTAATTGCGCATACTTAAAATTCAATCGATATAGGTGTAAGTATGGGTTGTAAAATAGCTACCCGTTGCTCAAGGACGGAGCTTTGCGTAGTGTCCTTTAAACCATCCACTCTGCTAAGGAAATCGAGACAGTTTATTGACTACCTGTATTTCCTCGTTGAGAAGTAGCTAATGGTTTTTATAGAATCAGTACTCAATATGGAAATTCGGAGCTTGATTCTATCCTTAAGTGTCATATCTTGCTCACTCAAATAAATGAATCATTCCAATGACGAGGTTTCTCTTCTGTAAAAATTCTTGATTTTATGAGTTAATTAAGATCAGCTTTGTTTAGCAGTCCCAATATTAGTGAGGTGATCACTGGAAAATTAGGTGAGCACAAATACACATCTACCATCTTGTCCCAACTCATTGAAAATTTACGTGATAAAACAGGAAGGAGAAATTCAGGAAAAGCAGTTGCACGTGAAAACAATGTTCCATGATTAGATAGAAGACTTACACTGATTCCTCGTAATCTCCATGTGGGATGCAATACAGGAATTGAAATTGTTTTATATAAATGCAAGCCGATAAAACCACATCTAGTAGAAAGTTCTATTAGCCATTAAGAATTGAGTTGAATTTGACTAAAGTAAACAATCTAATGTGCGCCTCAATTAAAGTGCAGTGTGGTCCTAGATTCTATGATCACAATTAGAAAATCCTAGAAGCTCTAATAGTCGTATGTGTAGGTCTAACCTACGAGCCATTCAAGTTGAGCCCCACCCTTATTGGAGAGTGAAACAGGCCATGCCACAACATAGAAAAAGTTCAAGGTCTTTTTACACTTACGAGAGTCGAAACAGGCACCGCTGTAAATGATTAATTACAAAAATCAAAATTACTAAAAAATAAATCCTAGACTCTATGCTCTCTCACGACTCGACTCGATCTTATTTTTTGCGGCTTTTCGGGCGTCAGTGAAAATACGTTGGTTTTCATGAAAAACCGCTCCACATACATCGGGTACCTCACAAGAAAAATGAGAGAGAGAGAGAGTGTGTGTGTGTGTGTGTAAGAGAATGACACAAAAAATTATTCAAGAAAATAAAACAAGAAAATAAATGTTGAAGATAAAATAAATATAGAGAAAAAAATGGAAAATATACAATGGCAGGTTCGGGGGTTAGACTAGAATGTGGAAAACATAGCACTAATTTTTTAGACAAAAATCTAAACCATTTTCCTCCTCGACAATGACACCATCCGATGAGCATGCGTAAACATTATGTTAATTTGCGTGAATTATTGTTTAAATTTGTTATTTCGTTGTAGGCGGGAATTCAAAATCAGTCAAGAAATAACCACAATAATTTATTCAATTTTTAATCAGCATGATTTTATTCTTATTTTACTTGGGCAAGTCCCACGGTCGAGTACAAGGAGGCAAAGGAACAATGTAGAAATATGTCTATCAAAATTTATGCATGGTTTTTTAGGCGAATATTTTTGGTATTTTTAATGCAATTTATGGAATGGAAAATGCGAATGCGGTTGATTTTAAGGAATAAAATGCAATTTTCAAATAAACGGTGTCCAAAAATTATGAAACGAGTCCTTGATATAAATAATGTTGAAATGAGTGTACTATAATTTTTTGGAATTTTCTATTGCGAAATGAATATTTTATTAATTAATGAATACAAATAGGAAGAATTTCAATAATTAATCAGAATAAATATTAAACCTACTTATATTTATGAAATAAAATTTTCAAATATATATCAATAAATGAAATGCTCTAGAAAAATCCTAAAATTTAAATATGTGGATTTTAATACCTATAAAAATTTAATTATTGAATTACACGAAATGATTTTTATATCACAAAATATGCATACAAATGCAGTTCTTTTTGTTTACGATGTCAATTACATTTAATTGTACTATCCCTGAGTTTTTGGTATTTTTCAATTAATGTTTAATTATCTATTAATTTAAGTACAAAATGGGCAAAATTAGCATTGTTTCAAAAGAATATCAATTTTTAATTAACCACATAGCATAAAAATATGAAGGACATGCCCTAATGTAGAGAATTAGTTGTAGAACAACATGCAATTTTTAAAATAATATAATGATGCTAAAATGAGGTTCAAATGAAAGATTAAAGCTATGGTTTTGTTTGCAATATTATAGAATATATAATAAAATAGGATTGTAGTAACGGGACGAAGTAGTAATTACCGAGTTCAGGGAGGGACTATATGCAAAAATCCCAAGTTGCACGTGTGGAGCACGTGCCCTTGGATGATGACTGGGCTCGCATGGGATCTAGTGGAAAGTAAGGGGCATGCTCGCAAAATTCTAAATGGTCACGTGCAAAGCATGTGACGATTGTGTGGATGGGGACGCTTTGGATAGTATGGTGGATTTGAAGGATATGAGGAATCCTCAAGCACATCACGGAAGCATGAGGATCGCATCTCATGCGATCGGAGCGACTAGTCGCACTAGTAGCGTGGTGCAGCAGAATTTATAAAATTTTAAATCATAAGATGAAACTACATGATTCCAAAAACGTTTCATGGATCATTTTGTCTTACCACAATGTATTAGAAATACCTCTTGAAGCGTGGTTGCGATCACTTGATCTCTAAAGTAAGAGATCCTTCTGACTCAAGTCTGTTCCACAAAGATGGCACTTGCGGGTGCTATGATGAGACGCGTGTTTCCCGCAATCCTCGATGAAGAACCAACCCTTAAATCTCCTGATTTCATCCAACGGAATTCGACGTCTCCTTCTTGTGAAAGAAGCTCCAGGGAAGATAGAGATCCACGAGCAATCGCGGTGACATCATGACGACGTAGCTATGATTGCAGTTCTCTCAAAGTCTCAAGGTGGACGGCCACCCTTAGAGAGAGAGATGGCATGAGAATGAAAGTAGAGAGAGAGAGTAGATGTGTATGATGAAAGGGCTAGGGTTTCCTTTCTTATATATTAGTTTTGGAGTCCATGGATCACAATCCATGGGATGCACAAAATCAATGGTTAGATTGATATGTGTTTTTAATCAATGGACATGATCATTGTTGTTCAAAAAAACAACTTAGTAATTTATATTAAGTTAAATATATGTTGCATTATCATCAACATAATTTAATTCAATAAAATTAATTACCACAAGATAATAACAAAAAGGATAATAATCCTCTCCTAAAAAGGGGGGCGTCACCCATGACTAATTCATGGATGACGCCACCTCTTTCGGTGGATTTTATTTTCTTTTTCTATATTATCTCATTATCTCTTAATTATTTGCAACAACATTTATCGCAAATATATTAACTAAATTAATTCCAAATTAATTAGCGAATATTTCAATCACTCCATTGAAAAAGTGTGTATCATATTCAGAACCCAAACAAAATTGTAAATTACATTTGCAAATAATTGCTTAATGTGAATCCAATTCACATTAACAACCAATTAATAAATGCCATTTACAAAGTTGCTCTCTCTAATATATTATAAATCATAGTTATACATACACTGATATTATGGATAGCATGGATAGTACTATCCATAATCTACATTTCCTTGATAATTAAATCTCATTTAATTATCTTGGATAATAATTATCATAATATGAATCTGATCCATATTATTCTTGATAATTAAATATCATTTAGTTATAAAAATATTTTTGCTTGGATAGATAATTCATCAAAGAAATTATTCCTGAACTCTTTCAAGAATAGTGTGCTTTCTCTGTAGATTCTTGGAGATAAGGACAAGGCGATTGCATTGGTCCACATATAGTGACTTGGATGTTGAGATATCATCTCAAATCTAGATCTCACAGACCTCTCAGAGATGCTAGATTACATCAAGACCGCAAATCTAATCTTCTCATTGCATCTGGATCTCATTCAGATCAATGTCCAACACTTGGACCAAGATCAGATTACTTCTCTACTGAGAGGAGCCACTAAAATCCAAACATGTTTCATCACTCCCTCGGAATGGAAGCATCATGATTATACAATCGTTTATGATCACATCACCCTCAGGTATTTCCAATACCTGTACATACTGCATACTGGAAGACATATGATCAGCTTGAAGATATAGATCAATTTTACATTGTCATCTTCAGGGTTTGATCACTAAGTTTCTCAATCTTGGTCATTGGGAATCGGTATCGATCATATACTTTCCCAAAGCATATATCATACCTTCAAATTCTTTTCATGCTTCCAAAGCACGATGACCATGCATCGAATTTGATGAGTCCCAATACCTCATGAGTCAGCTCATGTCTTCCTGTTCACAAGTGGACATGTATGATCCCTTTGAGAGATCGTATTACTCATATGCCCTTACATGCACACCAGCTCCTCGGTGTATAGACCTTGGTTGGGTCATCAACCTATTGGTCTGCCAAATGTACACACTCAAACATATAGTAACACATCTGTCTCTGGTCAGAGGATGTGTGCATATGCTATGACAACATTCAGCATATGATGTAGGTTATCTCGATCTCGTTATGTCAACCCTTTGACCTAACTAATCTGACACCTCTGAATCACTTTTCACATGCAGAGGACCTGCATCAAGAGGTCGGTCAGATATCAGCCTTTTTGATAACGGATTGCCATCTCGTACTCAGGCTGGAGATCTTATCTTAATAATCACTTGACGGTGCTTGATGAGTCCTCTTTCTAAGTCTTTAGATATTCATCGAAAAACCAGCCTCTATGATTCAATTAATGAATCAACAGCTATATGATCATCAAGACGGCCATGGCACATAACCCTATTTGTACAGAGGGACCTTATAGTGCATTCATTCATTTAATTTCAGAAAGGGAGTGAAACAATCAATAACTTTTATAGATAAAACATATATATATTACAATAACATTTACTGTAAGAATGGTTCGCCTCAGGCTCACATGGCTAACAATCTACCACCAGCCCTCAGAACCATTCAGGAACAATCCGTAAACCCATACTCAATACGTGTTGGTCAAAAACCTTCTGTGTCAGAGGTTTGGTAAGAGGTTTAGCAACGTTGTCGGCAGAGGACACCTTGGTGATGATGATATCACCATGCTTTTGAATCTCCCGAATGATGTGGTATTTCCTTTCCACGTGCTTTCTCTTTTGATGCCATCTGGGTTCGTTCATCTGAGCAATGGCTCCGATGTTATCGCAGATTAACGGGATGGGAGTATCAGAGAAAACTACGCCAAGCTCCAAGATGAACTTGTGCAATCACACCGCCTCCTTTGCAGCATCCGATGCGGCAATATATTCGGCTTCTGTTGTTGAATCTTTCGTAGCATCCTGCTTCTTGTTTCTCCAGCTTACAACACCACCGTTCAACAGGAATACAAACCCTGATGTTCACTTTCGATCATCAATATCCGACTGGAAGTTTGAATCTGTATATCCCAAGACTTGGAGATCACCATCTCCATATACCAAGATGTAATCTTGCATCCGTCTTAGATACTGAATATGTTCTTTACTACATTCCAGTGTTGCTCCATAGCAGGATTGGTAATGACTTACCACTCCCACTGCATGGCAGATGTCTGACCCAGTACACATCATGGCATACATTAAGCTTCCTACAGTTGATGCATATGGGCATCCAGCCATGGCCTTCTTTTCCTCAACACTTTAAGGAGCCATCCCTTTAAAGAGGTGGATACCATGTCTTAATAGAAGGAATCCTTTCTTGAAACTATCCATACAGAATCGTTTAAGAATCTTCTTAATGTATCCACATTGTGACAATCCCAATATCCTCTTTTCTCGATTTCTAAACAACTTCAGACCTAAGATGTAAGAGGCTTCTCCATGATCTTTCATCTTAAAGGTATGAGATAACCAAATTTTAAGGATATCATCTACATAAAGCACGATGAATACAATGGCGCTCCCATTAAGCTTCTTGTACACAGAAGGTTCATCTTGATTCTGCACAAAATCAGAACTCTTTATGTTTCGTCAAATCTGATGTTCCAGCTATGAGAAACTAGTTTGAGTCCATAGATGGACTTCTTTAGCTTGCATACATTGCCATCCTCAACTATGAAGCCCTGGGGCTGCTCCATATAGATATCCCCCTCGAGGTATCCATTTAGGCAAGCTGTCTTAACGTCCATCTGCCAGATGTCGTAGTCAAGAGATGCAACTATAGCTAGCAGTGTCCCGATGGATATAAGCATTGCCACAGGAGAGAACGTCTCATCGTAGTCCATGCCTTCTCTCTGTGTGTAGCCCTTGGCTACGAGCGTGCTTTGAAAGTCTCTACTTTCTCATTAGGTCCCCTTTTTCTCTTTAAGATACATTTATACCCAATGGGTTTTAACCCTTTAGGTGGATCCTCTAGGATCCATACACCATTCTTATACATGGAGTAAATTTCTGAATTCATTGCTAGAATCCATCTATCCATGTCATTATCCGCGAGTGCTGCATCAAATGAAGTAGGATCATTGTCGGTCTCACTTAACACATGGAATCCATACCTTTTAGGTGGTGCAACCACCCTTGAACTCCTTCAAAGAGGAATGTGTGTTTCATCTTTATTTATTTCTTCAGTTTCTGGTTCAGGAAGCTCATAATTCTTAGGGGATTCAATGAGTTCCTCTACTTCATTTTTGTCTTGACTTTTATGGAAATCATCATCTTACATCTCTAAAGATAAAAACCTTTTGGGTCTCAGGGTCATAGAGCTGGTATCCAATATCATTTTTTACATATCCAATGAAGTAGAACTCACAAGTGCATGATTCTAGCTTACTTGCGTTCATTTCTTCGCATGGACCTAGCAACCCCAAACCCTCAAGTGTCTTACACTAGGCTTGGTACCATACCAAAGCTCATGAGGACTTTTAGGTATAGACTTGCTAGGAATCTTATTCAGGATATATATTGCAGTCTCTACTGCATATCCCCAGAAACAAAGAGGTAAATGTGCTTTGCTCATAATTGAACAGACCATGTCCATGATGGTCATGTTGTGTCTTTCAGCAACACCATTAAGTTGGGGGGTTCCAGTGGGAGTCAGATTGGAGACAATTCCATTCTCTTTAAGGTATTCCCTAAATTCATCTGAGAGGTACTCGCCACCTAGGTCAGATCGAATCCGTTTAATCTTCCTATCAGTCAAGTTCTCAACCAAAGCCTTAAACTCTTTGAACTTTTCAAAGGTTTCAGATTTGTGACATAGTAGAAAGATAAACTCGTATCGCGAATGGTCATCAATAAACGTCAAATAATATCGGTATCCATTTCGAGTCACGGTACTGAAGGGACCACATACATCAGTATGTACTAGGTCAAGAATACCTTAGCATCTTTACGAAAAGACATCCTGGTCATTTTACCTCGAATGCAATGTTCACAGGTAGGTAAAGATTGAAAATGTAGAAATCTAAAAGTCCATCCTTTATCAATCCATTGATCTTATCAACATATAAATAACGAAGCCTTTGATGCCAAATCATATTCGAACGAGTTCCATTCTCCATGGATCTTTTAAGACTCTTATTAGTAGTAGTACATTCATGACATGTTCATCAATGCACAATTCATAGAGTCCACCAGAAGTCAAAACACCATCCACAATAAATTTATCATATTGATTAATGACTTACTTATTACAGAAAAAGAAGTAATATCCATTTCTAACAAGTTTAGATATAGATATCAAGTTCCTCCTGACTTCAGGTACATAATGACACTCTTTAAGTACTAAGACTCCACCACTAGATAATGATAGTTGGCAGGTCCCGATGGTGACTGTTGCAATACTTGCATCGGATCCCATCCAGATGACTATCTCCCCTTGCTCCAGAATCCTAGTTTCTTGAAAAAATGCAACGAATTGCATACATGAACAGAAGCACCAGAATCTACTACAAGACTTCCTTCTTGTCCAATGAGAAAACTAATTACAATGATGAAAGTAGATTTCATACATGCTGGGGCTTTACCTTTTCAACCGACTACGGGTATTCTGGGCAATTATGCCGCCAGTGCCCCACCTTTTTACGGTGTTGACAAATGTCGGTTTTCCTCGACGTTATCAATGTGGATGCATTGGAAGATGAACCAACTCCTCGACTCTTCTTATTTCTCTTCTGAGACGGGCCCTTCTGAGAAACCTACTTCCGACCCTGTTTTCCTTTTACTTGTGCAAGCATTGCACTAATAGAGGGGTCGTCCTTTTCATTACATCTTCTGTAGATTCTAATGCAACTAATAGCCCATCGTTAGTAAAATCACCTTTGCTCATGTGATATGACACGACAAAGTTGTTTAAAGACTTAGGAAGCGACAACAGAATGAAATCAGCCTCTATTTTAGAATCCATGTAGGTTCCCAGGGTTTCCAATTCATAGAGGTACCCAAACATTTTGAGTACGTGTTCTCTGATAGAGGTCCCTTCCTGCATCTTGCAATGAATAATCTCTTTCATCACATTATAACGTTGTGTGCGGTTTATGTCACCAAACATTTCTTTCAGATTCAGCATGATTTCTTGGCAATGGTTCATTTCCACATGCTACTTTTGAAGCACATTGGATAATGAGTCAAGGATATAACATCTTGCCAAGTTATGATCTTCATCATATTTTTCATTAAAAGATTTATCTTCTGGAGTCTGAGGGTCGTCTATCTTGTCCTTGGATAGCACATACAAGATGTGCTCCGCAGAAAGGACAAGATCCATATTTCGGATCCATTCCGAATAATTTGGTTCGGTCAACTGATTGACCTCCAGGAGCCTGCTCAGTGGGTTCATGGACGTCATTTTCTGAAATTAGGAATGCACTATATCAGAACATATAAATAATTATATTCATTTTTAAAATATTTGATTAAGGAATTTTAAATCAAATTTGTCTTGCTCTGTCAACTTTGAAAGTTTATTCCCTCATTATCTTTCAAAGCAAGATATATAATTACCGCTAACTGGGATCTCCTTTTATCTTTATCACATCCCAATATTATGAGAACCTGTGACTCGAATAAAGAGAAGCGGGAATACATTCCGCCTTGCAAGTCCAACTTGCATTTCCCAATTCGGTGTTTAACACTCGGGCCCACCACCCCTAAGATGATGTTGACCCGTTGATTATTGAACCAACTGTCAACATGCTTAATGCCCACTATACGCAATCCAATATCTCCCCAATAATATGAGGACCCAATATTGGGGTCACTACGTATACGACCTTACTCTTTCGAGAAGCAAAGAACCTGATCCAAATAAATTGTATATAAGAGATGTCACTTCGGACAGGCGTCTCCTATACACAATATCTGGCGACGGAATCCTTTGCCTTGACGGGAGACCATGGATGTCTCGTATGTGATCCTCCACATCATACTCAAATTATAATTAATTAATTATCGTGAATCATATTCACAAAATTAATTCTTCCAAGGGAAATACACATCTATTCATAATAGAGTGATATTAATTGGATATAATAAATTTAATCACATTAAATTAATTATCAATACTATTTATAAAAAAACAAAATTTATTATTTCCTGAATAGAAGGTATAATCTCAAAGTACGTATTACTCGAATTTTAATAATTAGAAAAATACACCTAGATTTCTGTTGCATTATCGAGTCCCTACCCACTGTCATGGCCAGTACTAATGGGAGTGGGACGGACCGCAACCGATGCGACCCACTACCCCAACGCTCCCCGACTAGACACCATATCCACCATAGGAAAGGATAATGCCAAATAGATCATTGTGTACTTTGAGATGCTCGTCGATTTTTTCAACCGAAATTATACCATATAATATTCGTCAAAACCATTTTGTTAATATTTTAAGGAGATTTGTTAAACAAATACCCAATCCTATTCAAGCAAGAGGGTTTTGTATGTAAAAGTTGTCTTGCAACTATTGTAGGATAAACTAGAGGTTTGCATGAAAAACAATGTTTGTTGATGATTTCATATCAACCAATTATGATCAAGATCAACTATCTTATCATTTTATTTAGTGAAATGTCATTCAAGGAAATAATCATCATCTTTAAATATTTTACAAATATTTATCAATAATCATTTCAGAAAATTGACAATTAATTTTCATTTATTTGAATGACTATCTCAAGGTTCATAATCAAGTTTTTTAATTTCCTGCAGTGACCCCTAATCACTAAAATCAACATAGATCGATCAATTTAAATCCAAATTACGCAAAATAAGTATAGATTGTTGATTTGATTTATGATAGAATCTAAATGATATTTCGCGCATTTCTAGGCACATCAAAGAAGTAATTAAATCATTAATCATGTAAAAATCCGCAGTTCCCGCAACATTGAATACATGATTATTCAAAAGGTCATATCTTGAGCAAACGGAATCCAAATTGCGTAAACTCAGATCCTATGGTTTCCTTATTTAATAGGGAACAAAATAAGAGATTGATTTGTGTTTAAATATTTTAAACAGGGCTTAAATCATTCACTAAATAGAGGTTCGATAATGAAATGCGATAAAAAAACATTTCGCGACCTTAATGAACCCAAGTCGTCCTAGGTTTACGGATCGTATCCAAAACATTCCGACCAAAGACTCTGATACCACTTGAAGGATATGAGGAATCTTCAAGAGCATCATGGAAGCATGAGGATCGCATGTTATAAGATCGGAGCGACAAGTCGCACTAGTCGCTTGGTGCAGCGAAAATTAAAAAAATTTAAATCATAAGATGAAATCACATGATCCGAAGAATGTTTCTTGGGTCGTTTCATTGAACCACAAAGTATTAGAAATACATCCTGAAGCATGGTTGCGATCACTTGATCTCTAAAGTAAGAGATCCTCCTGACTCAAGTCCGATCCACGAAGATGGCACTTGTGGGCGCGTTGATGAGACACGTGCTTGACGAGTCGCTAAATACGATATTTACTTCGTGTACGTTGTAGTATGTGTACTTAGCAATTCGGTCAGAACCGAGAGAAAAATCTCTGTGAAGAGTGTCTCGGCTTTTATTTATATCCCGGGCAAGTCCGGGGTCGAACACAGGGAGGCAAAGGAAAAACTTCGGGATAATTTGAAAATTATATTTTAGATTTCCAATGCGGTTTTTTTTATAATTTTTTATGCAACAAGAATGCAAATGCAAGTGAATCAAGACACTAAGAAAGCATACAACTTAGCCAAATTAAGTTTAATGCCAAATAACTTCAATTTAGCTAAATTATATTTTTCCTAGAATCCTAATCCAATGATGAACACCAAACACATTTTTTGTATTTTTCGGGGTTAACATGCAACAATGAAAAATGCACACTTTTTATGGGTTTTTTTCGCAATTTATCACACAAACAGTAAGCAAAAATCATGAAAAATTTACTGGAACATAATCATGATGCAGGAAGGTACAATAATATTTTTGGATTTTTTTGACAGGTTGTGAATTTTTTATGGATTTTTTAGTGAAAAAAGAGTGGCAATGAGTAATTAATTCCTATTAAATCCACCTTATCAAATTTGTCAGAGAGCAAATTATCTCAAAAAGATATTTAGATAAGCAATCCAAGAGAGTTGAAATTTCATAAAAAGGATATACGTGGATTTAATTAAAAATCAAATACTAAATTCACTCTACAAATTATATCAGGCACATGACAACTCTATTTTACATGAAATTTGGATAGTATGTTAAGCACATATTAAGGCATCATATATATTTTTTTTGGAATTTTTAGAGCAACCGTGTGTGAGATATAAATTTAAGAGTGCAGAATGGGTAAACTATGCAAAATTTCAGTTGAACAATTTTAGTTAATTACCCATATCTCACAAAAATACAAATAAATATTCAGGTGATAGAGACTAAGTTGCTCAACACATTGACATTTTTTTGAATAAATTGATGCTATACATATGTCCAAATTAAGATGCGAACAGAGGGTTATCTTTGCAAATTCAGAAAAAACCATAAATCAACTCAAATATCTACAAGGACGATTTTGTAATTAACAAAACTATATAAGGAATATATGCTATTTGTATAATAAAATAATAAAAAAAACTTCTTCCTTCTTCCTTCGTTCCCAGGTGAACCCAAAAGGGGGAGGGTTTGGATCGGCGGCTGTGGGCGGCACCGGCGCGCGGCGCGCGGCGAAAGGAGTTGCGCGGAGGGCGCACGCTGCTGGAGGTGCGGGATGCGGTGGCGCGTGGCCGGGCGGCGGCCGGAGTTGGCGGCTACGGAGGGTGCTGGAGGGGCTACGCGCGAGTTGCGGGCGGAGGAGGGTGGCGTGCGCGCGCCGCCAAGCCAACGTGCGGGGGAGGCGGAAGGCCGCGATGAAGACGGTTGGCGGTGAGGCGGTGGAGAACGGCGGTGAAGATGATGGTGGTGCGGGGGAGCGGCGGCCGTGGGCTGCTGCTTCCCTGCAATTTTTTTTTATTTTTTTTTATTGTTTTTTTGTTGCTGTAATAAAAGAAATCCTTTTTTTGTTTTAATTTTTATAATTTTTCGTTTTGTTAAACATGAAATAAATGTGGTTATATACAAAAGGGGAAGAGGATGAGTTGGTGGTAAAAAAATGATGGAATGAAACAACAAAGAAACAAAATATTAGATTAGATAAAATAACAAGAGAATGATGATGAATATTTACCTGATTCTTCGCCGGATTGGCGGAGCAGCTACGCTGAACTCCTATCGTCGCCTCGATCCGATTGGCGAAACAAAAATCGAAGAGGCTACACGAGCTCGATGGAGAACTTGTGACGCGGGGCGGAGCTCTGCGGATCTCACCTGAAGGAGGTCGTCGCTTGAGGACGATGATTCGCAGCTGTCACCAACAAAACACTCCAAGCTCTCTCCTTATTCTATAAGAATGGTTGATGGCAAAAAATGAGCATGTACAAATGAATATAAAGAGAAGAGAAAGGGAAGTTAGAATGGTGGTGGTGTTGAATGGGAGGTTAAATTAGTGATGGGGTTGAATGGGAAGTTAGATGAATAATGGTTTTGAATGGAGGTTGATGAAGACTTGGAGGTTAATGGAGGTTGGTGGTAGAATGGAAGTTATTGTAGAGAATGGGAAAAATAATAAATAAATAAATAAAGTAGGTTACTTTAAATACAATAATAAATAAAAAGAGAAGAGAAATAGTGGAGAATTTACAAAAGAAGATATACAACATGTACAATTTTTTTGTTTGTTTTTCTATTTTATATTTTTTTATCTTTTTAATAGTAGCTATGTACAATATGTAAATACAATAAAATACTACAATCACAATACAACACCACCATTATTTTTTTGTATTTTAATAATTAAGAAAGGAAAAAAATGAAGAAAGAATGAAAATATACATAATATACAATGTACATCTAGGTGCCAAAACCCAACTTTTGCAAATGAGCTCCGATTTTAATGAAACCACTTCCGTTGGATAGATAATTTTCTATCTTGAACTTTAAAAGTGAGTTTGGTGAATTTGGAGTTCATACGGAGCGGGAATTTAGCTTGGAAGTTGATCTTTACGGCCTTTTCCCATTGGGATCTAGGAGCATTTATTTGAGATATAATTTGTTTTGTATTTTTGTATTTTTATATACATTGATATGAACATGTTGGAGAAAGAATTAGATAAAAAGGAGTTGAAATGAAATTATTAAAAAAATATGAAGTTTTGGGCTATTTACATGTGAAAAACTCCTTTGATTTTGCGGCTTTTTATTAATTTATTGATTTTATGGACATTTTTCTGGGATTTTACTCGGGGATTTTGCTAAGATCAATATATTGAGATGATGAATTGTGGATTCATCACCCCCCTATACTTAAACTTTGCTAGTCCTCGAGCAAATAAAGAATAAATAAGTTGGATTAATCTCTGACTGTGCATGTGAATACAAGACTGGATTCGTTCAAGAACTCTCGGTTTTAGAAATCGTAAAATTCTAAGCTGAACCAAGATCTAGTCAAAAGGTATCCAATTTCCCTAATCATCAGACTATCTTTGTATACATATATAGTAGGGATATGACTTTAAGTGTTGACCTCAGTTACAAGAGTAGAGTCACAACGTCACCCAAGGTTCCAGTCCAAGAGACTCTCCTAAGGACCCGATCCTCAACACTAGGGAATAAATCATTTCTTGCATCCAATCCACCATCTCTTTAGTTGTCAGACTTGAAAGTGTAGATGGAAGGCCAGTTGATGGAGGGCATAGGATTGTGTCATTTCTTCTCTCCCTCTCATTGGAACAAGGATCCTCTCAAGTGCCTTTTTACTCAACGCATTTTTTTTGGTGTTGATGTGTCCATCAAGAGAAGTTGGAGCCGTCTGCACTTGTTTTCCTAGGAGTACAACGGGGTGTGCCTTTTTTGAGTACCTATCGTACCTTCTACACCTAGACTTGTAGCATTTACAATGCAGAGCCCTTTTTTGGTGCAAGCCCGACTCGTGGTCCTAATAGCGGTGGTCCAAGTGGACACTTTTGAAATGGTTGGGAGCGCTCGCCTTTGGTGGAAGCTCTTTTGATAATTGACTTTGTATGGAATGAGAGCTTTTCTTTGACACTTCATTGCTTTGTAGTATTTTTGGCTAGCTCCACTGCTTTTACCAAGAGTTGGCGCACACTGATCAACAATTTTTTTATTTTATCACACCCTGGCACATAGGTAGATGTCAAGAGATAGTACAAGAACCATGTTCTCATACTGGCTAAATGTGCTGACACTCAGGTTTCATGAAGCCTTCATTGATTTTATCCCATCCTCGAGCATCATTAAATCAAGTCCAAACTCAAATCCCTCATCCAGTTCCTTAAGTGAAATTTCAACTCATCTCATCATAACTGCAGTCGTGTATGTGAGGTGTTGATCATATTCTTAAGGTAGAGACTAAGCATGCAATATAGCACACAAATCTTTCAAACTAGGGAAATGTGAATAATTAAGTCCAAGACCCTAATGACTAAGGCTGGTTAACTCAAAATCTCAAGAGCTCATAAACCAAGTGTTCTTGAACATCACTAGTCTTGTGTGAAAGTGAATGTGTCAAGGGTTAAACCAACTTATTAGTTAGTTTTTTTTGTTTTTTATGATGATTTTTTTAAGTTTTACAAATAGTTTTTTTTACAAACAAAGGCAAAGAAGATTTTTTAGGAAAAGTTTTGCTACTTTTTTTTGTGTAAGAAAAAGGTTTGTTTTTTTTGAAAATTTTTTTTCTCTTTTTTTTGAAAAAAAAATAGGTAAATAAGAAAGGACACATTTTTTGAAAAAGTTTTTTTAGAGAAAATAAGGAAAGAGCACAAAAAATAATTTTTTTTGTGTGAAAAGTTTTTTTAAGAGATTTTTTTTTGAAAATTTTTTTTAAGAGGATTTTTTTTGAAAAGTTTTTTTAAGCAAATAAGGAAAAAGAGTTTTTTTAGGAAAAAGTTTTTTTTTGAAAAAGTTTTTTTAAGAGATTTTTTTAACCACCCCATAATTATTGTATAATATATACAAAAATACGTGAAAGTACGAGCTATGGGTAAAGTATATATGTAATATATACACACCCCCCTATACTTAGCATGTGCTATGTCCTCATGGAACAAGAAGCGAGAAAAAGTCATAGCTCGTGCTAAGCGTAGGATGGCTAAAATAATAAACAATATAGAAGTCGATCCGTCCCCCCTATACTTAGGCTCTGGACAGCCTAAGTGTAGAAGAAGAGCAAAAATTGGGCGGACGAGGTCAAGAGGAGAAATGGATGAGTATGTACACGTGGCGGGCATCGGCTCCCCCTATACTTAGGCTCTTGGTAAGCCTAAGTATAGGACAAGAGTAAGTGTGAGAACCGATGTGATCTGGAGAATATACAAAGAAGGGAGTATGTACAAGAGGAGTGAATCTATACAAGGATCAAGAAGGTTTGTGACGGACCTTCTTGCGGGAGCGAGGGGGTGGGTAGTATACATATGTGTCGCTGTCAGAATCGTTCGTAGAGGAATAATAGTGAGGTGTGGGGAACGTCCAACGAGGGTCGACACACAGCTGCTTGCTCAAATATGGCTTCAGAACAACTGAACTGAGCTCACTCATGTAGATCACCTCATCCGGACCTGATGAGGACTCCTCAGAAAGTTCCTTCTCTGGAACATCGAAGGTAACCTTATTAGTCGGTTTTCTACAACCTGAAGCATCAAGAGGAAGAGGAGATTGATACGTCTTAAGGAGTTCGGGGGAACACCTCAAGGAATCAACGCTCATCTTCTTCTTACCAGATGACCGACTAGAGGATGGAGCAACCGATTTATCAAGATTGGTCAATTTGGTCCCAGTTGTCTCTTTTGATGTATGTCCTGGATGTGGTGTGTATGAGGTTCTGACCAGAGGTTCATCATCAGATGAGTCACCATATGCATTGTAATACTCCTGCAGGGTCAGCACACGTCTCTGATAAGGCATAGTGTTCTCAATTGGCTTGACATTGTTGGGTTCTTGTATCGGATCATTGAAATGATCAAGGCAATCCACAAAGGTCATGTCCGACTCAATGATAGATTCTGGTCGTGAGTCCTCTCTAGAAGCTGTCGCGGTAGTGGTGCAAGCAGTATGCGGTGTGTGGTTGTAGGAAGTCTCTAAACCAATGGTCGTCTGGACAGTCGATATCTCAGGTGTAGTAGAGAGATGGGACTCAATTGTCTCTCGAAGGTCACGACTGTCTGCAACCTTACGGGTTACCTTGGAATATCGTGTGTCCTCAAAGATCGGGTGAGGTCGGAGTGCTCCCAATGCAGAGAAGTCGATCTCCCGAGTCTCACAATCTATAGTTGCCTTAGCCAAGGCTAAGAACGGCTTCCCAAGAATGATCGAAGACTGGGAGAACTCTCCTCGGTGCTCAATGTCAATGATCGTGAAGTCTATCTCCAGTAGAGCACCTTGGAAAGTAATGATGACAGAAAGGGTTCCTCTTGACCGTTTAATGGATCGATCTGCTAACTGAATGATCTCTCTTGATTTCTTGGCAGATCCGAGTTTGAGCTTGGCAAACACGGAGGTCGAGAGGATATTAATCGGTGAGTCATCATCGATTCGTGCATGGGTGAATGTGGTATCTTTGATTTCACAATCAAATCTAGGTAACCGCTTTACTCTGCGGCTCTTGGTTTTTCTCCCTATCATCAAAGATGTGGCCATAGACACTATATGTATCTCAGTCCTTGTTCTCTTATTGCCCAACCTTTTAGGCATCAATTTACTTCTCACAAATCTTTTGAGGTCGGGAAAGTGCTCAATGGCCATTATTAAGGGAAGCTCAAAAATCAACTCTCTATCAAGTGCTTCCCTAACTGCAGGATCCAATTTTTGTAAGTCTTTTCCTTTTTCAATTTTTATGGTATTTTTTGGTTTTTCCATTTTTTGGTCTTTGTGATAGATGAAGGAGGACTAGGAGAATGTACAGACTTTGGTTTGGAGGGAAAGTGGTTAGTAGAAGAGGGAGGTAGAAGGGACTCTAGCTGTACATGATGTGTGGTCAATCCGGTGTCTTCCAGGTTTTCGAAATTCAATCCGCAAGATCCATGATCCACATTCCTACCTGGACTCTTAATCAGTCTACCAATATCATCCTCCAATAAGTTCTCATGACACATCATGAGAGAAGTCTGCTCAGTTGGAGGATACCGCTGAGAACTTGGGATCTTATACTCAACACATCTTGACTCAGGCGTGTAATGCTGGGTTGAGTAAGACCCATCTGTATGGCAAAAGTTGGTCGGAGCCTCATAAGGTGGAGTCAGTAAACAGGGGGTCTGTAGATCGGTCTCATGAGTCAAATCCCCTGTATATGTCGGCTCTCCGAATGGGTGATATGAAGGTTTGTCTATGTCGGCTCTATCACTGAGGTCAATCAAGTCAGGAAGATCGTACGGTGCAGGCCTCTCCATTCGGTTTGTCTGGTCGACCATGTTGTACCCAAAGTTCAAGTCAGGATGTATATAGTTCAATTCTTGTCTGGTCCCAACTCGAGATGAGAATGAGGTATGTGGGGTCAACTGATTCTGCCAATCATTCATCTCAGCAGTGGCTTGCTCTTTGTTTTTTTCCTTAATTTCAGCAAGCGGACGAGAATATGGTGAGTCAATCCAGGGTGGTTGTGGGGCAGGGGTGTAGGAATATGGGTTAGGTGAGAAGGATGAAGAAGTGGGGAAGTCAGTCGAAGTTCTGACTTTGTGATCAGGATGTGGGTATGAAGAGGAATAAGAGGGTGGAGATGGTCGAAATATGGTCGAAGAAGAGTGACGTGGATATGATGACCAATATTCTGACATCTTGGAAGGAAGATGGGAGAATGAAGCGGATCAAGGAAGAAAACATGCAAGTGCACCGAATAACACACAAACAAACAAACAAACACAAGAGCAAACCCTGAGTTCACCTACTCAACACAGTGATGGTCGCAAAAGTCCGACCGTTTATCTTTTCAGTTTTAAGTAGGTGATAAATCAAGATATAAATCCGGTTACGCAAGGCTCAAAAGTAGGTTTTGGGCACTATCCTAGGGATGCGTCCTCACCTCTCAACAATCACAATTAGCTAAGCATACAATGTGGATTTTACTCTCCCAAAACAATTGTTAGTTTTAGTCAAATTTTTTTGATCAACTCTGATTAGCAGTCCCGATTTTAAGTTTGGTTATCACTTGATTAGTCCACCAAACAAAGCACGCCTAACGATCAGTCTCGATTTCCTTTTGACCTAAGTTTCAAAAACCAAGGGGAGGGAGTCGAGAAAAGCCGATGCAAATAATGAAATCAATGATGCATGCCTAGTTCAGAAGACTTACAGTGATCCTCGCGTTCTACATGCGGGATGCAATGCAGAATTGAAATTTTATACTATATGGATGCAGACGAGAAAACCGTTCCTAGACAGGCAGTTCTATTAGCGAGTGATGAACAAGTTAAATTTGACTAATAGCTCTGCGGTCTAAGTGCGTCTCGTTAAATATGATGTGTGATCCTAAAAATTTACGAGCACAAGCAATAAAGATATTCTAATTAAAATAAGCTCTAAGAGCCGTGAGTGCAAGTCCTATTCTACATCAAGCAACCACACGACCACAAGAGGGTCCAAAGTCCAGTCCGGATACAAGCGCGAGCTCTCAAACAAGAGCCGCTGGAAAGTGCGAAATTACCTAAGTTATTACAATAATTACAAAAATTCTCTCAAAAATAAACTAATTCTCTTTGATCTTCAGCAGTCGGTGCGCGTCACGTCCGTCGACCTCCGATGCACTCCAAGTTCACCAGGCCCTCGCAAGGAAAATGAAATTTATATTAGAGAGATAAAAACAAAATATATACAAAAATATGAAGAGAAATAATTACAAGGAAAATGGATTAAATACAAGTGGCTCGGGGGTCAGACTACCCGAGTAAATGAAATCTAAATCCAAATTTTTAAATTAGTCCCTAAGCCGTTTGCCTCCCCGGCAACGGCGCCATCTGACGAGTCGCTAAATACGATATTTAATTCGTGTACGTTGTAGTATGTGTACTTAGCAATTCGGTCAGAACCGAGAGAAAAATCTCCGTGAAGAGTGTCTCGGCTTTAATTTATATCCTGGGCAAGTCCGGGGTCGAACACAGGGAGGCAAAGGAACAACTTCGGGATAATTTGAAAATTATATTTTAGATTTCAAATACGGTTTTTTTATAATTTTTTATGCAACAAGAATGCAAATGCAAGTGAATCAAGACACTAGGAAAGCATACAACTTAGCCAAATTAAGTTTAATGCCAAATAAGTTCAATTTAGCTAAATTATATTTTTCCTAGAATCCTAATCCAATGGTGAACACTAAACACATTTTTTTGTATTTTTCGGGGTTAACATGCAACAATGAAAAATGCACACTTTTTATGGGTTTTTTCGTAATTTATCACACAAACAGTAAGCAAAAATCATGAAAAATTTACTGGAACATAACCATGATGCAAGGAAGGTAAGTAATATTTTTGGATTTTTTTGACAGGTTATGAATTTTTTATGGATTTTTTAGTTAAAACAGAGTGGCAATGAGTAATTAATTCCTGTTAAATCCACGTTATCAAATTTGTCAGAGAGCAAATTATCTCAAAAAGATATTTAGATAAGCAATCCAAGAGAGTTGAAATTTCGTAAAAAGGATATACGTGGATTTAATTAAAAATCAAATACTAAATTCACTCTACAAATTATTTCAGGAACACGACAAGTCCATTTTAGATGAAATTTGGATAGTAAGTTAAGCACATATTAAGGCATCATATATAATTTTTTTGGAATTTTTAGAGCAATCATGTGTGAGATATAATTTTAAGAGTGCAGAATGGGTAAACTATGCAAAATTTCAGTTGAACAATTTTAGTTAATTACCCATATCTCACAAAAATACAAATAAATATTTAGGTGATAGAGACTAAGTTGCTCAACACATTGACATTTTTTGAATAAATTGATGCTATACAGATGTCCAAATTAAGATGCGAACAGAGGGTTATCTTTGCAAATTCAGAAAAAACCATAAATCAACTCAAATATCTACAAGGACGATTTTGTAATTAACGAAACTATATAAGGAATATATGTTATTTGTACAATAATATAATAAAAAAAACCTTCTTCCTTCTTCCTTCGTTCCCAGGTGAACCCAAAAGGGGGAGGGTTTGGATCGGCGGCCGCGGGCGGCGCCGGCGCGCGGTGCGCGGCGAAAGGAGGTGCGCGGAGGGCGCACGCTGCTGGCGGTGCGAGATGCGGTGGCGCGTGGCCGGGCGGCGGCCGGAGTTGGCGGCTACGGAGGGTGCTGGAGGGGTCGCGCGCGAGTTGCGGGCGGAGGAGGGTGGCGCGCGCGCGCCGCCACGCCAACTCGCGGGGGAGGCGGAAGGCCGCGGTGAAGACGGCCGGCGGTGAGGCGGTGGAGGACGGCGGTGAAGATGATGGTGGTGCGGGGGAGCGGCGGCCGTGGGCAGTTGCTTCCCTGCAAATTTTTTTTATTTTTTTTATTTTTTCGATTGTTTTTTTGTAGCTGTAATAAAAGAAATCCTTTTTTGTTTTAATTTTTATATTTTTTTTGTTTTGTTAAACAGGAAATAAATGTGGTTAAATACAAAAGGGGAAGAGGATGAGTTGGTGGTAAAAAAATGGTGGAATGAAACAACAAAGAAACAAAATATTAGATAAGATAAAATAACAAGAGAATGATGATGAATATTTACCTGATTCTTCGCCGGATTGGCGGAGCAGCTACGCTGAACTCCTGTCGTCGCCTCGATTCGATTGGCAAAATAAAAATCGAAGAGGCTACGCAAGCTCGATGGAGAACTCGTGACGCGGGGCGGAGCTCCGCGGATCTCACCTGAAGGAGGTCGTCGCTTGAGGACGATGCTTCGCAGCTGTCACCAACAAAACACTCCAAGCTCTCTCCTTATTCTATAAGAATGGTGGATGGCAAAAAATGAGCATGTACAAATGAATATAAAGAGAAAAGAAAGGGAAGTTAGAATGATGGTGGTGTTGAATGGGAGGTTAAATTAGTGATGGGGTTGAATGGGAAGTTAGATGAATAATGGTGTTGAATGGAGGTTGATGAAGACTTGGAGGTTAATGGAGGTTGGTGGTAGAATGGAAGTTATTGTAGAAAATGGGAAAAATAATAAATAAATAAATAAAGTAGGTTACTTTAAATACAATAAAAAATAAAAAGAGAAGAGAAATAGTGGAGAATTTACAAAAGAAGATATACAACATGTACAATTTTTTTGTTTGCTTTTCTATTTTATATTTTTTTATCTTTTTAATAGTAGCTATGTACAATATGTAAATATAATAAAATACTACAATCAAAATACAACACCACCATTATTTTTTTGTATTTTAATAATTAAGATAGGAAAAATAAAAATAAAAAAATGAAGAAAGAATGAACATATACATAATATACAATGTACATCTAGGTCCCAAAACCCAACTTTTGCAAATGAGCTCCGATTTTAATGAAACCACTTTCGTTGGATACATAATTTTCTAACTTGAACTTTAAAAGTGAGTGTGGTGAATTTGGAGTTCATACGGAGCAGGAATTTAGCTTGGAAGTTGGTCTTTACGGCTTTTTCCCATTGGGATCTAGGAGCATTTATTTGAGATATAATTTGTTTTGTATTTTTGTATTTTTATATACATTGATATGAACATGTTGGAGAAAGAATAAGCCAAAAAAGAGTTGAAATGAAATTATTAAAAAAACGTGAAGTTTTGGGCTATTTACATGTGAAAAACTCCTTTGATTTTGCGGCTTTTTATTGTTAATTTATTTTGTACAATCTAATATACAATAATTAGTGAGTTTTATTTACAAGAGTCATTTTGTTAATTTATTGATTTTATGGACATTTTTCTGGGATTTTACTTGGGGATTTTGCTAAGATCAATATATTGAGATGATGAATTGTGGATTCATTAGTGCTTCCCTCAATCCTTGAAGAAGATCCAAGCCTTGAATCTATTGATTTTGTCCAAAGAAATTCGACGTCTCCTTCTAGTGCAAAAGCTCCAAGGAAGATGGAGATTCACGAGCAATCGAGGCGACAGTACGACAGCGTAGCTACGATTGCAGTTCTCTCAAAGTCTTACGGTGGATGGTTACCCTTAGAGAGAGAGAGATGACATGAGAGTGAGAGTAGAGAGAGTAGATGTGTATCACGAAAGAGCTAGGGTTGCCTTTCTTATATATTAGCTTATGAGTATATGGATCACAATCCATGGGATATACAAAATCAGTGGTTAGAATGATATGTGTTTTTAATCAATGCATGTTATCTTTGTTGTTCAAAACAATAGCTTATTAATTTATCTTAAACTAAATATATGTCTCATTATCATCAACATAATTTAATTCAATAACATTAATTATCACAAGATAATAATAAAAAGGATAATAATCCTATCCTAAAGAGTGGGGCGTCACCCATGACCAATTCATGGGTGACACCACCTCTTTTTAGTGGATTTTATCTTCTCTTTTTATATTATCTAATTATCTCTTAATTATTTGCGACAAAATTTATTGCAAATATATTCACTAATTAATTCTAAATTAATTAGTGAATATTTAAATCATGCCATTGAAAAATTGTGAATCATGTTCACAACCCAAACAAAATTGTAAATTATATTTCCAATTAATTTCTTAATGTGAATCCAATTCACATTAACAACCAGTTAATAAATGTCATTTACAAAGGTACTCTCTCTAATATATTGTAAATCTTATTTATAATGTACATTGATATTATGAATAACATGGATAGTACTATCCACAATCTACATTTCCTTGATAATTAAATCTCATTTAATTATCTTAGAAATCATTCTCATAATATGAATCTTATTCATATTATTCTTGATTATTAAATCTCATTTAATTATCAACATCTTTTGCTTGGATACATAATTCATCAATGGAATTATTCTTGAACTCTTTCAAGAATAGCGTGCTTTCTCCGTAGGTACTTGGAGATAAGTATAGGGCGATTGTATTGTTCCACGTATAGTGACTACGATGTTGAGATCTCATCTCAAATCCAGATCTCACGGTCCTCTTATAGATGCTTGATTATAACAAGACCACAAATATAATCTTCTTATTGCATCTGAATCACATTCAGATCAATGTCCAACATTTGGACTAAGAACAGATTACTTCCCTACTGAGAGGAGCCACTAAAATCGAGACCTATTTCATCACTCCATTGGAATGGAAGCGTCATGGTTATACAATCGTTTATGATCACATCACCCTTTGGTATTCCCAATACCTGTACATCCTACATACTTGAAGACTCAGAATAAAATCGAACTATTAGATGAACTTTACACTGTCTACTTTAGGGTTTTTATCAGTAAGTTTCTCATTCGATCATTAGGAGTTGGTATCGATCATATACTTTCCAAAAACATATATCATACCTAGGTATTGATCAAATACTTTCCAGAAGTATATATCAAACCTACAAATTCAGTTAAGCTTCCCAAGCGAGGCTACTGTGCACGAAATTTGATTCTTCCCAAAATCTCAAGAGTGAGCACAAGTCTTCCGGTTCAGTAACTGAACCCGTATGATCCCTTTGAGAGATCATATTACTCATAGGCCCTTATATGCACACCAGCGCGCCGGTTTATAGACCTTGATTAGGTCATCAACCTATTGGTCTGCCAAATGTACATATATACATATAGTAACACATCTGTCTCCGGTCAGAGGAAGCATGCCTGTATCGTGACATCATACGATATAGGACTTTTGTTATCTCGATCAAATTAAGTTAACTCTTTGACCTAACTTATCTAACACCTCTGAATCTCTATTCTTATGTAGAAGACCTGCATCAAGAGGTCGGTTAGATATCTGCCTAAATGAGAAAAGAATTGCCATCTCCTACTTAGGCTGGAGATTATCTCTTAACAATCATTTGACAGTGCTTGATGAGTCCTCAATCTAACCCTTTAGATATTCATCCAAGCACCAGTCTCTATGATTCAATAATTGAATCAACATCTGTATGATTTTAAGATGGACATGGTACATAACCCTATTTGTACTAAGGGGCCTATTATGCAAATTATTTATTCTTCATTTCAGATCAGGGAATGATATTCGCAATAACATTTATTTCTTAATGGCTCGACGTGAGCTCGCATGTCCAACACTACTAACTTGTAAATCTTCAAAAAAAACATTAAGAGAAAAACAAAAAATGAGTTTTGCAACTAACGTTGATTGTGTCCAACCAAAAAATGAAAAATGGTTTCTTATTTATTTTTGCAAAAAAATATTCAAATAAATCTCAAAAAAAGAAGGAAATCGTAAAATTAAAAAAAACGTTTCTGTATTTCGCACATCTACACTTCATCCAGCATTACATGCATATGCATCTGTGAAAAGCCATTGGGTTCTGATCCGGGTTTTGAGTAGAAATCGAGAGTGGTCTGGACTTGACCTTAATCCACCTAATTTTCAGAGGAACTTCACCGAGAAATAGGACTTTAGAAGTTTCATGTCTTTGACTTAATTCTTCAAGTTTCGCATGACAATTTGCAAGAGTGGCTCTTAGTGTCTAGCATGGCCTCTTCATTCATGGGTACGACTTCGGAATAGGAAATTAATTTGTACTCTCGTACTATGTACTTTAGCTCTACTGCGACAGGGTGTTGGAAGACTGTTTGAGTTTCTTTTCTGGTAGCTTGTACATTTAAAGATCAGAGTATGAGTTGAAATAAAGCTTCGAAAAAGGGATGGATGGTTGGGCACAGATATTTCGAAGACCCCTAAACATGTACAGAAAAAAAGGTTCCATATCCATAGGGGCACAACAAGATCCATGTAGAGCTACAAAAAATCCAAATACAAAGAAGCCTTGTACCAAATAAATATTTGACCAAAAGGTCCAAGCTTCAAGTTAGCGTACACATCTTGTTGGAGACTCAGCTACACTGACTAGCTTCACAAGTAGAGGTGACCACAATAGTCACCCTCCAATTCTTCTAATTTCTCCCTTGATTCGATTGTGAACACAATGTGACAGATCTTAAAAGGAAATACCTGACTCCCTGATGGCGAGTTACTGGAGAGGAGGTTTGCATGGTAGTCTGACATTCTAGATGGTAAGAGCTAAAACCTTTCATACACATGAATCGATTGTTCAATGTTCATGGGGTATGCATTGGGAGGAGGATTGATCTAAGATGACTTCTGAGCAGAAATAGTGACAATGATGTGCAGAAATTGGCGCATGTTGATTTTAAAACCCTAAGTCTTACAGAAGTTCCGCCAAACTAATAATCCAAAGGCCGGGTCTACTTCCATTTTCACCTTCTGCTCATGGTCTAGGTATGGAACCCAATCTCATTTCACCTCATTGCATTTCTTCAAATGCTTGTGGAAGAGCATGGTTTAAGTATAGGGAGATGATGAATCTCAATTTCATCACTCTAAAAATGACTAATTAAGATGGATCCCCAAAATTCGTTGGAATTTCTTCATTTATATTGCATAATTAGCATTCAAGCATGTGTTAATAATGTTGCATTTTATCACTCATATTGCATAAAATAAGAAGCCAAAAATCACAACCAAATTGATCTGTAAATAAGACTAAATTCCCTGATTTTTAAACTAATTCATGCTAACTCGAAATAACCTGAAACCATCTCCATTGTGTACATATTAATAAAAATAATAAATGAAAAAATCCAAAAAAATCAAAAACATAAATAAGTGGACCTGAAACTCAAAACCCAATTCCAGGATTTCCGAGCTAAAATATTGATATATTCCTCATCCACTATCCGATTGGGTCCTACTCACTTTTAAACTAATGTACAGTCAAATACCTTCAAAACAAGACCAAGTTCCAGTGAATCAGAGCTCATATGTGAATGTTGGGTTTTGGGCCTCTTTTACTTTTTTATTTTAGCGATTTTGACCTATTATTTTATGTACATAATTAAATCATTTTATTTTATTTCTTTTCCATTTATTTTTTTGATGAATGTTTTATTCAAATTCATAAAAATACAAATCTAAAATGAGCTTGAAATCAAAGAAACTAACTTAGTTTGAGTCATCACTACATGTTTGTACTAAAGTTTTCGTTTTCATATTCTATTTTTTTCTTAATTTTCTTAGTTAATAAAAACCCAAAAAAATATATTAATGTGTACATATTATGCTTTGATTTCATTAAATTTGTTCGGATTTTTATCTTTTTTAAAAGTAGACAAAAAATTTGTTAAACCTAAAAATCAAGGTATTATATGTACATGGAGTACCCACAAATATCAATTTATGCAAATGATTGATTTTGGTTTTGGTCTATTCATGAATTGTAGATTTCATCAAGACAAGCAACTTTTGTGAAGAACACTTTTGGATCTGAGGTCATTTGCTAATTCATTTTAATTTTTCTTCTTTTATTTTTGATTTTTCTGGAGCTGACACGTGGTAGCTCCAGAAGTCGACACATGTCACAAACTTTTTTATTTATTTTCCATTTATTTCATAAATAATCTTAAAAATATATTTAAATAAAATTTAAAAAAATAAGGGGCTACCACGTAGACACATTAGGGGCATCCGATCTTGGCTAATCAGACGACCCATGTGTGTCCCCTTCCTCCGACTCTCCCTCCCACTTTCCTAAATCAGGCACCACCATCCCCCGTCCTCCTCCGTGATTTTCTCCACCACCATAGCCAGACCCTTATTCTCCCTATTTAACCCATTGTCAGGCTGCCATTTATCCACATCCACCATTAGCACTAGCAAAGAGACGAAGGAGATCGATGCTGACAACCAGATCTCCCCCCCCTCCGATCCGGCAAGATCCGAGGGATCTCTACCTCGTTGCAATTGCGCCCCCTACGATGATCTACAATGCTCCATCGCCATCACCTTTGAGCCAACATCATCAACTATAGCAACTTAAACCGCATGCAACACCTCTGTATTCCACCTTCTTCAACTTTGCGCTTCATTGACATGCTCCATCAAATTCCGCCTCGACAACATGCTTCTCCAGAGATTCTCCATAAGTGATTTATCTCCGAGGACTCCACCGACCTTAGCTCTGACGTCAAGGTCATCAATCACCGTCTCCTTGGTTGTGTCCTGTGTCGCCCAGTCGGGTCTTGTCCTCACCGACGACCTCGCCTCCCTCGACAAGCTCCTTCTACAGTCACTGATCTCTCGATGTTGGGGTCTTCCTCCATTCGCCTCACACAGAAGACCTCATTTGCTGGCCACAATCACGGCACCGAACTCCCTCCAAGAGTTCGTTGCCCAGAGCTTTATCGACTTCAAGATGGCTCCACCACTCCACCATTGGAGAACTGCCATCGCTAGGACCCCGCCTCCTCCCTCGTCGCTCCTCAACCGTTCACCGCTAGGATCCCCCACCCATCTCCACCTTCACCGACTACAGGTACTCTGCCCCTCCCATCTGCCAGGGGCAAAGACCAAAGAAGCCCCTCACGTGCTCTGCATGTGTGAGGATCAGGCTAAATATGTTGAAGACCCAGTAGTCCACCTTAATATCCAAAGCATCCTATATGAAGAATTGGTGTTAACTAATCAGAAGAGAGACCTGAGTCCGGCCTTGGAAGTTGCTTGGTGCCTGCCACAACGGGTCCTGCTAGCATTGTATACAACTTCTCACGGCGTTATTTCTAATCTAATTAGATTAACTTTTTATTTGACTGTGTCCGATTGTGTTCTATAGAAACATATATTCTATTAGGGTCTTGGACCTTAGTTTTGTCGAGCTCAACCAAAATAATTAAAGCAATCAATAGATAGTTCACGAAATTTGCTTGAACAAAGGAAAACTAAGGCGATGAAAAACAAAAGAGGTGAGGTCCCCCAAGTGCACCGACAATTGGTGAAACAGGCCCCACCAAAAAGGTATATAGTGTTGTTTTATGATATTTCAAATGCTATAAATTAATAAATGAAAGTCTATGCAATTTGTTAAGGCTATGTCTCCTTTAAATTTTCTTCTCCTCCTCTTACGCTTCATATGGCTCGGTCAAAAGCTGCCTCCGCTTCACTAGAGTGCACTGATGCTCCTAAAAAACTGCTCCAGTTCGTCATGCCCTTGCAAGAAAGAGAAGATAAAGAATGTGTAAGAGACATAAATATAAAAATTATGAGCAAGAAAAAAAGGATTAGACATAGCGATATGAATAATGAATGAATGCATAAAATATAATAGAAATATACAACCAAGAATAGTTAATCAAAAGAGAAACCGAACTACCCTCGTTGTGCCTCCCCAGCAACATCAATATTTTGTAGGGAGAGGGATCTCTCAGGTTTTCATTTGTGAAATAAAAGTGTTTGTCATTAAACCAAAGAATCCTTCAATAAGAAATTTTATTTATTCTCACGCTAAATTAGTTGCAAAGAAATGCAGCAAGAGAATTTTTTCTATTTATTTGTTCATGTATAACAACATGATCGAACTTAGGGAGGCTACAAATCCAAGGCTTATTCAAATAATTTTAAAAATCAATTAAAAGAAAAAAGGGAACAGAAATGACAAGTAACTTGATTTTTTGTTAGATTTTTATCTTTTTTGTTTTTTTTGTTTTTTCTTTTTATATTTCCTGATTATCGATGTTTATTAGATTTTAACTTTGCAAATTTTTAGCTTTAAAAAATAGTTCCAATTTATTAAAGATATTTATACACGAATGAAATGCAATTTTTAGATTTTTCAAATATGATAAAAATGATAAAAAATACATAAAGAAAATATTTCTATGTTTTCATGATTTTTTTACTAATTTTGTAACTTTTCACAAATTTTTAGATTTTTTATGATATTCAAAATGAATAAAAGTGGGGAATAAAACAAATTGTGAGCAGACAGAACTATTTCGTAATTTAAGAATATAAAATAAACTCAAAAGTTACTCGATTTATTTTTCCTAAAAACAATAATGAATTATCTACAAACAACAATGGAATCACTATTTTTGGATTTTTCTATCATTTTCTGTAAATTTTTAAAGTTTTTTACTATTTTACAATTTTTTTTAGTTTTAAAAATATGTAATTCGTGAAATTTTCATAGAAAATAAAGGATGTGAAATGCAAAGTGTTCTAATTCCTTGGGAATTTTTGACACAATATTTGAATTTTTAATATTTTTTTCAATTTCAAATAGGAAAATGCAGAGTTTTTGATTTTCTAATATTAACAAACAACAATATAATGCAATGCAAAATCTTTAAAATGAATAGACACAGTGTAGGAATATAACACTTTTTCTAGAATTTATTAAACATGAAAAATATTTTAATAAATAATGAAGGCATGCAAAATAAATGTTTGGAAATATAAGACTAAAATGTAATTATTTAATGTTTTTGCATTAAAAGATAACAAGAAATGGAAACATGGAAAGTTTTACAAATTACAAAAAAAATCGTGCATAACACATGCTTGAAGTTGGTAGGGGTTATTTTGTAATTTGAGAACTTCTACGTGAATGAATGTAATTTAAGACAAAATAGGGTTTTGTCTTATGCTAGTTCTTTAAAATAAAAAGGGATCAAAGGGATGTCACCCCATTATGCATTCTTCTGCAAAGGGTGACAGACGACGATGGAAGGCCCTATGGTTGTAGGCGATCGACAACGGATGATCAGGAGTAGTGGCAGAGGGTCTTGCATGGAGGTGTGGTGTGATGAAGGTGGTCGACGAGAACTATGAGGAGTAGCTCGGTGGTGTATCCGTAGGTGTAGGATGACGAAGTTGCGGTGGAAATTGGTGTAGAGTCGAGGTAGGGAACGATGGGAGCACGTCTTCGCATGGGGGGATGTGCGTTTCTGGCTGAGTGGCCGATGGACAATTAAGATCTGAGGTTGTGCAGTTCGTTCAAGGAGGGGCAATATAGTTGGCCGAGGGAGTTACTCCAGCTCAGCATCTGTATGGATCTGCCCTTGGCGGAGGAGGGTGGGTGGCCGCGGTAGGGCGATACATGCCTCCGGCAGCAGCGCAGTGGAGAGTAAGGGTTCCTCAAGGCAGTGAACCTTTGTACGAGGTGAACGATTGTTGCGTGATGGTGACGGTGGGTCTCTTGGAGTTGCGATGGTAGAGGAGGAAGATGTATTGTCGGTAAGGACGAGTAGGACAACGACTTCGACGAAGGGGCGAAGGGGGATGTGCGAGCTCCAGGTGGCGGCTACAATGCTACCCACCCAATTGTTTTTGTAAAAAGAATTTTTTGTAAACTAAAAAATGAATTTTCCTTTTTTTTCATATTTTTTCTTTGTAATTTTTTTCCTAAACAACAAACTTTTTTCTTTTTTTCCTTTTTTGGAATTCCTGAACTTGCAAAGGGAAAAATGACAACGTCAACTCGAGCACTGCAACTCCGTCAAAAATTATTGTACAGAAAATGTTAATGAAAATGTCCGAAAGTTGTGATGGAAGGACCGTGTCTCTAGCCACTATGCGTGACAGGAGTTGGAAGATTGTGTGAGATAGAATAGGGATGTGGGTAGATCGGGATGTTGATATAAAATTGGAATCGAGGAGAATGAAATCATGATGATGAATTAGGAATGAGAATATAAGATCTAGAAATAAAAATTGACAACTAAAATAAAACTAAAAATTAGATGATTAACCTAGATTAAAAATGAGAAATAAAATGTATCTCACCGTGGGAGTGGATAGAAGTCGTGATGGCCTTGACGAGGATGGACTCACTGTCACTAGATGGTTCAGAAGCTGGGCACCTCTCTACGACAAGAATGCTCTTGGAGAATATGCTCCTCTCACCAAAAGATTGATCAAGATATAATGAGGGAGGAGGAGCCAATCAAATTAAATAAAAATATGACTATAAATTTCAAAATTGGATGGAGTGAAAAATAAGGAAGTTAGTGGTGGAATTATTTACCTAATTAAATAATTAAACAATTTTCATCGCTTTGCTAAATTAAATAATAAATTTTAATTATTTAATTTTTTAGTGTGTTTATTTAAGGAAATCGATTATATACATATACGATATAAAATGGTACATTATATACATAGTTAAATAAGGAAATTAATTTATTTTATTTTATTTTTTTCAAATAATTACTAGAAATATTTACATTTATATACAAATACATTTTGTTTATGAACAAATATTTGTAAATATATACAATAAATAAATGGAAAAATTGCAAAAATGACCCCAAAAAACCATCTTCCAAACCATAACTCCAAAATTATGAAACTATTTCCCTTTCAAAGATAATTTAATTTAGAATATGATGGAAGTGAGTTTGATTCGATTTGATTCATATGGATCCGGAATTGGTCTTTCAATTATTGTTATAGAACTTTTTTCTAAATGTGGTTACTTTTATTCAATACATAATTTTATTTAGCAAATAATTTTATTATTTAGATAATATTTTTATTTATAACTGTCGTTTAGATAATTATTTATTTTGATATCAATTTATGGACAAATAAAATAGTATAGGGTTTTATACTAATATACGTAGTACAAATGAACAATATTTACAAAGTATTTTTAGGATTTTTCGATTAAAGATCGTATCTCCCCCTTCTTTGTTCCTGGTCGATCATGTCATGTCTTGACCCTCTTTCTGGGTTCGGGTTAGCCTATATCTATTACCTAAGTACAATCTTTTATTTTCTTTAAATTCGCTTTAATTCTTTATTTATTTACTTTAGGTTAAAATAATAATATATGTACAAATATGTGTTCTATATGAGATTTTCAGTTAAAAAACAAATAAAGATGATGAATTATACATTCATCATCCCCTTATGCTTTTCCTTTGCTAGTCCCTTACCAGAAACTTATTTGAAAGAATAAGTGAATAAAAGAAAAGGAAAGGAAAAAGAAATTCGAATAATTTTGAGTATTATTATTACCTTCATAAAGTTGTAATGTAGAGCTCTTTCATGTTTTTGGATTACTTGTGTGGCAGAACCTTATGGGTAAATAGATTCAAAAGCTAACAGCCTTCCATAAAACTCTTATTCAGCTCACCTCAATAGTCAGGTCAGAACAAGTCTAAATACACAAATTCTTTTAACCGTGAATCTTTATTGTACGATGCAAGTGAATTATAGCTACCCATCTCAAAAGTTACAATGAAACAACTTCTCTCAACAAGGTCACTCTAGTCCCCTGGTCTGGCAACTCTTTCCTCGAGGAGTGGTAATATTCACTTCTAAGTTCAAGTACAACAAGTTCAAGAAGAGGAGATGGAGAAAAGAATGGTTGGTAACCAATGCAACTACCTATCTTAGGATGCATGACCAGTGTAGCCAAGTCATCCGCTGCAAGCATGCAAAATTTTATTTTGAAGCTCTTTTTTTTTACTTGTATATACACTCCGGCAGGCATTACACATTTCAATCAGGCCTATCCACTTTTAGAGATTTTGCATTTTTTAGAATTTTTAATGATTTTTATAAGGTTTTTAGGGTTTTTCAATTTTTAGGTGTTTTATAAATCCAAATTCAACAAAAATTGGACTGAAGCAAGTAAATACGAAAAAAATAGTAACTATTTTTTTAGAATTTTTGGATGGTTCTTAATATTTATAGTTGATTTTTCAATTCAAACAGTACCAAAAATAGTTTTTTTGAATTTAAAAAAATAGAAAAACAACTCAAAACGTTCCAAAAAATTAGTGAAATTTTTACACAGTGGAAGGAGCCAAGTTTCCAAATTTCATAAGATTTGGAGTCGATTTGATATTTTATTCAACTAATAAACAAGCCACAGCACATAGGGACCAAAGTGTAATTAATAAAAACCTTTCAGCCAACCCAGGACTGAAACTACAAAAAGCCCAAACAAGCACACAGATAGCACGTGATTCACATTCACATGGACTAAAATGTCATTCCTATTTATAAAGATTCAAACCGTATCAGCACAGAATTCTAGGAAAAAATATGAAAATGTTCTACAAATCATGTGTCAATGCTTGTGCTCCACATACTCAGGGACTAAACCGTAAATACTAAAAGTCTGAGGTCCTACGTGCAATTTACCCAAAATAAGAACAACTACTATAAATATTTACAGGACTAAACTATAAATGCTAAAGAAAGAGGGGCCTAAGAGATATTTACTCCTTTATTAAGATCTGACGACTGGTAGGGGTCTTCTAAAGATCGGATGGCTGAGATACACTGACACCCCTTCGCCGATGAGCGTCCTGGATCGGATCAGCAGATGGATCGAACGGTGGAGAACCTCCCTCAGATGGATGGACAAGATCTGATCTGGTGCGAGGGGCTCGATCGACGGCTCCAGAGGCTCCTGGAAGAACAAGTCACCCTCGACTTTCATCGAGCCAATGTGCATGCGAGGGACCTCCTCCAATGCTGCGGAGATGGGCGAATCGAAGATAAGGGTCGTCTGTAGCAATTGTGATGCTCAGATGGGGCCGGGAGGACCTAGAGGGTCCCCGGCGACGTCGAGTGCCTGAACAATTGAGCCTCCAGATTAGGCTTCTTAAGCCTCGATACCTACACAGGAAAGAAGAGGGGTCGAGGGCAAACTGCCTCGACCCATTAGCAGGCAAAATAGGTGCGTGGGTGAGGAGCGGTGTGGTCCTCCGGCGAGCGGCGGCGGAGGAGGACCTAAGTCCTGGTTCCGTGGCGAACCAGGATGATCGGAGGTGCTTAGAAGGTGCGGATAGGTATAGTGGAGGTGATACGATGGTCGGATGGGAGAATAGGTGAATGGAGGATCGGGAATCAACCGGTGATGGTCGGCGGTGCAAAACCTAAAGATCAAGATTAAAGCTAATCTAAAGGCTATCAAGGTTACCTGATGATCGAACACGTCTGTGGGGGAGGTGTTGAGTCTCCTAGGATCCTTGCCTCAATGGAGCAATGCCTCTAGAGGCTCGAGCTCGCCAACGACAGAGCGCAGCGGCGATGATATGAATATGAGGGACAAAGACTCCTTGACGGAGGGCCTTGGCTTTTCCAGGGAAGACTGGTCATCATGCAATGTTGGGAGGCTAATGGCTCCTGCCTGGAGCGTGACCTTCACTCTGAAATTCCTCTTTGGGTGAGGCCGCATGGCCTCTCACTTGGCCACTCAACCCCCCCCCCCCCATTCTAAACAAATTGTGCAACCTAATTGGGATGCCCTATTCGTGGATTCCAACACTGCTTTTGGGCGTGAATATGGCCCTGTGCGCTGTTGCATCGCAATTAGTGTTGCAGCTGATATTCAGTCTGTCATTCCCCTTGTCTTCTCCTCTAGCCGCAGAGTACATGTGGGCCTTGAAATAGAGTGGAAGCCGCCACGATGCGACCTTTGTATTTGCTTTGGACTTGGCTGGAAACCGTGCCCCTTCTCCGCGCCGCCTTTCCCTAGTTAAAAAACAAATGATGCACTTGGACAAGCTCCTACTGTATATGGGTCATCGATAACTAGGTAGATGGACCTGAACCTCAAGGCGCAGAGCCTTCTTTGGAGCACAGGGAAGGACATGCCCCTACCTTCGATGTATTCATCCTGGAGGAGGGTGAGATCCTGGACCACATACCCATATCCTTGCCACATGGGATGTCACATGTTGCCTCATCATCGGGAAGCCCCAACCTCAACATTCTCAGTCCATCTCAGATGACCTCAACGATGATGGACTCCAGTACCTCCCAAGCCTACTTCCTTACTGACCAGAAGCCCACATCGCTTGGCCCTTTTGCCCTCTCACTTCATGGAGATGAGGAGCGTACTCCTTCCCCCACCACCAATATGGTGGCAAACACTCACAAATCTGCGAGGAAAATGGGTGCCACCCTTTTTCTTGTCATTCCAATTGGCCTGAGAACACCCTTGCAATGTCCTCTGCTCGCCTCGGAAACAGAGTAGATTGCATGCACCGACCTCATACCCGCCTACCACCAATCTGGATCTCAATCGACCAGCTATGGAATTGGCACATCCACAGCCCCTGTCGAGCTCCACTGTGCAATATAATCCGAAATGGGAATTGATCTCACACAAAAGGAAAAAGAAGGGTGGCTCCAAGGTACAAATAGCCTCAGTTGGGGGCCATCCACCATACCCGACCGCCAATTAATGCAGGTGGTAGAATGCAATGCGAGAGGACAGAATAGGCCCACCAAATCCAAGAGTCTACTCTGTGACCTTCAAAAGACAAATACCGGTATCATCGGGCTAGTTGAAACAAAAATAAGACTGGGAAATTGGTCTGGTTTCTGTAAACTCATCCTGAAGGATAATCCTTCACACGTAATGATACACCCATGGATAGAATCCTTGTGCTATGGAAGATTGTCTAATGGACATGCATCTCCGAGCAAGTATCTGAACAAATGGTAACACTCCATTGCACTAATGCGGGTGGTCTTGACTTTCTCCTCTCCGTCATGTACGGATCAAACTCAACCTCCGAAAGAAGGCACCATTGGAATGAGCTGGTTGGCCTTAGCAATTCCGTAAATGGGCCATGGCTCATCATCGGTGATTTAAATGTGATTAGACTCAACAGTGAGAAACGTGATGGGAGACTGCTAAATGTTGCGGCAGTGAATGATTTCAATAAATGCTTGAATAGTGTTGGGCTAGACGACCTTGAGGTTGTTGGGAACCCATGGACATGGTCCAACTCGATCATTGGGACCGGTAGAATTGTGGCACGTCTGGATTGCACTATTACCAATGATGCTTGGAGATCCGATCTCCCGCTGGTAAAACTATGATACTCGATATCCCCTTCCTCAGATCTCCTAACCATGATTGTGGCTCATGGGGAGAAACCATCGCAGCGAAATCCTTTCTGTTACTTCCAATATTGGGCGACGCATGAGGGCTATAATGAGGTTGTTGTCGCCGCTTGGGCAGCACCTGTTCGTGGCAATTTTGTGAGCTAATTCCAACTAACGCTGAAAAACGTCAAATGTACCCTTAAGAATTGGGCCTATCCCACAGGGACGTCCGCAACGACATGCGTGATGAACTTTATATTTGCAATGATAAATGAGGCATTAGGGATAGAACCACTAGACCCATACCTCGCACAACTGCAAAAAGATGCCGAAGACTCATACCTAAGGCTCGAGGAGGAGGATGAATCAATGTGGACGCAAAAGAGCAGAATCAACTAGCTTAGACTAGGCGACAGAAACACTAGATTTTTTCATATGGAAGCGTGCATGTGAAGATCAAGAAACCATATTCTTTTTTTTGCTCGATGAGAGGGGCAACATCATCGACAATCAATCCTAACTTGTTGAAAAAGTAGTGTCCTTGTTCTCGTTACTACCGGCGGCACCTGATACCTATTCTGTGAGGCCCAAGCCCATCGAGCCAAAGTTTGTCCTTACGCTAGGAACAAGGCAATGGCTTTCAAGGTTGTTCATGTAGAGGGAGATTGAATGCATTCTCAAGAGCACCCATTCCTCCAAAGTACCGTTGCCTGACGGCTTTAATGCAAGATTCTTTAAGTGGCACTGGCGATTAATAAAGGTGGACCTCATTCTCGCGAAGCATCTTTGGCATGGGGGCCAGCATCCGAAGGGCTTTAACCATACCTTTCTTACTCTCGTCTCTAAGGTGTCTACACCAACAGGCTTGACGGACTTTAGTCCTATTGCTTGTTGTAACACCCTCTACAAGATATTCTCCAAGATTCTTGCTTCATTGCTTACTACCACTATTAATGGCTTGGTTGTGCCCAACCAAACGGCCTTCATTAAGGGACGGTATATTGTGGACTGCTTTAGACTATCCCAAGAAGTTATTCATGGTTTTGGGCGTAAAGACATTGCTCGCAAGGCTTGTGTTAAAATTGATCTATCTAAATCCTTTGAGTCCCTGGACCACAACTTACTACTAGAAAGATTGGTGTTGAGAGGCTTTGACGCAAGATGGATTGGATGGATCTTGAATTGCATCATTTCTCCAATGTTCTTGATCGTCGTTGATGGCTTGCCCCATGGTTACTTCCCTTCATCAAGTGGTCTTCGACAAGGGCACCCACTCATCCCCTCGATCTTTGTTATCTCAATGGACTCGATCTCAATTCTGACGGAGAAGGCGGTACGTGAAGGTACCTTCCTCCCGATACACATGGGAGTGATTGTGGTGCCCTCACATTTTATTTACATGGATGACCTAATTTTCTTCTGCTGGAAATCATTTGCTATACTAAACGAGGTAAAAAGAATCTTGCATGATTTTGAGTGCATTTCTGGCCTCTCAATGAATGTGAGGAAGAGCAAGCTTATTCTCCCTATGTCCTTTAATACGTACTTTTGGTTATGCCTTGAAATCGTGATACTTACACCACCTCTACCGGTGAAATATATGGGCATTCCACTGTCCCCTGCTAAGGGCAGGATAGCGGTGGCCCACACTCTTACGGATCGGTTAAGGACCTTGCTTAGAGGTTGGAAATCAAGGTCCTTATTACTTGTCGTCCACCTGCAACTCCTCGCACCTGTCATCTATGGTGTTTCCCTTTACTGGGCCTTTAGCATGCCGATCCCTCTGGGGCAGGCAAAAAATGTGGACTCTCTCTGAGCAGAATTTCTCTAGGCCTACGATACCCATCATGTTAAGTCTGAGGTGGTCTGTCTACTGAAAAAGGAGGGGGGCTTGGGATTGTTGTATCTTTACTCTATACAAGAGTCCATGAGAGCCATGTGGTGTGGGAAAGTTATTTTCAATGATAAACCTATTTGGGTCTCCTATATTCCTGACAGGTACATAAAGGGAGGAAACTTCATGAACTGCACCAAGGCCCAAGGGGACTCTTTTTTCTGGAAGCATATATTGGACATCCGCCATTTGTTGACTCCTAACAGTGGTGGGAGTACTAATCAAACGTTCATCTCCCAGCCCTTAACGTTTAGTGACACCTTCGACAGTGTTAGAAATAAAACTAATTGTGTCCAATGGGAAACCATCCTTTAAACTCTAAGGTGGTTCCTAAACATGTTTGTGTGCTATACCGGGCAATCTGGGATCGCCTGCCAATGCTGGAAAGACTCACTAGGCGTTGCCTAACTATTGGTGGCGATTGCTATCTTTGTCAACTCATGGGGGAAACAACATCACACCTTCTCTTTTTGTGCAACTACTAGGCGGATGTCTAGGTGGGGGTAACCTCTGGACTCTGCCTTCCAAATCTAGGGGCTAGATGCATACACTCAATGTTGTATAATTGTACAAAAGTACAGTGCTGATACGTGAAAAATTAAGGCGACAACTGCTCTTACTGTGACAACTTGGGCAATTTGGGAGGAGCGCAATTGCCGTTAGACTGTCGGGCGGACATCCTCCCCTCATGATTTGATTTGGAGAGTATCAAGAATGGTGATTGCAACTATAAAATAGCCACTTCTGGAAGTCCTGGCTTTTTGGTTCCCTATTTTCTACATAGCTTCTTTTTTCTTTGGTCATGGTGCCCAAATAGAGGCGCTAAAGCCTTTTATGTAACCACAGTTTTTTTGAGAAATTTATACGAATACTTGCTTAGAAAAAAATATGAAAGTATTGTTTATTGTAAAGTTTTTTTATATGTAATCTTTTTCATAGTTTACGAGGAGGTGGAACATCGTTTTGGTATGACAATCCTTGCAGACTTGTTACAGGTGTGTGGTTTTTTTTGTTTGCAAGACGCCTTCTACCAAGTTGATACCCTTTTGGCTTAATTTAGGCTTTGAATTGATTGATTGTCTCCCCATTGATCTTCCTCAGTTGCCATGAATTTGAGTGTTTTGCTACTTGTTTGTTTGCCCACCTCATAATCTAGCATTGAAATGTTTTATATGCACATGTCATAAGAACGTTATGGAATAACTATCAAGAAATGTTGCTTCATAAATATTCTTCAACTGATGTGTGTCTTTTTGAGGTAGCTTGCACAAGCAGAGAAAGATATAGAAAGTTCATGGGAACTGGCAATCAGAGATATTCAAGATGCATACCAACTAACTAAACCAATTTATGTTGAAACTGATGGAGGTGTGAAAGTTTTGCATAAACTTCCCCGTAGAACCGATGGAACCATTGAGGATGATGAGTTATTTCCCATTTTAGGGGTGGAAGGGGAATTATTTTCCAATTTGGGTATGGATTCGAAAATTTTCCCATAATGGGGACGTATCAACGAATGGATTGTTTCTTGCGGACCTGACACGTCTAATGTTTCATCGTGCCTACGTGGACCCAGTGGCAAACCATTTGTCGTGTCCAGTGGCTCGGTCAGTGAGGCGATAGATCTTCGAGGAGGAGGATTGGGAGGGATGGGACAGATGCAGTAGGTCAGGTTAGCGACCGTTTGCCGTGGGACGCCCTATATAAAGGCCCTGTCGGTCCCCTCTTCCCCTCACACCATCCTCTTCCTTTCTCATCCTATACTCCCTTTCCTTCCCATTCTCCAAACTTCTCTTTCCGTTATTCATCTAAGGTCCTTATCTCCAAAGTATGATTTGTTTTATTTCAAAATTCTATCATTTATTAATACATTTGGTTAATTTGTTCATAACTTTTGTCTATAAGCAAATGATAAATTGCTCATGTAATTAAAATATAAATATTTTAGTCATGTTTTTTAATCGTCCCATTGGTCATGGTCTTTAGTTTAATATAAGGATTTTAGTTTAAGGACCATACACATGATGGTATTCTAGTTAGGTTTGTATGTACAAAATTTCCATAGGTCACATGTCTTTCAATTCTCCCATTAGTCATTTGGTTGAAAGGTCTACACACATTTTATCAATCAACATTAATGACCCATATTAATTAAAATATCTAATATTTAATAACTAATATAAATGAGAATTAGTAACAAATTAGTATTAACTTGTAATATGCAATATTTGTAACAGTAATCATTATTAATTGATTGTGAATAATTCTTGATTTTATTAATAATTAAATAAATTTATACTAATTATAAATAACTAAAAATTAATAATAATTACTATTTAATTAGTAATTGTAAGAGATAAATAATTTATATTTAATTAGTAGAGGTAAACATTAACAATAATTCTTATTATTAATAATTAATGTAGATAATTACAGTTTATTAATAATACTAATATTAGTTATAAATTTTATTTAAATAATTATAAATTACTACTACTTAATATAACATGTAATGTTTAATACTTACTAAATATAAATAATAATAAATTATAGTGATTATAATTGAATTAACAATTTTGATTAATATAAAACAATAAATAAGGCTTATTGATTAGGAATACCTCTTAATTATAAAGATAATTAAAAAACTGTTATTTGCCATAAGTAATTGAAAATAAATATTAATAATTAATATTACTCCATATTAGAGAATAATTAGAGAGATAAATAATTCATTTAATAATAATACTCCTTCTAATTAGGAATAATTCTATTATTAATAATTAAAAAATTATTAGTAATTATACGTAATTGAAAGTAAATATTACTGTTAATAATCATCAATACTTAAAAGTATAGAGTAATTAGTAGAGATTAGTATTTAATATTTAATTATTAATGGTAAGGATTAAAAAATGATTCTTAATGATATCAATAATAAATTACTATTAACTTATGACTCGTTATATTAATTAATATAAATAATTATAGTTTACTAGTAATTACTATTAATAATGATATAATTTATTTTATTTATATCTATTAATTACTCATATTAATTTTAATATATAGTATTTATTAAGTAATGAAATTATAAATTAAAAATAAATTACTATTAACGTGTAACAAATTACTATTATAAATAATAGTCCTTACATTTAAGAATATTTCCAGTATTAATAACTAAGGAAATTAACAGTAATTATAATTAATTGGAAATAAATATTATTATTAATACCTATTAATACTAAAAGTAGTGAGTAATTAGTAGAGACTGTAGCTCTAATGATTTAATTTAAAATAATGGTAGGTAACAATCAACGTAGTAACTTTTAGTGGTGTATAGGAAGTGATTGACATCGCTGCCCTCTATGTGTTATGAGGCGGAAGAATAACATACTTCGAATTTGAGGTCGGCTATGAAGGCGGTCAAATCGACATGATCAGAGTACCTATATCCTGTAGCTGTAATGATTTACTAGCTTACATATACGGGCTTACTAAATATACCCACGACATTTTTGAGATCACTATCACATGCAAGTGGCCCGCAAATGCGAGTTTGTTCCATCCAATCCTTATTGTGTCAGATAAAATAACAAAGTTGATGTTGCAAGTAAGTCGACAAGTAGGTATGATGGAACTACTAGTTGAAGCGGTAGAGATCTCTTCATAACAACATGAGGTGGGATCATCGACGATGCAAGTGTTGGACATAAACACATCTATTTATGATGGAGTCTATTATGAAGACAAGGCTGGAGACAATGACCAAGACAAAATCGAGGACGAAGGGGAAGAGGATGAAGATGCAGACGAACATGCTAGAGGGGAAGTCAATGAAGAACAATGCAAGGAAGTACTTGTGATAGGGTGGGAGTGTTGACCGATAACGATCAAGAGTTTCTTCTTCATTAGAAACATCAGGAACCTATTTTCGATGTACCAGTAGACTACATGATAGATTTGGATACAATGGAGGATCTTCTAGACTTCTTCGTGTCACATGATTGGATCTTTGACACATTTACAGAGGAGATGCCAATTCTAAATGAAGTGGTAGAGACTACATCCCAAGGCACATCCGGTAAAGATTATTGGCTTAACCATTCCTTTGACTAGAAGACATCCTTAGTGGATGAGTTGAGCACTTGGAGCATGGAAAAGCATGTCCTGTTAAAGGTGGATGCATTGAAGAGCTCCCAGTACACAACATGTTGTATCTTTAATGATTGTGGATGGAGGTTGCATGCACCGTACAACAGTTACTGAGATAGTTGCGTAGTTCGTAGCTATCGTATGGAACACACATGTCGCAATGCAATATTACTTGTCGGCAATCGAGCATGTACTGCAAAATTTATTGGCAGATTTATTCTTCCCACTCTACCATCCAACATGACTCTTACTCCAAGTGTCATCCAGTCTCTTATTCAGGATAACTACATTGTGTGTGTATCTTATAATAAGGGATGGAATGAGAAGCGACGAGCATTGGAGAAGATTTTCGGAGATGTTGTTGGCTCATATGCAGACATCCAATGGTTTGTTCGGTAGATGAAGCAATGTAATCCCGTTTCATTTTATGAGTTTGAACATCAACCGACGGTCTATCCTAAAACCAGTGCTCATGTAGAAGGTGGGGATGCCTTCTTTCGTTTATTCTCGGCTTTTGCCTCGTCTATTGAAGGTTTTGCACACTGTTGGCTAGTGTTTAGCATTGATGTCGTGCATCTTTGGCGAAAATATAAAGGGCACATCCTAACAACTATATCCTTTGATGAATGAGCACCTCTTCCCAATTTCTTTCGCTGAATTTGGAGTCGTGGGGATTCTTTCTCCATAAATTGTCAAGTATCATTGATCGTAATGGTATATGCTTCATCAATGATAGATTTCCATATCTAAAGAACTTGCTTCCGCAACATTTCCCGATTGCGAGGCCACTACCACCGTTTCTGCCTTCGTCACATGGAAGCGAACATGCTCTGAGCTGGACACACAAACAAATGGATTCAGAAAAAAATCTACAGTGCAAGTGTCGTGACCAGAAAGTACGAGTGCGAGCAGATTATGCATCAAGTCCGTATAGCATACTCGGATGCATATGATATGATAATGAGGCAGGAGGGTGGAGATCGACGATATCGGGCATGCACCTACGATGAGGGTCATCAATGAGGTCTGACCATAACAAACATCTCAAAAGGTTTCAACAGTGTTCTTTGGGGCATACGAGGACTACATCTGTTAACACTTGTATTGGTGGTGTTTTACCGCCTCAACACCTACTTAGTCGAAAGACTTAAGTTTGGTGTTAAGGTGACTGGACACCTTCTGCCCCGATATGAGAAACTAACTGATGGTCTCATACAATCCATGTGATCCCTAGTGGCCGAGCAATTCACAGAATTCGAAGTGTAGGCCATTGAGGGAAACTATACAGTTAAAATGAACGGTAAGCAATAGGTCTGCACATAGGGTTACATGGAGGCCATGAGGATAATTTGCCCTCACATAGTTGCGGTTTTTGACAATGCGAACGTCAGTATAGAACATGTAAAGCTTTGCACCGATTTTTATACAGCAACCACGTTCCGGGCCACTTACGCAGCTTCCTTTGTGTCGGTTCCTGATTGGCGATTCTGACCACCCTTAGATCCCTTACGTAGCAATGTCTAAACAATTTCCAAACTGGATATGAGTATTATTTTATTGTGGGCCTTACATCCACAGTATTTCTTTAGGTGGACGGGTGGAAGGAGGTCACACTAAGAGAATGTGTCCACCACTCACCTATCATTTTACCGTAATGAGTTGGATTTGCAAGAAGAACATCTGGAATGTGAGCTGCATAATTTTTTCATGACTAATCAAAATCGAACAATATTCATAGACTACCAATAACATATACGATGGACACCCTATGAGGGCCAACATGTGGTGCAACTACCTGAGATATGCCATGAGGGGCAGGCTATCTGGCAATCGAAGATAGTACTGATATGCTTCAACATTGTTGTTATGCATGTACCCGATAGGGTAATGAGGCAATTCGAGATACGGCAACACATTTTGGAGGTAATGCTATAAGTCTCCTCATATGACATACGGGTTAGTTCAAGAGACGATGAACCATATGATTGGGGGCTACACAACCAAGAGCATTTGGCCCAGTGGCATCACTTATTGAACCATGTCGTTTGGGAGAGGGATTTGGATAAGTCGGCTATTGATATCTTGTTGAACTACCTTTCATGGTATTGGCAGATTACACGACGTTGGATCGCTATGGCCATACCACCACCCCACCAAGCCTATGAGCCAAGAAACTGGTAATTTTCTACCAAATGGATATTTTTTAACTAATAATTTCTTCGTTAATTCTGATTGAAATATTTCCATTATAGGTGAACTCCTTATTTCTTGTGAGGGAACTGATGATGGAACATCGAAGGAGCATTGAATTGCAACAATTGATTGGTTTTCTTGACTACACAATCCAGAATATGTCACTGGTAGATCCAGGAATACATGATGTCCCCCCATGTACACATCGTACACCGAGTCCACAACATTTGCTTCCAACAGTGGGGTGTTCAATACACTTCCGGGGCAGGTGATGTTCCATCGTACCAAGAGATAGACACATACGACAAGCCCTATATTCCCCAAATGCATCAAATGGGTCCTGTGATACCGTCATTTGGCTTACTTTCCATGCAAGAAGCTCAGCCATCTCAAGCACAACAATACTTCCGTCAGATGGGGCAAAATCAAAGTCAGCCCTCTTTCATGGGTATCACAAGGTATGACGTTGGACCAGTCACATGGGGTATGAAATAATTAGAAAGGGATCTTCCCAGGCTATCCATTGAATCCTTACTTATGACAATTCCAGATCCACCTCGTACTTCAAATATATCCACTCAAATTGGGGGTCGTAAATCTACAATCTAAAGGGATCACTCGACTACGATTGAACCTGAAAGGAGAATTGCTGGAATGCAGGCTAGGGGTCAGGACAATGTGGGGAGGGGAGTGGGAATGGGAAGGGGGAAGCAGGTTCGAGGATAGGAGAGATGGGGAGGGGGATAAAGGAAAAGTGTCTTCATCAAAGGGATCACTATCACATATTGTACACCACACGAAAAAATGATTTCATTGATTGTACCCCACATGTTATCCCAATTTACACAACAAAATAATTTATGTTTATGTATATTTTTTTCTTTACTGCTATTTATTATTATTAATGACATTGATGTGGAATTTACAAATGTTATAACATCCATTTAGGACATGGCAAAGACGCGCATCACAGCTCGCAAGTCGGTGTGTCTGTCCGACCATCGTTTCCTAGCAGTGCATGCACCATGTAGTTGGGGGTCAAGCCATGTACCATCCCCTACACCACAGTCTCCGCAACTATCTCCAAGCACGACACCAACCACGGCACCAACCATAGCACCAATAGATCTAGTGGAGATACTATCGTGACCTCATACGATCCAGTCCGAGTCATAGTTCACCCCTTATTCCCCATAATCCATGGCCCCGATAATAGCGCACTCATCACAGAGAAAGACATCACTGCTTACAGAATATTATGACAAGGAAGAAAATTTGTACGCAGACTTACCTGATTTGCATTACACCATTGCATTGAAGTACACACGTTTGAGCGTGCCGCGTAGAGAGCGAGTGAGGTCGAGGTCGTGAGTTGGATTACTACAATATGTTGCCATTTTAAAAAGTCTTTATATATATGTCTACTATTAAGATCTCTTGTGCATGTACTATCGTATGTATCTTTTATCGAGCAAATGAAATACTTCATCTTATATGCTTTTGATAATTTATGAATGGAAGTATGTCCCGCTTAGATGTTAAAAATCACAACTTATTTTTGCAATAGATTGAATTAATTTATTTCCTTATAATTTTTTACATCAATATTACAAAAACTTAACCTTCATCTATACACAACATATGTCCGTTCATTCCATGTGTAAAACAATTATAACTATTAACGAGATAAGTCTAGTTAATGTCAAATGAGATAACATTAACATGATTGTCACATTCGAGAAGGTGATGAAATAAATTCATTATAAAGAAAATTATAAACTTTGAATACCTTCAAAGCATTAGATACCGAATTATAAGCATTATTTTGATACTGATAAAAATATATCTATCACAGTAATTATAAAATATCATTAGACTTATATATAAATAGATCAATATATATTATTATCTCTATATATATTAATAAATTAAAGTAATTATATATTAGTTAATAGTAGATAATATTAGCATTATTTTAAGAATCAATAATTATTTATTACCCATTTCATTTTTTTAATCAGGATTTCATTTCATATCAATTTCATTTTATATTAATTTAACTATTCTAAATAAAATTCTAATTTATATTGATTTTTTTTCAATTAATTATAGTTACTAGTAATTTCTTTAATTATCGATAGTAGAATTATTCCTAATTATAAGGATTATTACTATTAATACTAATTTATTACAAGTTAATAGTAATTTATTATTATTTTTAATTTCATTACTTAAAAATTATTATATATTACATTTAATATGAGTAATTAATAACTATTAATAAAGTAACTTCTCTACTAATCTATATTGATTTTATTTTTTATAATTACATTTAATAGGTAATTTTGAATTTATATTTAATCTCTATTTACATGTATTCTCATTGTGGGCGGGAAGATGGTTGTTCACAGCAAATGGTTTGTCGTGTACGACCAACCATTTGCCGCATGGTGAACGATTTGTCGTCTATCCATTTCAGCACGACAAACAGTTTCCTGCACCATGTTGGCCAGCGGCAAAACGTTTCCCGATACGTTCCCATTCCAGGCAAAATTTTCGGGCCTACCCAGATTGGGAAATAAATATGGCCCAGTTCCTATAATGGAAAATAATTCAAGTCCCTCAGAGCCCAGAGGAGCTAGGCGGAGGTTGTCGGAGTGCAGCCTCCTACGTCGACCTAAAGTGGAAGAATGATATAAAGATACCATCCAATCATTTCGATCGGAAGACCCTTGTGACGTTACGTTGACGACCCGAGCCTCCTACAGAATCTCCAGGCTTGGGTTCACCGAACCTCACGCAAGCCACCAACATACGCAACGTGGCCCGAGCATGCGATGACTCCTGAGCCCGGTGCTCTCACGGCATGGGGGCTGGATAATTTGCAGAGAAGATCATGGAAAATTTAATATTCACATATCGGTCCCCAGACACATGTTTCACATGTGTGCTTGGATATTTTACATGGAGGCTCTTGCATGTTTCAAGAATTACATATATGCGCCGTGGATAAAATACATAGGGGCCCTGATCGTTTTGGCATATTTCAAATAGGTCCTTCTAGGGACCTAATTGCAATTATTTATTCTTTATTTCTTGCATTTTTATTAAATTTATGCCCTTATATTGTTTCTTTCATAACTTGAGCATCATATTCACATAATTTTAGTGTCAATTTGTTCCTTATTTCATCGCCTATCTCAGGGCATGTTTAGTTTTATGATTAGACACCAATTTAAAAAAGATGAATTTTTTATAACTATAGTATCTATGGATCTTATTTCTTTGCCATTGCTAGATGAGTGCTCATAAGTTCTATGCTCCATTTGACTCTAAATCTGATTCAAAATATTATGCTCAGTTAAGTGATATTTTTAGGGCATACTTGTATATCAACTTTTGCATACTTATAATAAGCATTTAACATTGCATTATGTTCGTGGATCACTTTATAATTGGATGAAAAATCAACTAAAAATACATGCATCATATAATTGCATTGTTTCGCATATTATTGAGCATTTATGCATGAAGACCTGAAAATGAGGATTTATTCACACAAGAATATAATTGAGCAAAATTCAATAAATATATTAAAGTAGCTCGTGTCCCTGTGTTCGACCTTGGTAGAGTTGTCAAGTATAAATTTTCCACAACATTCGAAGGATTGTCATTGCCGGGGACACATCTCACCTTTATTTTTATTGAATTTTGATATATTTATGTGTTGAATATTTTCATGATTTACATGTCTTCCTTTCATGCATTATTTTTTGCATCATTTCTGCTTATTAATTTCCTTGTTATTTTTCTAACATTTCTCTTTTGTGGAAGGGCTAATGAAGATTGAGGGCGCTTGATCTCCATGGAGGTGTGGAGTTGGGAGCTTCCACTGAAAAGGATGCAAAAGAGTTGGCAAAGAATTTTAGGAATTTTTATCATCTCTGTTTACATTTGCATATTGTAAAAGAAATGTATTGCATGTGCATTTTTAGCAGTCTTCTTAGAGGACTCGCGTATTGTAAGAAAAAGAAAAAAAAAGTAGATCACTAGATGATCTACCCCTCCCCCACACAACATTTGCACATGTCAATCCGTTCCCCCTTCCCCTCTCTATGTATATTTCACACAATCACCGCTCCCCCTCCTCCCCATGTATCTTCGTATAACTCACCCCCCCCCCAAATCAAAATTCTAGAACCTTTACTTTGTTAATTTTTAGTTTAAGTTTAGGGGGATCGGACTCATCATTCATCCCTCTCTAAGTCTACTTATACTTACGTCAATTTTCAACCTAAGTATAGGGGGGCCCTCCCCCTTAATTTGTTATATCACCCTACATTTAACCGAGCCATGGCTTCATATCACTTGTGCTATGTGGACATAGCAAAAGTGAAGTATAGGGGGGTATACTATATATTACTGTATATTTACTTTAGACATAGCTCATATATTTTTTTGAAATATCTTTTTCGGATTGGTTTTAGTAAGCCTGTGAACATAGTTTTTGTAAAAACTCCTAGAAAAATATTTTCTTAAAAATTTAGGGATTAAATTGTTGTAAATAAAACTTTTTAAAAAAATCCATCAAAATTTGAAAAAATAAATACTTTTGGATACTTTGACTACTTGTCTTAAAAATCAGTAGCTACTCTTCAGTGAGGGAACTTCAGTCTCCCTTAGCGTAGTGGGCGGTTTTGAGGACACTGTATATGGCTTCATCCTCAAGTAAATTGGGTCCATTTATCGGTTTGTACATACACTCATACTAGATGGGAGTAGAAGCAACTATTCATATGAGTCTAAGCAGATCATTGTTTCTTAAAAGAATAGGAAAAATGAAATTTAAAATCCATAAAACTTTGCATAAATAAAAAACACAAAAATAATCAAGGAGTTGGTGTATTATTGATACTTTCACATTCACCTAAGGCTTAAGGATTTGAGAACACTTGATTGATGTGATCTTACAGGTCTGAGTTAGCATGTCTTAGTAACTAGGATTTCAGACTTAATAATCCACATTTCCCTAGTTTGAAAGATTTGAGCTCTATATTGCACTCTTCATCTCTACCTTATAAAAGAATATGATCAGCACGTCACTTTCACAACTACATGATTGATGAGATGAGTTGAGCTATCACTTGAGGAACTAAGACTGGAGATTTGAGTTAAGACCCGGTATAATGAAATTCGAGGATGAGATAAAGTTGATGAAAGCTTTAAGAAACCTGAGTGTCATTAAACAAGTTCATATGATATCGTTTGACATTTACCTATGTGCCAGGGTGTGATGAAACTTAATTTAATTATTAATCGGTGTGTGCCAACTTTTGGTAAAAGAAGTGGATCTAGACAAACAAATGAAATAAAAATAGAGAGAAGTTCCCTCAAAGAAAAGCTCTATCCTTCAAAGTCTTTTTACAAATGAGCTTCCACCAAAGGCGAGCACTGTAAAACATTTTAAAAGTGTCCACTTGGACCTAATGCTAATTAGGACTAAGGAGTCAGACTAGCACCATAAAAGGGCTCTGCATCATATAATGGTACTAGTATGGGTGTCTAAGGTATCTTAGATACTCAAAAAAGACACACCCCGATGTACTCCCAAAAAAACAAGTGCAAACGACTCCGAACTCTCTTGACGTACATATTGATTAATAAACTAAAAATCTATTGTGTTGAGTAATAATGCACTCGAGAGGCCCCTTTTCCAATGTGAGGGAGAGAAAAATAGACACAGTCTTATACCCTCCACCATGTGGTCGTCCATCTACATTTAAAGTCTGACAAACTAATGAGATGGTTAACTGAAGCAAGAATAGACTTATTCCCTAGTGTGAGGATTAGGTCTAGCGGAGAGTCTCTAGGACTTGAACTTCAAGCTATGCCTCGACTTGACACTCATGAAATGCAATACACTAAATTTAATATCCTTATATTTTATGTACCAAAAGAGAGTATGATAATTATATAAGTTCGATTCCTTCTGACTAGAGCATGGTTGAGCCCAAAATTTTAGGATTACTTAAATTTAGGATCTTCGAAAAAATTGAGTTTTGAAACATTCACATGCACTGTCAAGAATTAATTCGACTCCTTCATTCTTTAGATGCTCAAGGATGAGTATGGTTTAAGTACAGGGGATTGACGAATCTCTTGTTCGTCACGCTAAAAACCAATTCTTAATTCCCTATCTTAAATAGTCCAGTAAAAATTACCAATAATTCCTCATAACTATCTTGTATTATATTATGTTTAATTAACCTATAACTATTGTATTTAATTACTATTATTTAATATGTAGTTATTTTTGTAATAAAAATCCTTAAAACTTAAGTTAACTAATTGCCTATAATTTCCCTAACCTTTATAAGAAATAAAAATATAAAAAATTGTCAAAATCCAAAACCGTTGTTTTTAACTCTTTAAAAATACACCCAAAATAAACTTTTGTACAAATGACCTCTTTTAACTTTTTTTTAACATGAAACTTGTAGATATCATCAAGATCTACAACTTTCATGTTTTGACTTTTTCTTGATTTTGCTGTGGTTTATTGTCAAAATTAAGTTTCTTCACCCCAAAAATAAATATTTCTTTTTTAATTTTTTTTGTTTTACTATTTCTGATTTTTAAATTGGGACACGTGGCGCCCTCTGGGCTGCCCACAAGGCCTGTTGTCTCTCCGATACCCGCCTAGTCCCAGAACCGTTGGATAATGTTGCCTCCATCTCTGGTGTTCCATCCCGCTTCGCCTACAGTCATTTGATCTTCCCCCCAATCAGATCCTCACTACTCACCCCCGCTCTCTCCTAGACCACCCGATCCTCCTCTCTTCCAAGGACTGATCGCTCTCCACGTCGTCATCATTCTTCCCACAATCTTATCAATTCCTTCTTCTCATATGAACCACTCCTTCATGCCTTCACTCCGGCCATTAGATTTTATCCTGATCAGATCGTAGCCACTCCCTTATGCCTCGATCCTCACCACCCGATCGCCACTACCTATCTTACATCCACTCGCACTCCACGTCATGCACTCACCCCCCGTCGTTGGACGACATCCTAAGAACCATCTGATCCATCCGACTCCACCTATCCCTCTACCATAGGATAATATCCATGATCTGATCGCCACCCCTCACTTGCGCCTCCATCCTGGTCATTGGATCGAAAGATCCAACAGCTAAGGCTTCATCCCCTACATCCGTAACCGCCCCCCCCCCCTCTTTAGCCATTTCCATCATAACCTCGCCTTCCCCTTCCATTTCTAGCGGCTGCCTCCAATCACCCCTCCGTTCCCTAATGACCGCCACTTGTAGTATTTTATACCTCCATCCTCGTGTGCCACCCAGCAACCCTCCTCTATTACTCCCCCTTCATCAAACCACAGCTAAAGACCCCCCTGCCACCACATAACTACCATCCTTTCCTCCTATATAGTGACCTCCTCCACCATCATTTCCGATCATGCACCAATCCATGGGGTTTAGGCCCAACTTCCTCCGCCCTCCGGTGACATCGGAGGGAGGTGTCGAGGCGTTGACGACCTAGGTTCCAGGTGTGATCAATGGCACTTCCGCCATGTACACTATGCCGCCACTGGTGGGGGCTCGAGCTCCGTGCACCAGCTGTGCACGCAGGAAATGACAGCGAGCTCCAACAGAGCTCACCCCAGACCTCTTCCACCGCCAATAGTTGTTCTCCGGTAAGCTACTTCTCCCCTTATTCTTCATTACTTTTCTCTTATTTATTTGAACTTACATAATTATCATCGCTGGCCATTGACCATCCTGCCACCTCTGCCAGATCACCGACATCTACGCTAACCCTCTCACGCATATCTTTCCCTTCTTCATAGCCCTTACCACGCCGACCCACCTTCTTCTCTAGCTCGCCGGAGAAGAAGCCCGTGGCCATCGCTCCCATCGCCTCCATGGCCACCAACTCACGTCACATCACTTACGCAGACACTCTACATGCTTCCGCTATAATCTAACCTTTGCATACCTTCAATGGCCAGAGTTTGCTCTGCCTCGCCAGTCTCAAGTTTCAACTCAGACAACCTTCATCTGCCGTGTTGTTGTAGACGACGATGAAGCTCTGCCTAGTCTCCATAATCTTTTCCATCCCTCCAGCAAGCTCTCCCGACCTTCAGACGATCCCTCAGAGCATGGAGGATCTAGATGGAGGTCGCAAGAGCGTAGCCTCCTCCGACGACCTACAATGGAAGAATGAGATACAGACACCATCTGATCATTTCAATTGGATGACCCTTGCGATGCCCCGTGGCCGGCTCAAGCCTCCTACCTTTCCTCCATGCTCTGGTCCACTGATCTTATGCCAATACACCAACAGATACCTCGTAGCCCGAGCCTACGACGAATCCTGAGCCTGTCCGTCTCACAAGTACCCAGCGTTGGGGCTGGCTAATATACAGAGAAGATCATAGAAGTTTTGATCATAGCATATCAGTCCCCAGGCGTGTGCCTCATGGGAACGCCTGTGTATTTTACTTGGAGGCCCTCACAGGTTTCTAGAATTACAGATAAGCCTCTACGCAGTAGAGAAATTTTAAAAGGCCTGAGCAGTTTTTGCATAATGTAAATAGGTCCTTCTAGTGACGTATTTGTAATTATCTATCATTTGTTTTCTTGCATTTTTATTACATTTATGCCCCTGTATTGTTTCTTTCATAACTTGAGCATAGTATATCCAATTCACATGATTTTAGTATGATTTTGATCCTTATTTAATCATCTATCCCATGTCATGTTAGTTGTTAATTAGACACTAATTAAAATATGATGAATTTTTTATGACTATAGTGTCCATTGGTCTTAATTCTTTTCCTTTATTAGATGTGTGCTCATAATTTATATGCTCCATTTAACTATGACTCTGATTCATAATATTATGCACATTTATGTGATCTTTTTAAAGCATACTTGTGTATCATCTTTTGCATACCTATAACTTGCATTTAACATTGCATTATGTTCATGCATTACATTATAAATGCATGAAAAATCAACTAAATACATACATCATATAATTGCATTGTTTTGCTTTTTATTGAACACTTGTGCTTGAAGACCTGAAAATGAGGATTTATTCACACAAGCATCTAATTGAGCAAAATTGAATAAATAAATTAAAGTACAATGTGTCCCTGTGTTCAACCTTGGTAGACTAGCTAACTATAAATTTTCCACAACATTTAAAGGATTGTGGTTTTTGCTTACTGAAATTCGTCTCCTATGCTACGATAATTCCTTGATTATTAAAAAGGCGTATTTCGCATTCATAAACAAGAAAAGACTGAAACTATAGAAAATATAAGGGTCCATCATTTATCAATCTATTGATCCTATCAATAGATAAATGACCAAGCCTTTGGTGCCAAATCATATTCGAATGATTTCCATCCTCCCTGGATTTTTTTCAGGTTTTTATAAGTGGTAGTAACATTCATGACATGTTCATCAATGCATAATTCACGGAGTCCACAAGAAGTCAAAACACTATCTACAATATTCTTATCATAAAGATTTATGACTAGTTTATTACAAAAAAGGACTGATATCCGCTTCTATCAAACTTAGATATAGATATAAGTTCCCTTCTGATTTCAGATACATAAAGACACTCTATAAGCATTAGGACTCTTGCACTAGATAATGATAGTAAACAGTTCCTGACAGTGACTACTACAACACTTGCATTAGATCCCATCTAGATGACTATCTCCCCTTCACCAAGACTCTTAGTTTCTTGAAATAGATAAAACAAATTGTATACATGAACAAAAGCACCAGAATCTATAACCCATTTTTTTTCTCATACAATGAGAATAGTTATTTAAATGATAAAGGTATATTTAATACTTGTCAGGGCTTTATCTTTGTCCACAGACTTCATGTAATCCAAGCAATTAGCCTCTAGTGCCCTGGCTTTTTGCATTGATGACGAACATCAGTTTTTTGTGATGCTATCAAAGCAGATGCATTGGAAGATGATCCAATGCCTTAACTCCTCTTCTATCTCTAATGGGATGGGTCCTTCCGATAACCTTGATTCCAACCACACTTTCCCTGGACTTGTGCAACCATTGCATTTCCAGAGGGACCATCCTTGTTCGTTGTTTATTCAACAGACTTTAATTCAGATGATAGCCCAAAGTATAATCAACTTTAATTGTATGGTATGTGACCACAAAGTTTTTGAAAGACTTAGAAAATGACAACAGAAATAAGTCATCTTGCATATATGTATCCATGAAAGCTCCTAGGGTTTCCAGCTTAGAAAGGTACCTAAATATTTTGAGTACATGTTCTCTAACAGAGGTCCCCTCCTGCATTTTGCAGTGAATAAGTTCTTTCATTATATTATAACATTGTGTGTGGTTTACATCACTGAACATTTCTCTCATATTTAGCCTAATAGCTTGGCCGTGTTCATCTCCACATGCTCTTTATAAAGCACATTGGATAATAAACCCAGAATGTAACACCTTGCAAGTCTGTGTACTTGTCCTTGGACAACACATAAGAGATGCGCTCAGTGGATTGGACAAGTAACAAATTTCGGATCCAATCTGAATAATTTGGTTCAGTTAACTGATTGACCTCATGGAGCCTGCTAATTGGGTTCATGGACGTCATTTTCTAAAATCAAGAATGCACTATATTAGAACATAATAATATATTCAGTTGTATTTGTTTGATTAATGAATTTTTAATCAAATTACTCTTGCTTTCTCGACTTTAAAAGTTCATTGAAAGCATAAGATATACTTACCACTATATCTCTAGCAAGAACTGAGATCTCATCTTTATCTCTGTCACATCATAGTAATATGAGAACGTGTAACTTAGATAAAAAGAAGCACGAACACATTCTCCCTTACAAGTCCAACTTGAATTTCCCGATTCGATATTTAAGACCCAGGTCCACCACCCCTAAGGTGATGTTGACTTGTCATTAATTGAATCAACCAACAATAAGATTATAACTCACTATACACAATACAGTATCGTCCCAATAATATGAGGACCCGATATTGGGGTCACTACACATACAAACTTGCTCTTTCAAGAAGCGAAGATCTTGATCCAGATGTGCTTGTATGCAGGAGTTGTTACTTTGGACATGCATCTCCTACGTACAATCCCTGGAGACGGAACCCTTCGCTTTAACGGGAGACAATGGAGTCACTTATGTGATCCTCCATGTTATATTCAAATTATAATTCATTTTCATGAATCGCGTCCATATAATTAATTAGTCCAAGGGAAATACACATCTATTCATAATAGAGTGATTTAATTAGATATAATTAATTTAATCATATTAAATCAATTATCAATCCAATTCAATCAACCATCAAACTTGATTGTTAAAAGGATAGTATTATATCAAAAATAATTATTATTCAAATTTTAATAATTAGAAGAATACATTCTGATCCCTTCAAGAATTATCCCTTACCTACTCGTTGTCATGTCTAGTACCGGCGAAAGTGGGAAAGACCGCTCACGGAGTAACCTGATACCCCAATGCTCCCTGACTAAACACCATAGTTACCTCCGGTTAGGATAATGCCAATTGATTACTCCGTACTTGAGATGATAATCGGTTCTCAACCGAAGTTATACCATTTCATAATAATAAAAACCATTTTTAATTTGTTTTATAAGGAAATTTGCCAAACAAATTCGCAATCCTATTCAAGCAAGTTTGTTTGTTGGAAAAAGATGATGTAACCAATTTGTGATCTACATCATATCTAATCAAACTTTTTGTTAAGGAAATGTCATTTAAGGAATAAACATTATAAAATATTTCACAAAGTACTCATCAATAATTATTTTAAAAAATTAATCATTAATTTCACTAATTGATTAAATGACAATCATAAGATTCTAAATTATGAAAATAATTTTCAGCAGTGACCCTTACTAAAATTAGTATATCCCAATCAATGTAAACCCAAATCATGAAAAATAATTTTTCAAAGTTTTCTAATTTGATTTACAACAGAACCCAATAGATTTTCATGTATTTCTAGGTTTTTGAAAACTGTAATTAACTTTTTAATTACATCAAGATTCGTCATCCCCGAAACAGTGGATAAATGTTCAATAAAAAGATCATAATTTGAGCAATCAGATTCCAAATCATGCAAACTCAAGTCCCAAAATTTCCTTATTTAATGGTAAACATAATACAAGTGATAATTTCGTGTTTAAACAATTTAAAAAGGGACGAAAGAATCTCTCATAAAAGGTCCATGTGAAAAAAATGCGATTAAATTTTCACAAACCCTTATGAACCCATGTCATCCTATATTTATGAATCGTATCAAAAACCTCCAATCTAGTTCTGATACCACTTGAAGGATATGGAAGAAATCCTTAAGTGCATCACATAAGCATGAGTATTGTATCATATACAATCGAGAGCAACAAGTTGCACTCTCGTTGCAGCATAATTTAAAATTTTAAATGATGAACACACATGACCTAAGAACGCTTATCGAATCGTTTTATCTAAACCACACACTAGATAAAGTAATACCTCTATTATCGTAGTTGTGATCGAGTCTCTAAGAGTAGAGACGTCCTGTCTCAAGTCCGATCTGTCGGAGGAGATGTTTGTGAGAACTAGGATGAGTCGTGTGATTCTCGCAATGAAAGTCGTTGATCCAAGTAAGAGAACTCTTGATCTCGTCACACGAGATCTAACATTTTCTTTATGAGTGAAGCGTATCAAATAAGATAGAGAACCTAGGGCAGTCGAAGCGACATCACAACGACGATCCAACGACATCGGCAATCTTCTCTTTTGGGTTTGGATGCACGACCACCCAAAGATAGAGAGGGAGAGGAAGAGGGAGAGAGATATAGGGAGTGAGAATGAGAGAGAGAGAGAGCTTGATATTGCAAAGTTGGTGTAACTTGAAGAGCAAGGGGTGCCTCTACATATATAGTACTTTGGGAGTCCATGGATCACACTCCATGGACTACATAAAATCAATGGATGAGATTGATTTATGCTTCTTTCAATGATCAAGATTTTGTGGTAAAAATACAACATTAATTAATTTAATTTATAAAAAATATATACTGATAAATCAACATAATTAATCCCAAATTAAATCAATCATGTATTAGAGATTATGTAATGGAGATTACCTCGTTCCATAAGAGAAGAGTGGACGACCACCCTTTCCTAATGGGAGTGGGTGCTTGTCCACCCTCCCATTAGGGATGGGTGTAATCTCTTGTAATACCATGAGATTACACTATTGCATTGAAATCTCAAAGATTTACCATAAAAATGTTGTAAATTATTCTACAAAAATAAATTATAATTATTTTCTGAATATTGCAATCTTGCCATTCAAAAATTGTGAATTAAATCGACAACCAAAAATAAAAAGCGATTTACATTTGCAATTAATTATCCAATGTGAGCCCAATTCACACCAATAATTAATCAATGAAAAAATCATAATAATCTCTCTTTAATAAATTATAAATCACATTTATAATATTTTATGAATAATTTGGATTGTGCTATCTAACATAATTCATATCCATAATAATGAAATCACGTTTAATTACATTGTTATCATCCTCATGCATTTAAATAATATGAATCAAATTCATATTATTCATGATAATTAAATAACAATTAATTATCCATTATCATGCTTAGATATATTTCAATAATGGAATTATTCTTGAACTCTTTCAAGAATAATGCGCTTTCTTCGCACATACTTGGGGATAAGGACATGGAGAGATTGCATGTTCCATGTATAGTGACTTGGGTGTTGAGATCACATCTCAAATACACATCTCATGGACCTCTCATAGTTGCTTGATTAAATCATGGATGTAAATCTAATCTTCTCGTTGCACCTGAATCTCATTCATATCAATGTCCAACACATGGACCTATATCAGATTACTTCTCTATTGAGATGAGTAACTATAATCTAGACTTGTTTCATCACACCCTCATAATGGAAGCGTCATGGTTAAACAATCGTTTATGATCACATCACCCTCATACATTCCTAATACATGTATATTCTATATACTGGAAGACCTGTGATAAACCCGAAGATACATATCAATTTACACTACCATCTCTAGGGTTTCATCATCAAGTTTCTCATTCTTGGTCTTTGGGAGTTGGTATCAATCATATTCTTTCCAGAAGCATATATCATAGCTATAAATTCTCGTCATGATTCCGAAGCATGACGATGTTGCATGGAATTTGATCGATCCCAATACCTCATGAGTGAGTTCATGTCTTCTTATTCAAAAGTGAACCTATATGATCCTTTTGAGAGATCGTATTACTCATATGCCTTCATATGCACACTAGCTCACCGATGTATAGACCTTGGTCAGGTCATCAACCTATTGATATACCAAATGTACATACTTATACATATAGAAACACATTTATCTCTAGTTAGAGGATGTGTGCTTGTATCATGCCAGTAGATGACATAGGGCTTTGGTTATCTCTATCTTGTTAAGTCAACTTTTTATCTAACAAATCTGACACCACCGGATCTCTATTCCCATGAAGAAGACCTACATCAACAGGTCAGTCATATATCAGCTTAATGAGAAAGGATTGCCATCTCCTACTCATGTTGGAGATCATCTATTAGCAATCATTTGATGGTGCTTGATGAGTCCTCTATCTAGCTCCTAAGATATTCATCCAAGCAACAACTTTTATGATTCAGTAAATGAATCAATAGTTGTATGATCTTTAAGATGGCCATGGCACATTACCCTGATTTTATAGAGGGGCCCTATAGTGCATTCATTCATTTAATCTCAGATGGAGAGTGAAAGAAGTCAATAATTTTTATTGATAAATCAAAATATAACAATAACATTTATTGTTGGAATGGTTCATCTAAGGCTCACATGGATAACACTAATTGTAAAATAACAAATTTGCATTTTTCTTTCATTTAGGACACTCACCAGGGACTCATTTGCTTAGTCTTTTATTTTTCATCGATTTTTCTAGGGTAGCTAACGAGGTTTTGTTTAGTTTTTCATTTGTTTTTCTCATTTTATTTTTGAGTTATGATTTGTCTATTTTTTCTCCATTTTGCATTTCTATTTATGTATCCTCAAGCTCGTTGCTAGCTTGTCCTCGCATCACCTACATATGTTGTACTGCCTATATTCTATATTTTATCTATATACTATACTTTAGATCGTTTCACAATCTGGTCCCTTTTTTGAAAGTAAAAACAACATTTTCTTTTTATTCTTTTTTATCCACTATATTACAATAGTACATTTCCCTATATACCATCTAGTATATAGTATCATCTTTTTACAAAATTAATCATTTTTTGAAAATCATATAAAATTTACAAAATAAAAAAAAATAAAAATCTACAAAATATAAAATCAATAAAAACTTAAAAAGGATAAAAACCATAAAAACAATTCTTTCTAAGAAAGAAGAAAATTGAAAATCATAAAAATATTCCCTTTCTGAAATTAAATTATACTTTCTGCCTCCTTATGCTTGAACCAGGGACACTTACTAGTTAATAATTAGTGAACAGAGACATGGAGAGAGTCTTCTATTCATCTATTCATTTTTCTCTCTACCCTCTGCTTTAGTTTGAATATCGTATTTCTCTTCTATGGTTTCTATAACCGAGACATTTTAACTGATAGGTCAAACGGAGTTTTCAAAATGGTTAGATCTTCAATGCCTCATTCAATAGCACTCTCTTAGATTATGTTTCCTCCATCAAATTTTTACCATCTTGCTTGCTTTATAGACTCGAGTTAGGTCCTCTTAACAAATCACGCGTGATAATTTAGTTTGCTAATAGATCTCTAAAAAGACCTAGAGGCATCTTGAGGAACATTATCGTTATTGTGTAGGGTATGCAATTCCTAGTGGACTTCACTGTCCTGGACATGGATTGCCCTACTCAATTACACCTTACCCAGATCATTCTCGGAAGGCCTTTTTTATAGGTCCTGATGGCTCTTTTTGATTTTGATACCGGGAAAGTATCTTTTCACACTGAGGGATTTAGACATTGAAACAATGAGGGAATCATCCAGTTCATATGCCATGTCTACTCATAGTTAAGATGTCTTGAGTTCTCCAGTCTGTTGTGATTACATGGATTACATTTGTTACGAAGACTTTGAGAGGTATCAAATTGAGACCCATGATATCCTTGAAGAGGTTGAGTAATGCACAACAATTAGCAGTTCTTCTGAGGTAGATTGTATATAGAGACAGGTCACGTGGAGCAGTAGTTTGATGAGTTGTATGTATATATATATATATATATATATATATATGTATGTATATGTATATATAAAGATAGAGAGGAGTGATCCTATGAGAGCAAAAAAACGTGAGAGTAAGAGAGCATGCATTTTGGACCACATGATTCTGTTTTCTCTCTCCTTGTTGATTCTTGTGGTCCAGAATGCATGCTCTCATAGGTTTTGGCTCTCATATCTCATACGATTACTCCTATATATATATATACACATATATATACATACATACATACATACATACATATATATATATATCAAAGACTTTACTTGTTTCCTCCAACATTGATGATCTAGAGTCTGGTTATCATCTATCTGTGTTATTTAGCTCTAGTCATTTTAAGGATGAGCACGACACATAGTTAGATGAGGTTATTTCAGATTTCATAGACATCTTTTATAGTCCAACTTTAGAGTACATTGATACAGTGGATAACCATATTAAAGATCCATCTACCACCACATAGTTCTCAGTCTAGACCTAGATGAGCTAGCAGAGATAGAATCCTACCTTGTTTGAGCTGAAAACTTTACCTTCGAATATGATGTATGCATTCCTTACTGGTCTACATCAACAATTTCAAGTATTATCATCTCATCATCAACTAAAGAGCAAGAATCTTGATTGATGGAGATTCTCGAAATAAACCACTAGACAATTGGTTGGATTGTAATCGATCTCCACGGGATAAGTCCTGCTTTGTGCTCTCATTATCTCATCATGATAACAAACCATCCATAGAGTTTCTGTACAGGCTGAATCCCATTTTAAGAGATGTTGTCAAGAAAGACATTATGAAGTGGTGTGATGCAGGCTTTTTTATCCTGTCTCTGACTCTAATGGGTTAACCCATTACATGTTGTCTCAAAGAAGTCATGAATTCAGACGGTTATGAATGAGACTATAAAGGAGATTCTGAAGAGAGTAACCACGTCGTGGCGAGTTCGTATTGATTAAAGAAGATTGAATGCCACGACGAAGAAGGACCACTTTCCTCTCCCTTTTATAGACCAGGTCATAGAGAGGATAGTAGGGAAGGAATACTTTTGTTTATTAGATCGTACTCTGGATACAATCTGGTCACCATTTCTCTTGAGGACCAGAAGAAGACTACCTTTACATGTCCCTTTGACATGTATGCTTTTAGACATATATCATTTGGTTTGTGTAATGCCTTTGCTACATTCTAAAGGTGCATGCTTGCCATTTTTTCAGACATGGTAGGTGACTTCCTCAAGGTCTTTATGGATTATTTTTCTTGAGTCATTTGATGATTGTTTAGTACACGTAGACCATGTACTTCAAAAATGTTGTGAGGTGAATCTCGTTTTGTATTTGGTAAAAAGCCATTTTTTGTTTACAAATGGGATTGTGTTGGGTCATGTAAAATCCAAACAAGGCATGGAGGTTGACCCTACCAAGGTGGATATCATCAAGTGTTTCAACCAACCAACCAATGTCAAGTAGTTACGTTCTTTTCAAGAGCAAGCTGATTTCTACCGGTGATTCATTCGAGACTTGTCCAAGATTGTCCTATTAACAATGTTGTTAGGCAAATAAATCAAGTTCTTGATAGATGAAAAATGTTTTAGTGCCATACTCATATTGAAAGAAATGATTATAAGTGTTCTTGTCGTACATCCATGCGATGGGTCTCTTCCTTTCGAGATCATGACGGATGCTTTAGATTTCAGGGTTGAGGCTGTATTAGGATAGAGGACGAATGGACTCTATGTTTTTTAAGGGATTTTTACCCGACAGACCCTATAATCTTTTCCAATTACGTCTACGACCTTTGAAACATCCTAATTCCTTCCTTGACCTCATAAACTTGCTCCGTCTAACCCAACAAACCCTACCGTCAATTTTAACTATATTTGAGTCAATTACTTGAGTTAGTCTTGAGTTAACCTAACCAATTTACCATTTAACGGTTAGGATTAGACAAAATAATATAGAAAAAAAACCCTGCAAAGTTCCATCGCCTTTGGGTCGGCAGGGGGGGATCAATCGGCGTCGACGGGCGAGGGGGCGCAAAGGGGGTGGGGGGAGGTCAGCATCTGCAAGAGGAAGGGGAGCAGGGCGGAGAGGGGACGGCAACAGCGGTGGGGGGAGGTCGGCATCGACAGGGGGGTGGGTGGAGAGCAGGGCGCAGCATCGGCGGATGGCATCGGAGGAGGGGTGGGGGGCTCCATCAACGACGGGCGGGTGAGAGGAAGGGGAGCATGGCACAGAGGGGGTGGCAGCGAGGGTGGGGGGAGGTCGGCATCGTCGAGAGGAAGGGGAGCAGGGCGTAGAGGGGGCGGCAGCGGGGGTGGGGGGAGGTCGGCATCGGCGTGAGTGGGGCTCCATCTACAGGGGCGAGCAGGGGGCGGCAACGGGGGTGGGGGGGAGGTCGGCATCGGCGAGGGGGGGAGCAGGGTGCAGCATCGGCGGAGGGGTGGGGGGCTCCATCAGCGATGGGCGGGTGAGAGGCAAAATCTTCAAAGATGACAAGATCTTAGAGATAATGATCTCTACGTCTTATCTTCAAGAAATTAAGACTTTATAGATAATGATCTAAAAGGTCTTAACTTTGGATAGCTTTGGAGATAGAGATCTCCAGGAATAAAGGAATTCTGATAAGGATTATGGGAATGATGGTTATAATAATTATTGAGCAATGGTGTCCGGGACACTATAAGTGCTTTAACAAGAATGAGTATTGGTTGCATAAGATGCAACATTCGCATTGGATGCGAGCACTGTTACTGAGTATATGCAAGTGTCGTAAAAGGACTTGGCGTAATCTCGCAGGAATAGAGTGACTAATAATCTTACCTAGCTATTTTCCAAATAGCCTATGATTGTCACATGAGTGCGGGTTTAAATGATTAGCCCATTAATGGCTCTTTGGGATAATGAGAGATTGTTGGACATGTGAGCCCACAGAGAGCCATTATGCAACAAATGTTATTGCACGTATCATTCCCTGATATGAAATGAAGAATAAATAATTTGCATAATAGGTCCCTTAGTACAATTAGGGTTAGGTACCATGGCCATCTTAATAATCATACAGTTGATTCAATGATTGAATCATAGATGTTGGTGCTTGTATGAATATCTAAAAGGTTAGATTGGGGACTCATCAAGCACCGTCAAATAATTGTTAATAGATGATCTCCAACCTGATAGGAGATGGCAATCCTTTCTCAATTAGGCTGACATCTGACCGACCTCTTGATGCAGATCCTTTACATAAGAATAGAGATTCGGAGGTGTCAGATTAGTTAGGTCAAAGAGTTAACTTAATGATATCGAGATAACCAAAGTCCTATATCGTATGTTGTCACGATACATGTACGCATCCTCTGACCGGAGACAGATGTGTTGCTATATGTCTGAGTATGTACATTTGGCAGACCAATAGGTTGATGACCTAACCAAGGTATATACACCGATGCGCTGGTGTGCATTAAAGGGTATATGAGTAATATGATCTCTCAAAGGGATCATACAGGTTCATTACTGAACCAGAAGACATGACTCACTCAAGATATATTGGGAAGAATCAAATTCCGTGCACGGTCATCTCGCATTGGAAGCTTGATTGAATTTGTAGGTTTGATATATACTTTTGGAAAGTATATGATCAAGACCTAGGTATGATATATGCTTTTGGAAAGTATATGATCGATACCAACTCCCAATGATCGAATGAGAAACTTACTGATAGAACCCTGAAGTAGACAGTGTAAAGTTGATCTAATACTTCGGGTTTATTCCGAGTCTTCCAGTAAGCAGAACGTACAGGTATTTGGAATACCTGAGGGTGATGTAATCATAAACGATTGTATAACCATGATGCTTTCATTCTTAGGGAGTAATGAAACGGGTCTGGATTTTATTGTCTCCTCTCAGTAGAGAAGTAATCCGATCTTGGTCCAAATGTTGGACATTGATCTGAATGTGATTCAGATGCAATGAGAAGATTAGATGTGCGGTCTTGATTTTATCAAGCATCTATGGGAGGCCCGCGATCTGGATTTGAGTTATGATCTCAATATCCAATTCACTATACATGGAAGAATACGATCGCCATGTCCATTTCTCCAAGTATTCGCGGAGAAAGCGCATTATCCTTGAAAGAGTTCAGGATTATTTCATTGTTGATATATGTATCCGAGCATTGAGAAAGTTGATAATTAAATGTGATTTAATTATCATGAATAATATGAATTTGATTCATATTATAAGGAGAGTTATCTAAGATAAGTAAATGTGATTTAATTATCAAAGATGTGAATAATTTGAATGCTATTCATATTATTTGGGCACACGAGAAGAGAGATCCAAGATGATTTGAATGTGATTTAATTATCGTGGATATGAATAATATGGATAGAAATATCCATCATACTCATATATATTATAAATGTAATTTATAATATATAAGAGAGAGCTATTTGTACTTTACATTTATTAATTAAATGTTGATGTGAATTGGATTCACATTAGACAATTAATTAAAAATGTAATTCACATTTTATTTCGGGTTGTAAATGTGATTCACAATTTTCCAATGGCAAGATTGCAATATTCACAAAATAATTATGAATAATTTTTGTAGAATAATTTACAACAAGTGTTGTTGTAAATCTTGGAGATTTCCATGGAATAATGTAATCTCATGAGATCTCATGAGATTGCATGAGATTGCCACCAAATCCAATATTATGGAAGGAGGTAATCTTCATTCCATAATCTCCATGCTTGATTGATTTAATTTGAGATTGATTTATATTGATTTATCAATATAGATTTGATCTAAATTAAAATAGTTGTTGTTGGTTTTTACCAACACAAATCTTAGCCATTAAAAGAAACACAAATCAATGAGAGCCATTGGATTTGTGTTGCCCATGGATTGAGATCCATGGATCCGAAAATATTATAAAAGGAGAGGCACCCCATTGCTCTTCTCTACACACACCAGAGAACATAAGTCTCTCTCTCTCTCTCTTTCTCTCTCTACACGCATGCTCTCTCTTCCTCTCATGTTGTCGTCCACCATGATTCCCTAGAGAGGTTCTCCATCACCGTAGCGTTGTCGTTATACTTCCCGATGGTTTGCTCGTGGATCTCCATCTCCTTCGATGTGCCTTGCTCGTGAAGAAGACATCGTATATCGTTTGTCAAGATCAGAAGATCTGTGGCTTGGATCTTCAACATGGATTGTGAGAAGCACGTGTTTCATCAACATGCTCGCAAGCGTCTCCTCCGTCAGATCGGACTTGAGACAGGAGGTCTCTTTGTTTAGAGACTCGATCACAATCACGCTTCAAGAGGTAACCCTAATACTTGTTTGTGGTTCTTACGAAACGATCCGAGAAGTGTTCTTAGATCATGTGGTTCCGTCACGTGAAAACATTTTAATTTCCACTGCATAGAACAACTAGTTGGACTAGTCGTTCTTCATCGCATTTGATACGATGCCCATGCTTCCGTGATGCGGTTGAGGATTTCACCATATCCTTCAGGTGTCAGGTTCCCTAGCGTCTATGTCTCCAAAATTCTCTGACTAAGGCCCGCTAGGGGCTATTTCGGACCTAAGTACGGGCTTGTAAGTGGGCTATGCAATCGGGCTAATGGGCCTATATATGGGTTGTTATGTGGGTCGCGTTAAGGGGCCTAATGGGCTGGGCCAGGCTAAGCTCGAGCCCGGCCCAATTATTAGATGCTCCTAAATGTTTGGCCCAAGCCCGGCCATAAATAATTCGGGTTCGGGCTGGGTTGAGCTATGCGGGTCAGGCTTTGGATCGGGCTGGGCCGACCCATCCCAATACTCATCCCTACTTCCAAGTGCGTTCATGTTCCCTAACCGAGTTTGGATGGAAGCACTATGCAGGAGACACACAGCGAGTTGGGCTTGGGTCAGCAAACCAGGATGCTTGGACCTAGCTTTGGAAGGTGGCGACATGGCTGGATGAAAGCCGCTGGATCAAGGCATGGGCCTTGATCATACAGCAGTTGTAGGTCAAGCCCAAGCATGAAGGTGCTACAGATGCAACCCAAGGGTTGGCGACGTTCAATGTCGAGGAGGTCGAGCACCCTTGAAGGAGTTGGAGAGGCGCCCTCGAAGGAGCTGGAGCAACGACCTTGAAGGAGCTGGAGAAGGTCGGGGTAGTCAACAGTGATGGGAGAAGGTAAGGGTAGTCGTGAAGCTCCGAGGCCGTAGAGGCAAGCATGTACCCTGAGATGTGGCCAAGGGGGTGGGTAGTGGGCGATGGTACACTACGGAGCTGGACGAGGGCACGATGGTCGGCGGAGATGGCTAAAGAGGTTGAGGTGGTCATCATGCGGAGTGGTTGGAGCATGGGAGGTGGAGCGACACGAAGGCCTTAACCGGCATGTGATGGTAGGTCAACGGAGAGGTTGCTCGGTGATTACGTGTGGGTTGAGGTGTGGTGGAATAGGCTTTGAGCTGAGGCATGAGGGCGATGCCTGAGCTGGCTATCGACGTGTATGAAGATGCAGGGGAGCGGGAGCTCTGAGGAGAAGGTGGTGGAGTGTGGCTGTGATGTTAATGAAGCGGATGGAGGTCGGGTTTTAAGGATGATCAGGAAGATGGAATCAAGGGAGAGGCAGAGGAGATGAATGGTGGAAGAAGGGAGAAAAGAAAGGGGAAGAAAGAGGAAGAAGTAAGAGAAGAGATGAAATTGTTAAATGGAGGGGGATTCTCTTGCCTGAGAAGGAGGGCTGGAACCAGCTCTGATCCTCATCTTGAGAAGCTCTGTAATAAAGCTTTGAGGCTCTGCAACAGAGGGGAAACGACTATTACAATGGACTATCCCACTAGATCTCGCCTTGGATTGGAACAATGACCATCGTCATTCTATCGACAAACCTTTAAGCTATCACCTAGAAGGTTTGAGGGTTGGTGGCATCGATATCTCTTGTATCAACAAATGGGTTCAAGGGCGAGACAGATGCTGAGTCTCTATGGTTTATTATGATGGGTCGTGAACTAGAGGGAAAAGCGGAGATGGTGAGCGGGTCCTGTAGGTCATGGGTGAAGAGTGATAGGGTGGTGCGGTTGTTCAACCCAGGGGGTTGTTAAGTCGTGTCATGGACCGAGAGGAATGGAAGTTAAGGGAACCAGCCAAGGTGGAGGAGGTTGTCGAGATGGACGGGGAGGGTGGAGGAAGAGGACTTTGTTGCGGGTGGCTGTGCAAGCATGGGTCCTATGGGGAAGAGAGAGAAAGGGTGAGGATAGAGAGAGGAGGAGAGGGGAGAAGATGGTCGACGGGCAGTTGCACACCGCGCGGCTCGTGAGAAGTAGGAGGCATGCAAGTTGTGAGGGAGATTAACGCAACAGACAGTGCATCCATATGGTGATAAAAAATATAATTTATAATTTACAAAAAAATAATAAGAATAATAAATAAGAATAAGAATAAGATAATAAATTAAAATGCAAACAAAATAAAAGAAATAATATAATATAATAAAATAAATAAAATGAAATAATTAATTAAATAATTAAAAAGTAAAAAGTAGATAGGAGTAAAATAAAACAAAGTAAAATGGGGTGACACATTAAATCCAAAGAAAATCCAAAAGAAATAACACAAGAGGTCAAATCAAAGAATGGTCAACATAAAAGCGACGTGTCTCGATGAGATCTACAACTTTCGTGAAGGACCAGATACAAAAATAAATCATATGTACAAAAAGTATTTTTGGTGTTATCCTATAGATATAAAATACCGCACTTTGTGTTTTGCAAACTTTTTTATTATTTTTCAAGAAAGCGAAAAATCAAATGAAAACAGAGAATATATAAAATAAATATTTATAGCTTAATCTATTTTTTGGATTATTAATAATTAATGAAATAAAAATAAAATAAAGAAGACATATGTACATACTAGATATATAGAGACTCAGTCTGATTTATTTTCTTCAATTTTCTTCTGATTTTTAGTTGAATTTTTGTATGTTTTATTAACACAATAATCAAGAAAATATGTGCAAAATAAATAAATAAATAAGGATTATTTATGTACATGAAATAATAAGGTCAAAATAGGTTAATATGTACACTATCTAATAGGTGCCCAAAATCCAAGTTTCATACACGAACTCCGATTCTTTTGAATTTTGATCTTGTTTGTAAATGAACATACATCAATTCAAAAGTGAGTAGACTGTATGAGGGAGATATTAATGTTTAGAGGCTTTTAGTCTCAAACTCGGATTTAGGTTTTATTGGGCAATTATTTTTACAAGTTATTATTTTTTGGTATTTTTCATTTATTACTGTTAGTAATGCAAACTATAGAGTTGATTTTATTCAATTCTAAATTAGTGAAAAATAAATAAAAATAAGGAAAATATGGTACTATACATGTGATATTTACAGGGGAATCAAGCTTTTTATTTAATGCAAATATGCATGCTGAAATGCTGATATTATCTACAAATGCGTGGTGGTAAAATGCAAAATAAATGGAGAAATTAAGTTAATTACCCATGATCGAATGTCTATTTTCAACTTTTAGAGTGATGAATAACATATTCATCAGTCCTTGAGATCCGAATTTGAGATATGATCTAAATATCCATATCACAGTATATGGAATGTGATGAAACTCGATTTCATCATCATAATTATCCATTATTAACCCCTTGCTTAAGTTGTGTGTCAATAAAACCTAGTTAATGTCCTGTAATTATCAGAGTCTCGAATAAATTAAAAACTACGAAAAAAATTGCAAAATTAAAATTCGTGGTATTTTTAGCCTTAAAAATACCCTCAAAAATATTTCGGGTCTTTATCTGATCTCATCTCCAGTTTTGATCAACATGAAACTTGTAGATCTCATCAAGATCTACAACTTTCATGTTTTGAGTTTTCTCAAATTCGACCATCTTAACCCTCAAAAATCAATTTTACTTTCGGAATAATCTGATTGGCCCACGTGGCCCAATCTGGGTGAGCCACGTGGCCCGCTCCTTCTTGCAGCATCCGCCCGCGTTCCTGGCCGTTGGATCTCCTTCAGATCCAACGGTTCCACCTTCTCCACGTACGCCTCAATTCTCAGTCGTTTGATCATACCCTAGATCCCATCAGAGCCACTCGTTCGCACCCCGCGCAGAGCACGCCACGTGGCGACTCATAGACCGCTTGATCGCGCCCCCGATTCTCCATCACCACCGTCCACTGCCGCTTTGATTATCAACCGTCCGATTACTTCCTTGATGTCATCTCCACCGATCTCTACCGCCTCGCGCTTTAGCCCGACACGTGGCGACTTCGCAGCTCTCCGATCACTTCACCCCGGATTTAATCCGCACGCTCTTTCACGCCCAATTGTCAGTCGTTGGATCTCCAGATCCAACGGCTGAATGTCATTGTCAACCTTCAGTCTGCCCTCGTGCCCACATTCTCCACTTCGTGCAGACCCTTCGCCCTTCCCATTATCTCCATCTCCTCCGACCACCTCTCCTCTCGCCCACCGGCCCACTACGTTCCCCACTCTTCCCTCTACCTCGCGAACACTCCAACACCCCACGAAACCTATCCACTCACTCCATATCGTCCTCGCAAGACACGCCTCCCACCTCAGTAACCACCACCTCAAACCTTCAAATACCGCGCCTCCTCCCTCGAATCGCGGTGTCCACCTTTACGCGGGAGAGGGCCAAGCCCTCCTCCGCCTCCCTGTGACAGGGGGAGGCGGAGCAATTGAGCGATGACGACCCTTGCTCTCCGGTGATGACCCTCCGCTGATCAAAGCGGAGCTGCGGTGCCTAGAGCCCTCTTGAGCCGCCTCCATCGGCTGGGGAGGTCCAACGAAGACCAGAGCTCTGCCATGGAGCTCGCGCACAAGCCCATCGATCCGCCATCGCTCAGGTAAGCTCTCGATCTCTCTTTGTGTTTTTTTTCGTTTAATTTCGTTGAATTTTGTAGGTCTCTTCTCCCTCGTTCAATCCTCACCATTCCCCTTCCGAGCTCCGCCACGCTCCCCCCTTTCACGCGACGCCCTTCGTTCATCTCATCGTTCTTCCACACCTCCCAACCCTTCCGATCCATCTCCTCCGGATTCGCCGGAGAAGAACCCCGACCATCACTCTTTTCATCTCCCACGGCCGATCGCATCATTCACCCACGTCACATTCTATGCTTCAGCTAGGTATTCCTAACAGTGCAGGTCGTTAAAGATTCAATGATCGGAAGACCATCGGAGCTCTCCTTCATCAGCTCCGACTTCGACATACGGGCTCCGATGGGTTACGCCAAAAGGTCCTGCACCTCCCTCGGACCTCCAATTATCTCGACGAGCCTTTAGGAGTCTCTGGGAAGGCTCACCGTGCCTAGGATGGAGCGGCGGAGGAGGAGCGTCTTCGCCGGAGCGCAGTTCCACCGCCAGTCGCGGATAAAGATGAAGGAGCAGTGGTCGTCGGATGGTCTTCGTCCAGCGACCATCTGACGGCCCAAATGAGGCCACGCCATTGACTTCAGCAACCGTTGGATCTTCTCGATCCAACCGGCCACGTGGCGTCACCAGAGCACAGCCGAGCCTACGCATCCTAGCCATAGGCTTGGATCTGTCGAGTTTACTCCGAACCTGCATCGAGCCCGAGCCTAACGTCCAAGCCAAGCCGAAGCAACACCGAGCCTCTGCCGAGTCCGAGCCAACCTCCGAGCCTGGGTGACACGTGCATGGCACGTGCGCATATGGGAAATTTACAGAGACGTCCTCAGAACTTCTCCATTTTGTATTCAGCTACTGTCGTCACGTGCAGAGCTCGTGCGCATGGGGGTATTTTGCACTCATGCCCCTGCGGGTTTCAATATTTGCAAAAATGCCCCTGTGCATGTGGATTATTTACAGGGAAGGCCTGATTTTCATTTTTATTGCATTTTATTCCTTTCCAGGGACCTGTTTGTAGTTATTATTTCATGTTTTCTTGCATTTATGCCCTTATCTTCAATGTTGCATAACTTGAGCATCATGTTTCCGTTTTAGTTTATTTCAGTCTCATTTGAAAGCTTGTTTGATGTACTTTTTAATGGCATAGTTAATCTTTCATCTTAGAGACTTGAATTTTAATGAAATATTATGTTAGCTAAGTGTCTCTTATTATTTAGTTATGCCTTGTTCACTTAGTCGATTAATTCTGACACTTCAAATAAATCTGAAGTTGACTCATTAATTTGCTCGTCATATTTATTCTATTCTAGGGCATATTTCCATTGCATTTTCTTGCATTTATTTGCATGATAAAAATTTATAAAAAAATGCATGTTCACTTCTTTAATGCATTGTCTTGCATGCTTTGACATATATTTGTTCTTCAACTCAACACTTAATTAGATAGATGAAAATCCGATTAATACGAGAAAGGCTCGTGTCCCTGAGTTCGACCTTGGTTTCTTACCAAGTAAAAAAATAAAATCACGACCATCTCATTCTTATTTGACATATATCAATCAGATGGTCTCTTTGATGAGCCATTTTGGCCCGACTGCTACGACAATTTCAAGTGCTAATTCTGCACTATTAAAGGGCCGATTTTGCGGCTCGTCAAATGGCGTCGTTGCCGGGGAGACGGCTCATTTCTTATATTTTTTGGATTTTTGTTTGTTTAATTTAGTGTTCCTTTTTATAGGTCAAATGTTCACATGTTTTGCATCGTAAAATTTTCTTCTCTACAGATCTCTGACTATTGTTTTTGTGGCAGGGCCCTTGATGTTTCAAGGAGGCGAGGAGCAGGACGCTTCCCGCTGCGAGGAACTGCAAAACATACGTGGAGAAAATAGGGAAGAAAGAAAAAAATGTGTGTCTCGCATCTTATTTTTTGCATGTCATGTAATAATTTGTCTTTTACAGCGATCTTCAATTGAAGGCTCGCGATTGTAATCGAACGATCATGGTTGTGTTGGGATCGTCCCCACTTGAGTGTCGACCTAGGACCAGGCACGCGGCTCTTTGAGCGGTTTTTATTTTCCATATTTTTTATGTGCTTGCTCGTAGGTAGGACACACTTTAAATTTAGACGCACATAATCTCGCCTCACTTAGCTAAAATTAATGAAAATCATTCATGGCTAATAGATGCATGATTAGGTGCGGCTTTTATCGACTTGCATACATTGATTTTGGTTTTCAAAACAGCCCAAGTTTTCACGTGTTTTCGTCAAGTCACTGCATGTTTTATCTCTTAGCCTATATCGTGGTTTTATCGAATACATGTTTTTCTCGGCTTTCTATTCCTAGCTTGATCACCTAGGATAAATGGAAAATGGGAATGAACGGTAGACGATGATTTCTTGATTTTGTGCTAACCATAATTCAGTGATAACCTTAAATAAAATTGGGACTGTTAATTGCAAGTCAACCTAAAATGGAGTCAAACTTTGGTTTTGGGAGAGCAACACCCTCGTGTACGCATTGATTTTCACTTCACATCTTTTTTCTGCGTAAAATATCTAATGTTTTATCACCAATAAAACCGACAAGATAATAAACCAACCTCGATTGGTTTCATGTGTGTGTTGGTGAACCTGAGGGTCTTGCTTGCTTGATTGGGCCATGCTTGCTTCGATACACACCCCAGAACCTTAGTTACTCTATTCATCTCCGCAGATTCAAACCGCTCACTTGTAAATCCATTCCTCTTCTTCGTTGACCTTGGGTCCCTCCCAACATCAATTTCCATCTTTATACTTAGGCTAATCTCAGCCTAAGTATAGGGGGACCCGAGTCCCTGTGATTTCTCTACTCATCTTTCCTTGCCTTTATACTTAGGTTATTTCTAACCTAAGTATAGGGGGAGCCCCTCTTAGCTCCCGTATATTTCTCTATACTTAAATGGACCTATGGACTTGTATCATCTAGTGCTATGAGGACATAGCAAAGTTTAAGGATAGGGGGGTATACCGAATACTTACTTTAGCTATAATCTGAAAATTTTGAAAAATTTAAAACTCTTGGCTAAAGTAAAATTCTTTGGACTAAGAGAACTCAAATGATTTCACGGCTTTTCTATACTATGTTACACTATTTTTGATAAAAAAAATATTTTTGAAAATGATTTTAAAAATGAGATTTTCTTGTTTTGAAAAATCTTTTGAAAATATTTTGAAAATTTTTATTTGTGTGACATGGTTTTGAAAATATTTTATCTCTTCTCAAGGAAAGTTGAGTCTAACCTGTGTTTTAACCTTTAATTAAAATCCATAAAAAATGAATGAAAAAAATGTGTTTTTGAATGAAGGAGTTGGATTAATCCTCTACACTTACACTTCCACCCAGGATCTGAAATGTTCAAGGAAACTTAGTTTTATGAGGTCTTTGAGATTTTAGGTTAACCAGCCTTAGCCATCAGGGTCATAGACTTAATCATCCACATTTACCTAGGTCTTTATATTTGCATGCTATATTCCATGTTTAGTCTCAGACAAAAAAGAATATGATCAGCACATCACATGCACGACTGCGGTTTTGATGAGATGAGTTGACTTTTCACCCGAGGATTGGGATGAGGGATTCCAGTCTAGATTTGATCTAATGATGCTCGAGGATGGGATAAAATCTTTGAAGGCTTCATGAAACCTGAGTGTCAGCAATATTAGCCAGTATGAGAACTTGATTCTTATACTAATCTCTTGATATTGACCTAAGTGCCAGGGTGTGAAATAAATAAAAAATGTTGATCAGTGTACGCCAACTCTTGGTAAAAGCAGTGGAGCTAGACAAATATTGTAAAAGTTAATGAAATTTCAAAGAAAAGCTCTCATTCCACAAAGTTACATATCAAATAGCTTCCACCAAAGGCGAGCGCTCCCAAACTTTTTAAAGTGTCCACTTGGACCACCGCTATTAGGACCAGGAGTCGGGCTTGCACCAAAAAAGGGCTCTACATCGTAAATGCTACAAGTCTGGGTGTCGAAGGTACGATAGGTACTCAAAAGAGACACACCCCGGTGTATTCCCAGGAAAACAAGTGCAGACGGCTCCAACTTCTCTTGACGGACGCACTGATCAAGACCAAAAAAATATGTTGCGTAAAAGGCACTAGAGAGAATCCTTGTTCCAATGAGAGGGAGAGAAGAAATGACACAATCCCATGCCCTCCATTACTGGCCTTCCATCTACATTTTCTAAGTCCGACAACTAAAGAGACTGTGGATCGAATGCAAGATTTGATTTATTCCCTAGTGTTGAGGATTGGGTCCTTAGGAGAATTTCTCGGACCAAGACTTTGGGTGACGATTTGACTCTACTCTCGAAATTGCAATCAACACTAAATGTCATATCCTTTAGATTATATGTACATCAGAGAGAGTCTTGAGAATTAGAGGAATTGGGTACCTCTTGGTTAAGGCTGGGTTGAACTCGAGAATTTTGGACCTCTAAAGTATGAGTCAACTAGATCGAATTGGATCATGTATTCGCATGCACAAGGGGGTTAATCCAGCTTACTCATTCTCTTTGATGCTCGAGGACGAGCATAGTTTAAGTATAGGGGGTGATGAAACTCGATTTCATCATCATAATTGTCCATTATTAACCCCCTTGCTTAAGCTATGTGTCAATAAAACCCAGTTAATGTCCTGTAATTATAAGAGTCTCGAATAAATTAAAAACCACAAAAAATTTGCAAAATTAAAATTCGTGGTATTTTTAGCCTAAAAAATACCCTAAAAAATATTTCGGGTTTTTATCTGATCTCATCTCTAGTTTTGATCAACATGAAACTTGTAGATCTCGAAGATCTACAACTTTCATGTTTTGAGTTTTCTCCAATTCGACCATCTTAACCCTCAAAAATCAATTTTACTTTCGGAATAATCTGATTGGGCCATGTGGCCCAATCTGGGTGAGCCACGTGGCCCGCTCCTTCTTGCAGCATCCGCCCGCGTTCCCGGCCGTTGGATCTCCTTCAGATCCAACGGTTCTGCCTTCTCCACGTGCGCCTCAATTCTCAGCTATTTGATCATACCCCAGATCCCATCAGATCCACTCGTTAGCACCCCGCGCAGAGCACGCCACGTGGCGACTCATAGACCGCTTGATCGTGCCCCCGATTTTCCATCACCACCGTCCACTGCCGCTTTGATTATCAACCGTCTGATTACTTCCTTGATGTCATCTCCACCAATCTCTACCGCCTCGCGCTTAGCCCGACACGTGGCGACTTCGCAGCTCTCCGATCACTTCGCCCCGGATTTAATCCGCGCCACTCTTTCACGCCCAATTGTCAGCCGTTGGATCTCCAGATCCAACGACTGAATGTCATCGTCAACCTCCAGTCTACCTTCGTGCCCACGTTCTCCACTTCGCGCAGACCCTTCGCCCTTCCCATTATCTCCATCTCCTCCGACCAGCTCTCCTCTTGCCCACAGCCCACTACGTTCCCCACTCTTCCCTCTACCTCGCGAACTCTCCAACACCCCACGATACCTATCCACTCACTCCATATCGTCCTCGCAAGACATGCCTCCCACCTCAGTAACCACCACCTCAAACCTTCAAATACCGCACCTCCTCCCTCGAATCGCGGTGTCCACCTTTATGCGGGAGGGGGGCCCAGCCCTCCTCCCCCTCCCTGTGACAGGGGGAGGCGGAGCGATTGAGCGATGACGACCCTTGCTCTCCGGTGATGACCCTCCACTGATCAAAGCGGAGCTACGGCACCTAGAGCCTGCTTGAGCTGCCTCCATCGGCTGGGGAGGTCCAGCGAAGACCAGAGCTCCTCCATGGAGCTCGCGCACAAGCCCATCGATCCGCCATCGCTCAGGTAAGCTCTCGATATCCCTTTGTGTTTTTTTCGTTTAATTTCGTTGAATTTTGTAGGTCTCTTCTCCCTCGTTTAATTAAATTAAATTAATTATTTCTGCATTGTTAAGCAATAACGATCTAACCATAATTTTTTGTTGCACATGGATTGTGATCCATGAAATCCCAAAATATTATAAAAAAAGACGCAACCCTAGCTCTTCTTTTTACAACACTTTTCAAGCTCTCTTTCTATCATTCTCATTCGCCTTCTCTCTCTCAATTGTGGCAATCCACTCCTTGTACCAGAGAGAGTTGTCGTCATCGCTACGTTGTCGTGTCGCCGCTTTGATCACTTGTGGATATCTACCTTCTTTGGTGCCCCTTTCTCATGAATAATATGTTAAATTTCATGTGATGAAATCAGAAGATTCATTGTTTGGATCTTCATCTTGGATTGGAAGATGCTCGTGTCTCATCAACGTGCTCGCAAGCGTCTCCTCTGTCAGGTCAGACTTTAGACAAGCGGTCTCTTCATTTAAAGACGTCTCTTGCAACAACACTTCAAGAGGTATTCCTATATCTGTGTGGTTATGATCAAATGATTGGAGAAGTGTTCTTGAATCCTATGATTTCATCTCTTTAGTTTTTTTATTAAATATCGTTGCCCCGAGCAAGTAGTATATCGGTCGTTCCCGATCGCAATCGATGTGATTATCGTGCTTTCGTGTTGCACTTAAGACTTTTACCATATCATTCACACTATTCACTACCTCTAATGGTGTTGTGATCCCTAAATTCACATTATCAATGTTTCCTTTTTCCTATTATGTTGTCGTATTCATTGTCTCATGTACACACCTTTCTAAAATAACCTTTCACATAATTTTGGAGGATATCATTTTGTTGGTTGATATGAAATGAAGTAGTTGAGTCTATGATCCTTGACTCAGTTAGAGCATCCGTAACACATAGCAATACATCACTATCCTTTTCATCAATAAGCTTTACAATATTCTTATTTTATCATTTTCTCCTTTTTTGCTTTTCGAAGGCTTTACACTCTGTCTTGTAATACAACTTTTGATTACAATTTCAATATACCACATATTTTAGGTCTTTGGATTTGGACCTGCCTTTCTGTGACTTTCCCCTTGAGTGATTTTGGTTCCTCTAGCTCTTCCCTCCTATCCCTTCTATACTCAAGGTGAGACATGGCGAGTGGTATTTTTCCACACTTCTTCTATTGTGCCTATTCTCCCACAAGAAGACCAACAATATCCTCCAACTAACTTTGCAAAACCATAGGATTGCTAACCACTATAACTGATGTATTCCATCTATCAGACAAACTAGAAAAAAGTAAAAAAGTGTTTACCTCATCATCAAATATGATCTTCACAAGCTCCATTTGGTTGGTGATATTGTTCAAACCATTCACATATGAAGTCACTACAGAGTTTTATCTCATCTTCAGATTAAAAGTATTCTTCATGAAGTGCAGTTATTTGATGCATGTGACTTCTCTTACATCTTTTAATAGCTAAAAGTTTCACTATTGTTGTCTCCTTCATGGATATATAAGGTTGTCGATAGAGAAAGGTTGAGTCTTAATATTCATAAAGACTTTCAATTTGGGACCTTCCACTCCTTATCCTTCATGGTTTCTGATTTCTTCTCTTCTATCGGAAGATAGAGATTGTTTTGGTACAAAACATATTCTCTTTTCATCTTCCAAAATGTAAAGTCTGATCCATTGGACTTCTTGGTCTCGATCTTTGATTCTTCCCTCATATGTAGGGGTTGATCTAACCACAACTTTAATACTAATTGTAAGGTAATGGATCCAATCAAGCACTACATGACCAGAGCTATGATAAAAAAAGAAAAGCATATAATCACACAAGACAAAGGCATTAGAGTGGTTCGATAATGTGCCTACATCCACTTTCTCACACCATACTCATTTCTTTCTTGAATGATTTTAAAGTATTTAGTGTCACTAAGGCTCCTTTTATACAGCAACAAAAATTAATAATGTACTAAAAAATCCCTATCTTCAGTACTCTTCCAATCATGATGTAGAAGAAAGGATGAACTACGTAAACAATACTCCCCGCAGCTTTGGGAATCATGCTTCTTTGCAATCTAGACCATCATATGTGAACTAATAAGAATGCGAGAAGGGATCGTGCATCTCAACAATCCAGTCGATCATATCTCAACACATCAGAATGCAAGAGGGGGATCAAGCATCTCAACAATGAAACCTATTAGGTCTTAATCTATTAGAAGACAGAGAAGGAGATCAAACATCAATAATTACCTACATCGGTTCTCATCCAATCGATCTTCACAGGATAAATTCCAACTCTCGGATGCACTATAAGTTCCGTACTCCTGGTTCACACAATCTCTCCTTTGAGAGTCGAGGAATCAAAGAATTTAGTGGGATAAGAATAGATAATATGTGATATCTTTTTTTGAAGGAGAAACCTATTTGTATATAGTTTTGTATACTTGCTCAATTTTAGAAAGTTTTTGTTTATCATCTCTGGAAACAAGTCATGGTGGTTCCATGATCATCAAGAAATCCAATGATATTAATGGAGAGGTATACTTTCATCCAATCATGTCTATTTACAAATCTTTGATTATCAAACTTAAGAATACCCAGTATCTTGTCTTTCCTTGATTTCATACTGACGGATTGTGCATTGATAATATATAAAACTCCTACTTTGATGGGATTTAGTTTCCAATTCTCCATGATGGTTGTTAATTTTAAACTTTGGAGGCTACTTAGATATTGCGCCCCCCCCCCCCCCCCCCGCCCCCGCTACAATTCGAGTTTTTTTGGCGGGCCTAGCAAGATTTGTAACTTGTATTTTGAGCGATATATATCAAAAAGTATTTTACTTTTCACCATTACAAAAGTCATCTCATCAATCTTGTAAAGAAGTGACATCTATACTAACATTTTCTGTAAATATTTTGAGTATATTAATATGTATTTATAAGAAAAACCATCGTAGAGAAATTGAGGGACATCATATTACTTTGAGATATGGAATATATTATTTGTTACTTATTTTGTTGAGAGAGTAATAGTTTATATGTTAACTTGAGAGTAGGAATCCATCATATTAGTTTATTAATGAAAGAATATTCACGTAATTTTTAAGCAACAACACTAAAAAGGAAGGTGTAGATTGATGAGGTTGATCAAACTTTATAGTATATGCTAATGAATTTTATTGATGATGGAAGTATTACCTTTTGCAAGTGCTAGAGTAGTGATGATGGAGAAAAGTCAAAATGGTATCCAAAAAAGGGTGCACATACACATAAACACATAGGTAGGAAGATGATTATGATATATGGACATTGTTAATACTAAAGTTAATGATTTTTCTTATATATATTGAAATATATAAACATGTTCTATAATAAAACATATATTTATTTCCATACTTTTTAAGTTTTCCCCATGTTTACGAGGACAAAGATCTAAAATTAATGTATGATTATATACAAGATTATTCTTTGATCCAGTGATGGTTCTAGGTCGACTATAACCAATAACAACAATGTTACATCGAATTTGCGTTCTACATTACAATTGGCATCTCTTGTTCTACGAAGATTGACGGTTGGATCATTGATATGCGTTGTTATTGTTGCTACGCGCCATTACCAACATGGATTAGCGCATGTAATGAAGGCGCATCTATCTATGTCTATTGAAAGCTATTTCTATGGCATTTAATATTATATAACTGTTATAATACCACATGCATTGGCAAACCCATCACTTGTGTTTCACGACAAATAATTATATTAACATGATTGTGTTACTATCTTATAAATGTACGCAATTGAAAGCAAGCATTATAACGCTACATATTAGCGAAAGTAACGAACTACCCTATTTATTAATGAATATCGAGCTTTCAACTGATCTAAAAGCGACAAATAATTGAAGGTACGTGCATCGATGTTACGAACATATAAGATTGCTCTGTCAACCCTCACAAAGCGTTTGAAACATTTAAATTTATAGGATCACAATCTAACCTGAATATTCTGTAGGGTGCATTAAAAACCTACCTTAATCCAGCTTACATAACACAACAATCCGCCAGCTTCTCTCCACCTTCCTCCATCGGTACCCCGTCGGGCCTCTTCAGCGCGACAGAGTACCGCATCGCCCGCCAGCACTCAAAAAACTCAATTCCCGTTCTCGCCCCAGTGGCGGCAGCCCCACTCCACCGCGCAGCGTCCCCTCTTCATCTGACACCCCCCATGGACGAGGAAGACGAGTTCGGCAATCTCTACGCCGATGTCCCCCACGCCGTCCCATCATCCTTCCCGCAACCTCCCTCCCTTCCATCCCCTCCTAAACCCCAAACCTCCGGCCCCTCCGCGCCGGATCGCGATGAGGATTGGATCCTCGGTCCCGCCCCCTCCCTGAGAACCCCATGCTCGATTGGAACGACGACGAAGACGACCGTCCCGCTGCCCTCGATCCCCCGTGTTACCCAGATGCCGCTGTTGTCAGGGCTCCCGACGCAGGGAAGGTTGACGGCGAGCAAGGCATCGGGGAATTCGACATCGAGATGGACACCCCTCTATAAAGTTGTTTTGTTTTAAGATAATGATAAAAAAAGACCACAACAAAATCCTCACATTATCTTTTATAAGATAATCAAATAACAAGATTAATATTAAAAAAGAGATGATAAATTAGCAACAACCTTATCTACTTATCACAATTATCCTTTAATTAAATTCATTTTATTGTTGTTGACTATCTCATTATTGGTACCTATAAAAAGTGCATGAAACCCCTCCATTAATCTCACCATATATGGCATACACGTGAGGAAGAGAAGAGTTCTAGAGAGAGAAAGAAAGAGGAAGAGAGAGAGATCGTCGACGACATATTTTGTGCCGGCAACAACCTTCTTCGTCAGCATCGAAGTTGTGATCTGACGAAATTGAAGGAACACCGACGTGATCGACAACACTTCGGTTTGGTGGAGTCTTGGTCGATAAATTTTTTACGGCGACGAGGTACGTGTCGAATACATAGGATCATTAAGTGACGTTTGTGTTGATCCTTGATTTAAAATTTTGACTTAAAGATATATGTGTCGACCCTTTTGGAATGCGATACCGTGAGACGATTAATGTATTCCATCTTGATTCGCTCGTGGTTACCCCTCTCAAGATTCGTAATTATATTTGACTAAATACTGCTAACAACAGGAGATTTAGAAACATATTAAAAAAATATTGTTGCATTCTTTTCTTGCATATTCACTTGACGTGGTGGGGCATCAAATAAGTTTATTTATTTTGTCCATCTAACGGCACACTAACCTGTAGGTTCAAATTCACACTTTTTTTTCATGATTTTAGTTGCATGCTATGGAAGTTTTCTTTGGTTGCAAAGTGTTGATATGTGTGCGTCACCAGTATCCATGGTAATATGATACGAAATAAGCAATTAATACCTTTGCTTAATTCTCGAGATAATATTATTATTAGTTATCCCCTAATAATGTGGCTTGATGGGACGTTTCAATAAAACTTATTAGGAAATAATCTTATTACCTTGCATTATATGGAAATATTCGACAAAAGTCTGAAAAAAAAGATATACAAAATGGAATACTCTATAGTTAGCGTATTTATTTATAACTCTGCTTACAACCGAGTATGGTCAACTTATTTTAATATAAAATTCGTTGTGTTTCATTAATTGATGTTATATTTCAAAACAGTAGTATTGATAATGGTGCTATCAAAATCTAACATGTATGGGTGCAATATTTTATATGCTGCTTAATTCAAATAAATATGTTCTATAATACTTTTATTTTGATTTTCATATTAAAAAAAATAGAATCCAAATATTCTTTTGTATGTAACTAATGTTATATTTGACGCATGTACTTGTTGTGACCCATACCTGATAGTTGACGGATACATGTAGTGTATATATAATCACTTGATCTTCACATTGTATATACATGTATTCAGTACAAGATTGGGATAAATAAAAAGGAAATGAATCAAGAAAAATCCGTATTCTCATCATTAGTGAAACAATATTTGCTCAAAGTTTTCAAGATAATCATACAATCTTGGCACCGACTCGAACTAAGGGGTCGTAAGGGCCTAAAGGGTCAACGCCTTCCGGGGGTGTGAGGCAAAAGATAAGTCCTCTACAGTTGTAGCTACACTATTATGTATTGTTTATGGACCGCGTGTGCCGGCCGTAAATCATCAAAGCCATCAAAGCCGCCTATTGATTGTTTTATATGCATTAATGATGGTTGTTTGGGTTGCTTGGTACGTTGGTGTTGATTTATACGAAGGCAGATCTTGCTTGTTTTGCTTGAAATTTTTGGGGACTGGATTCAATGAAGCGGAAGACGTGTATCTCACAATTGCATGATTACAAATCTTGTAATACAAGTTTTGTATAGTCTTGAGTTTTTGTAGAATATCACTATATATATACTATGTTTGGATGTTAGCAAGTGTTATTTCAAGGAAATATTGGATTGATAGTATTCACAATTTATGGTTAACACGGGCAATAGATTCGCCTTAATACAGCGCTTTTATGGAAACTTGTTGTGTGTAAATCAGAGAACATCTTGAATAATCTCTGGATTTTGTAGAAGTATGGTAGAAGCTTATAAGTAGACGAAGCTAATACTAGTATAGAGCCCAGGAGGTTACATATCTATGCTCATTAGACCAGAATCATGCTATTAAGACAAATTAAGCGTGATTAGCACTAATTATCCATCATTAGTGATAATTAAGTGTCATTAACAATAGTAGGACACATGGAAGACAAATCATAGAACACGTGTCATTGTACATTAAGGACATGTGTCAATGCACAAGAGTACCATGTGTCATCATTCTAAGACTAACATGTGTCCTATACATCATTAAGACTAATTAAGCATGATTAGTGCTAATTACTCATCATTAGTGATAATTAAATGTTATTAGCAAAAGTAGGACACATGGAGAGGAAATCATGGGACACGTGTCATTTTATATTTAGGACAAGTGTCAAAACCCAAGAGTAACATGTGTCCTCATCCTAATACTAACATGTGTCCTAGTGTAGCCTCTTGCTTGGGGAGCAAGTTATCTTATGCATGAGCCATGTGCCATGGTACATGGATGGCAAGTGTTGCCACGTGTCTTCATACATGGAAGAGAGGCAATGTCTTGGAGCCTCCCCTACATGTTGACACATGTCACACATGTAAAGGTATTGGGGGCCTATAAATACCCATGACCCCCCATTCTCCTCCTCACTTCATCCCACGCCCATCTCTCCACGTTAGAGCCGCAAGGCCGCCGAGGTTGCTGGAGGAGCATGACAGGAGACGCAGCGAAGCCCTATCGGTGATCGAGAGCGTTTTTGAAGCCGTAACGAAGTTCTGTCCGCACCAAGCCGTAGTATTCAATCTAAGACGGCTATAGGGGGGATTTCACTAAAGAAGGAGATCTTGACACGAGTTAGATATCGATCAGGTGAGGGATTCTCAAGCACTACTTTAAAGTAATAATCATTAGCTTTCTATTCATGGTTTTGAATAACAAGTATGCAATCGTGTGTTTCTAAAGCTTTTATGTAAGAATTGCAAGAACTGTATAGTAGATATGAAATCAGATCTTTAGAACGTATTTCAGAGGTTTTTTCAGGTGTTTTATCATGATAGCACGTTTTCAAAGCATATGTGGAACACGAAACATAAGTTAGATTTGAGCTTTTTATAAAAGAAATATGTTTGGACGGTCATTATGCAATATTATCAGTTTTCAAGTCTTAAATAGTTTCCAGTCGCAAGAACATGTTTGCTATGCCAGATTTTTTGTATGATCATGAATTAGAGTTTTATGAGCATGAATTAACAAGAGAACGGATTATTAGAATCAGAAAGTAAGCACCACAGTAGCTATTTTATGCAAGTCATGAACTAGCCATTAGATATGGTGATGTCATTAGATATGATCCTGAAACCGCCATTAGATATGGCAAACCATTAGATATGGTATCAAGAGGACTTTGGGTCCGCATTCTGTATACATATAGGATTTGGGCCGTATGCAGGGTGTTTTTGATCTTTGGGACCGTCTGCGCGTATGACTTAGCTTCGTTTCAGCGTTCATGAGTCGATAACTTAGCCACAGTGGGATTAATGCAAACGGCGTGATAGTGATAATTATATTTTAGTTTATCTTCTTTTGAAGTAATTTCAGCGTTCAATTGCAAAACAAGCATGTTGTTATATGTTTACTGTCATAAAGTCTCTTTTTCAAGCTATTTCAAAGTTATCAGCATAAATTTTGGCATGATGCTCATATTTCTAACTTTTAGCTATATGTAAAAAGCTTGAGATCCTTTCACTGGGTCTAAGCTCATAATGGGTTTAGACTCTTCCCATTATATTATAATTATGTACAGATCAACAGAATCACGAGCAGAAGGAGAAAAGACTGCTTACACACTAGAAGGAGGTGGTGTTGAGGGTTTTCGTTTTTTTTGTACTGTCTGTTGTTTTGTAAGGAGTTGTAATAGAACTTGTGTAAGACACTTCTTTGTAATGTGAACTTTATAAATACAAAGATGTTATGTTTCATGAAATTGCCACATGTGTACTTTGAGGAAAATAAGAAAGATCTCTGTCGCGGTACGTTCCGGTTAGCGGGATGGGTCGTGACAACTTGTGGAATCAGAGCAAAGGTTTTAGGAGCTTGAGCAAGAATTATATTAGGTGTTGATCTATAGTATTGGAAGATAATTTAGTTATCATAATTTGATTTGAACTTAGAAGAAAATTGATGTTATAGTCTTGAGGATATCTGGATCATTATTGGAGGATTTATGTTGATGAATGATCTAATTGAGGTTTTATGTTTATAGGAAACAATGGCAGCAGAGCAGCCACAAGCGACCACCCAAGGCCCTAGTCAGGAGAATAATAACAACAACAATGTGTATGACACGTTGACCTTGATAGCTCAAACACTAGGAGGTATGGCTGCACAGTCTGTTAAAAGGCATGAATTCGAGTACCAATTGCCATTTGAACATATAAAGAAGCTGGGAGGAGAACCATTTGTAGGAGACACTGATCCAAGGAAGGCCAGGGAATGGTTCAAGAATATGGAGAAAATATTTACTCTAATAAACTGTACGGATGAACAAAAGTTGAAATATACAATATTTTTACTGAAGGATAGCGCTGATGATTGGTGGACATCTGTGAAAATGAAATATCCAAACCCATCTTTCATTACATGGGAGATCTTTGAGAAAGAATTCAATGAAAAATATTACCCAAGGTTTACCAGGAGGAGAAACGTAGGGAATTCCTATTCCTTACTCAGGGGAGCAATTTGTTTTATGAATATGAAAAGAAATTCACAGAACTTTCAAAGTTTATTGTTTCTCTGGTTGCAACAGAGGAAGAAAAGTGTAGACGTCTAGAAGATGATATGCATATTGACTTAAAGGAAATGGTCTCGGACACGGGATATACTGATTATGCAAAGTCAGTGGAGGCTGCTCGTAGGGCTGAACGAGTGGTGATAGAAAGAAGGAAGTGCAATGATCACGGAAAGAAAAGGTTTGCAGATAGACCCCTATGGAGAGGAACTATGAACAAAGAACCAAGAATAGTTGGGAATTCGAGGAAAGGTAATCAAACAAATAGATTCACAGTTGGGACTTCTGAAGCAAAACACTTTCTTTTCCACAATGTACAAATTGTGGAAAGTGTCATCCAGGAAGTTGCCGCAAGGGGACCGCTGGGTGTTATCAATGTGGCGAGATAGACCACATACGTCAGAATTGTCCCACACTTATCCAAGACCGTCGGGTTATGGGAAGACCAGCAAAAAATGAAAATCGTGATATCGTTATACGTCGCCCTCCACCTGCAAGGGAACAAAATAAAAACAAGACACAGAAGAGATCAAACCAGAGAAAGGGAAAAGCTTTTGCTATGACCTTAGAGGAAGCCATATCTGCAGATGATGTTGTATCAGGTACCACTATTATTTTTGGTAAAAGTGCACATATTCTTATTGATTCTGGTGCAAGTCATTCTTTTATTTCGCAAAGATTCTCCATATATGCTGATAAAGTAACAAGTACTCTCAAGCATGCTTTAGCAATTTCTTTACCTAAGGGAGAACTAGAAATTATTAGGGATGTCCTCCAAAATTGTTTGGTAAAGATAGGAGAAAATGCTATTGAAGTAGACCTAATTCCTATGGAGATAAGGGAATTTGATGCTATCATAGGAATGAATTGCTTAAGTGCATATCATGCTCTTCTAGACTGTCATAAGAAGCATGTTACTTTTAGAAAACCAGGTGATGTCGAATTGACTTTCTATGGAGAAAGAATGATATATCCTACCCATGCCATCTCCTGTCTCTTAGCCCAGAAGTTGATAAGGAAGGGATATTCCTCTTATATTGCTTGTGTTTAATACTAAGGCAGAAGCTATCAGTTTAGAAAATATCTCTGTTGTGAAGGAGTTTGCAGAAGTGTTTCCAAATGAACTGCCAGGAGTTCCTCCTGATAGGGAAATTGAATTCACTATTAACCTCACTCCGGGTACAAATCCAATTGCCTTAGCTCCTTACAGAATGGCCCCAGTAGAACTTAAAGAACTCAAAACCCAATTGAAAAAGTTGACAGATAAGGGATTTATACAATCCAGTATGTCCCCATGGGGTGCTCCCGTTCTATTTGTCAGGAAGAAAGATGGTTCCATGAGACTTTGTATAGATTATAAAAGACTAAACAGAGTGATTGTCTGCAATAACTATCCTCTGCCCAGAATAGATGACTTATTTGATCAATTGCAAGGGGCTTCTATGTTTTCAAAGATAGATTTGAGATCAGGGTATCATCAGCTCAAAATTAAAGTTGAAGATGTTCCTAAGACTGCCTTTAGGACTCGTTATGGACATTACAAATTCCTGGTAATGCCTTTTGGATTGACAAATGCCCCAGGTGCCTTTATGAACTTGATGAATAGGGTCTTCCATCTATATCTGGACAAGTTCGTGATCGTATTTATTGATGATATTTTAGTATATTCTAAAACAGAGGAAGAACATAGAGAACACTTGAGAATTGTGCTTCAAACTCTGAAAAAACACCGATTGTATGCAAAGTTTAACAAATGTGAGTTTTGGTTGAAGAAGGTTGCATTTTTAGGCCATGTCATATCTGGAGAGGGAATAGCAGTAGATCCCTCAAAGATAGAAGCCGTTCTTAGATGGGAACGACCGATAAATGCATCAGAAATCCGAAATTTCCTTGGATTAGCTGGGTATTATCGAAGATTTGTAGAAAACTTCTCTAAAATTGCTGCACCATTGACAAGGTTAACTAGGAAGAATGTGAAGTATAGTTGGGACGAAGAATGCGAGAAGAGTTTTAAGGAATTCAAGAGTCGTCTCACCTCAGCACCTATACTTAGCCTTCCTTCAGGACATGGTAATTTTGTAATCAATAGCGATGCCTCAAGACAAGGGCTGGGATGCGTCTTGATGCAGAACGATTAGGTGATGCAGAACGATTAATTTTATCATATAATTTTATCATATAATATTATATGATAAAATTAAGGAAACACAAGTCCATGATTCTGAAATCATTAGAATGATTTAGAAAACTAAGGGAGGAGATGAAGCCGGGAATACAATAGATGGTCAAGGGGTTTAATTCTTTAAAGGAAGATTGTGTGTTTCGAGTAAATCTGATATAAAGACAGAGATTCTAGAGGAGGCACATAACTCCATGTATACTATGCACACGGGAAGTACTAAGATGTATAGAACGCTTAAGAGTTACTATTGGTGGTCCGACATGAAGAGAGAGATTGCAGAATATGTTTCTAGATGTCCTATATGCCAACAAACTAAACTAGAGCGTTCGAGACCTGCAGGGACATTACAGCCACTTCCAATACCAGAATGGAAATGGGAACACATCACTATGGATTTTGTTGCAGGATTTCCAAGGACCCGTCGAGGTCACGATGCAATATGGGTCATAGTAGACAGATTAACTAAATCTGCACATTTCTTAGCCATTAACATGACATACAGTCTAGACCGCTTGGGAAAGATCTTTGTTAATGAGATCGTTAGCCGTCATGGGGCTCCTGTTTCAATTGTGTCTGATAGAGATCCACGATTCACTTCCAAGCTTTGGCCAAGCTTACATAAGTCTATCGGAACAAAGTTAGCATTTAGTACAGCCTTTCATCCTCAGACAGATGTCCAATCAGAACGGACTATCCATACTCTAGAAGACATGCTTAGAGCTTGTGCGTTGAGATTTAAAGAAAGATGGGATGGACATCTCTCACTTTTATAGTTTGCATATAATAATAGCTATCATGCTAGTTGGGATGGTACCATATGAAGCCTTATATGGTAGACCATGCAGAACACCTATCTGTTGGAATGAAGTTGGAGAACGAAAATTGGTTCAACCTGAATTAATACAAAGCACAATAGAAAAAGCTGAGGAAATCAAGAGATGCTTGAAGGCAACGCAAAGCAGATAGAAAAGTTATGCAGATAAGCGGATGAGAGACTTAGAATTTCAAGTGGGAGACCATGTGTTTCTGAAAGTATCTCCATGGAAAGGCCTAATCAGATTCGAGAAGAAAGAGAAACTATGCCCAAGATACATTGGCCCTTACGAGATCACAGAAAGAATTGGAAGTGTGGCCTATCGTCTTCGACTTCCATCTGAACTAGCAAGAATACATGATGTTTTTCATGTCTCCACACTTCGGAAGTATATTCCAGATCCAACCCATATGATACAACCTCAAGATATTCAATTGAAGGAAGATCTATCATACGAAGAGCTTCCTGTAGAAATTCTAGATTATAAAGTACAAAAGCTTTGTACAAAGAAGATTCCTTTAGTTAAAGTTTTATGGAGGAGTCACGCAATAGAAGAAGCCACATGGGAACGAGAGGAAGAAATGAGATCTCAATATCTCCACTTATTTTCTAACTAGCAAAGGTACTGCAATTTCGAGGACGAAATTTATTTCAAGTAGGGGAAAAATTGTAATACACATTTTTTATAGTCTTGAGTTTTTGTAGAATATCACTATATATATACTATGTTTGGATGTTAGCAAGTGTTATTTCAAGGAAATATTGGATTGATAGTATTCACAATTTACGGTTAACACAGTCAATAGATTCGCTTTAATACATCGATTTTATGGAAACTTGTTGTGTGTAAATCAGAGAACATCTTGAATAATCTCTGGATTTTGTAGAAGTATGGTAGAAGCTTATAAGTAGAAGAAGCTACTACTAGTATAGGGCCCAGGAGGTTACATATCCATGCTCATTAGACCAGAATCATGCTATTAAGACACATTAAACGTGATTAGCACTAATTATCCATCATTAGTGATAATTAAGTGTCATTAACAATAGTAGGACACATGTAAGACAAATCATAGAACGCGTGTCATTGTACATTCAGGACATGTGTCAATGCACAAGAGTACCATGTGTCATCATTGTAAGACTAACATGTGTCCTACACATCATTAAGACTAATTAAGCATGATTAGTGCTAATTACCCATCATTAGTGATAATTAGGTGTCATTAGCAAAGTAGGACACATGGAGAGGAAATCATGGGACAGGTGTCGTTTTTTATTCAGGACAAATGAAAAAACCCACGAGTAACATGTGTCCTCATCTTAATACTAACATGTGTCCTAGTGTAGCCTCTTGCTTGGGGAACAAGTTATCTTATGCATGAGCCATGTGCCATGGTACATGGATGGCAAGTGTTGCCATGTGTCTTCATACATGGAAGAGAGGCAACATGTGTCTTGGAGCCTCCCCTACATGTTGACACATGTCACACATGTAAAGGTATTGGGGGCCTATAAATACCCATGACCCCCCATTCTTCTCCTCACTTCATCCCACGCCCATCTCTCCACCTTAGAGCCGCAAGACAACCGAGGTTGCTGGAGGAGAATGACAGGAGCCACGACGAAGCTCTGTCGGTGATCGAGAGCGTTTTTGAAGCCGTAACAAAGTTCTGTCCGCACCAAGCCGTAGTATTCAATCTAAGACGGCTATAGGGGGTTTCACTAAAGAAGGAGATCTTGACACGAGTTAGATATCGATCAGGTGAGGGATTCTCAAGCGCTACTTTCAAGTAATAATCCTTAGCTTTTTATGCCTGGTTTTGAATAGCAAGTATGCAATCGTGTGTTTCTAGAGCTTTTATGTAAGAATTGCAAGAACCGTATAGTAGATATGAAATCAGATTTTTAGAACATATTTCAGATGTTTTTTCAGGTGTTTTATCATGATAGCACGTTTTCAAAGCAGATGATTCTTTGTGGAACACGAAACATAAGTTAGATTTGAGCTTTTTTATAAAAGAAATATGTTTGGACGGTCATTATGCAATATTATCAGTTTTCAAGTCCTAAATAGTTTCCAGTCGCAAGAACATGCTTGCTATGCCAGATTTTTTTGTTTGATCATGAATTAGAGTTTTATGAGCATGAATTAGCAAGAGAACGGATTACTAGAATCAAAAAGTAAGTACCATAGTAGCTATTTTATACAAGTCATGAACTAGCCATTAGATATGGTGATGTCATTGGATATGACCCTGAAACCGCCATTAGATATGGCAAACCATTAGATATGGTATCAAGAGGACTTTGGGCCCGCATTCTGTATACATATAGGCTTTGGGTCGTATGCAGGGTGTTTTTGGTCTTTGGGACCGTCTGCGCGTATGACTTATCTTCGTTTCAGCGTTCATGAGTCGATAACTTAGCCACAGTGGTGATTAATGCAAACTGCGTGATAGTTATAATTATATTTCAGTTTATCTTCTTTTGAAGTAATTTCAGCGTTCAATTGCAAAACTAGCATGTTGTTATATGTTTACTGTCATAAAGTCTCTTTTTCAAGCTATTTCAAAGTTATCAGCATAAATTTTGGCATGATGCTCATATTTCTAACTTTTAGCTATATGTAAAAAGCTTGAGATCCTTTCACTGGGTCTAAGCTCATAATGGGTTTAGACTCATCCCATTATATTATAATTATGTATAGATCAACAGAATCACGAGCAGAAGGAGAAAAGACTGCTTAGACACTAGAAGGAGGTGGTGTTGAGAGTTTTCGTTTTTTTTGTACTGTCTGCTGTTTTGTAAGGAGTTGTAATAGAACTTGTGTAAGACACTTCTTTGTGATGTGAACTTTATAAATACAAAGATGTTATGTTTCATGGGATTGCCACATGTGTACTTTGAGCAAAAAGAAGAAAGATCTCTGTCGCGGCACGTCCCGGTTAGCGAGACGGGTCGTGACAGATCTAGTGTCATGTATGTTTGGTCTAACAGAAATTTCCTTTCTTTGTTCATGAGATAATTCACACATCCCAACATCAAAGCATACGATTCAAAATTAAAAAATGATCATTTAGCTGAGACTTATTAAGGTATAAGTGAAACACATAGTTAATAGCGATCAAGACATGCATGCATGTCAAAACATTCTACAACATGGTTTTTAGATAACCACATCTCCTGTCAGAGGTTCGGACTCACAAGGAGCGACAAGTCGGGGCCCAAGTGGAGGTTGTTTGCCTCGACACACTTAAGGACTCTAGGGAGGTATTGGAAGAGGGGGATGCGAGTTATAACACCCCAATCCCCAAAACATGGCGTCATATTTAAAACTCACAAAGTGTGACAGTGAATTATAAGTGGTGGAAATTACTACCTGACAAGGGCATAAGCATTTTGGTTGGTTGCTAACGGGTCCATCTGGACTCGTACTCAACAAGTTGTCCGGATCAGTTTTCTTCAATAACAGACCGATAACCTCAGCTCGGGACATTACACTAGGGCTTTGTTTGGTTGCACGGTTGGGTTGGGGTACACCGGTGTACCCTTCCTTCCAACCCTTCCAACCCTCCTCACAGTTTACTATTCACAGGGATACCCCAACCCAACCCAACCCAACCCAGCAACCAAACAGACCCTAGGAGAGAGCAATATATGATCCTCATCTTCATTATGGCAAGAAGCATGATGTGGCAACATTCTAGAAAGATATGGTTAAAGGAGGGAGACACCCGTACTTGTTTCTTTCATGAGTCAACTAGTAGGAAGATAAGCCACAACTTGGTTCACATGCTTGAGGTGGTTAAGGACACCGTGGCAGACCATACCACTAGTGTCGCTGTGGTTGTGCACTTTCGTGAGCTGAGTAAGCGGGGTGATGCGATGTGTGCATGCAAAGATGTGTTGCAATTTTTTGAGATGCATGTTTCCGAGCTGGTGAGGCTCTCTACTACTAGTGAGAACCGTGCGGTGATTTTCGCCTTACATACATATGGTTCTTTATATGGATGTCAACGTGGGTATACCAATTTGGTATTCGACTCGAACCCGTTTCATATAAAGGTCCGAAATCGGTCTCTATTTATTTTTGGATTGATTTGGATTTTGAGTTTACTACCCTTGCATGTATGGGTATGGGTTTGGAATTGTCTTGTGAGTATTCGAACCTAACCCCACTTCAAATCCGAATAAAAATAAAAAAAATATATATATGTTTGTTGTATTTTAGTCAAAATCATCAAATTCTCTGTATATCTGATAGGTATCAATCTACATATATATAAATACAACTCAATTTTCTCCTATCCGTTTATTTATTCATATTCAACTACCGTTGTGTATCTTCAATAAGTAAAAATTATTAGCCCGAAAGAGTTAAACACCTAATATATATAAACCATTAACATTCTTTACACATTGCACGTCTTTGTGTACCACCATATTACATTATCTCCTTATGTTTAATTTATGTGTGAAAATCTTACATGCATTTATGAATAACTGAAAATTTTATTGTGTTGAACATGTGTATACCCAGTGGGTATATGAGTATTCACATGGTATATGGGTACCGGCTAGAAATTACCCATTTAATAAATATGCGGGTATGGTTAGTGATTTTATAAATGGACACGGGTTTAGCAATATTGATATCCGCCCCAAATCTGATAGTTCTTTAGGCAAGTTTGCAAAATGTGGTAGTTGGTATTCAATTAATGGGTCAATGATTACTGATTAAATGATATGCATGAGTTTAAATGAAAATTAAACAGGTTATATTGTTTTGTATTTTAAATTATTAAAAAATTATTACAATATATAATTAATAGGAACATAAATAAATAAATAAATAATCACATATTCACAATATAGATTAATTATTGTCAAATACATGATTTTTCATCCGAATGTCAATATTGATAGCATAAATAACCAGTTTCCATAGCCAAACGTTAAAATAGACAATACAAACAATTACAATTCATAGCATGAACCTAAAAATGTCATGTATAACACAAAAGTCTGCAAAAGTTAACCGTTTAAGAGGTCGTTTAATGTCGTTTATGCGATCGACCCTCTTATGAGCCCGACTTTGACTACTCGATGTGGTCAAGGGCCGCGTACGTTTAAACAATTGTTTAAGCAATTTTTTGCATCCTTGTCTCTAGGTCAAGACAGTGTCATAGTCTTCGTGGGAGAGTTGTGTGATCCGGTTGAGAAGGATGTGGTGACAGTGGTGGAGGAGTTGCGGTTGGTGAACCGAAACATTGAGCATTTAAATCACTCTTTCTTGTTACTCTCGTCGAATAGGGGTATTGTTTTTTTATGAAAGGAGCTGAAAAAGGAAACATGTGCACCAAGTTGAAGATATTGCTCGATCCAGTACTATCTGTCTCAAAATGTGAATGTAATTGTTAGTCATCTTCGCGAGGTTCTTATTTTCGTCATTGCGCCCATGCAATTGAATTTCATCTCGAGTTGAGGTATGATGGATGCCATATTAATGGCGATAAATATTATTGTTGCTCGAAAGCCGAGAATGGTGAAGGGCTTGCTATTAAGGGTGTACTTACCTTAAATATATAATTGTATTGATTGGAGGTTCATCTATGCCTCTCTCTCCCATTTTGCATTCCTTGATAAATGAGATTAGTTGGATAAATAGATGTGTGACAAAAACTTCATATTCGATCTGGGGTTGGGGGAGGGGTCGACAAGGTTGTCCTTCAGGTCGTGCTCCTAATTTTTCCAGTAACAGATGCACTCTCTAGGGTGGTCTTTCGTCTTGTAGTTGAGGGATTTTGTGTTGATTCTAATATTGGAGGCTTATCTATTTTGTTGCTTTAGTATGTTGACTTCACCATTTTCATTGGGGAGGGTGATAATCAAGCGACAAAGAATGTCACTACTACCCTCAAACTTTTTAGTTAAGTCTCGTGACAACATATTATCAAATATGATTTTCTTTATTTTGGGATGGAAGAGGCCTAAATTGATGCATGTGTGGAAGCTCTTCCGGCGCAATGCAGTACTTTTCTAATCAACTACTCGGGGGTTGTATCTGGTGTATGCTCGATTGTACCAGTGTCACTGGATGTTAGTGGTGCAGAAGATGGAACAAAGACTTGCAGGGTGGCTGCGTCGTGCATGTGTATCGTAGGTTTGAGTCCGGTGATGAATATCATAACCATCATGTTAAAATTGGTCAATTAAGCTATGTTCCCATAAATCCATATACATTTAATAATTAATATTGCTTCCTTAGCATTCATACATGTGTAAATAATATCCGTATTTCATAATCTATAATTTCATAAAATAAGGAATCAAGAATCCAAGTGTGAATTGACCAAAAATATTGCTAAGTTCCTTTATTTTTAAATAACTCATACTAACTCCGATTGACTTGAAGCCACCTCTATTGTGTGTATATTACTAACAAGAACAAAAAAAACAAAAAATGCTAACTTAAAAAAGTGACAAATAAATTCAAGTCCTAATTTCACATCTGACAGACTAAAACGTGCATATCTTCCTCATACAATGTCTGATTTTGGTCTAGTCACTTTTAAAATACTCTATTTTCAAATACCTTCAGGACAAGATTAATTTCATAAAATTCGAAGATCATATGTGAAAGTTGCGTTTTGAGCCTCTTTTACGCATTTTATCTTTTTGCTATTTGTACCTGATTTTTATTTATATAATTAACCCTTTTAATTTTATTTTTCTTTATTTGTGCTCTTTTATAGAAGTTTTATCAAACGGTATAGAAATCCAAATTTAGATTAAGACTGAAATCGAAGAAACTGATTGTTTCCGAGTGTCCTCTGTGAGTCTGTACAAAAATCTCGTATCTCGTACCTCTATTTTATTTCTCTATTTTTTATTTATTAAAAATCCAAACAATTAGATTAACGTGTAATTAAGGGTCTTGTACTTTATCATATTTTTCTAGATTTCTTATCCTCTTTTAAAATAAAAAATACAAAACTCCAAAAAATCGTTTTTCTTTACACATGGAGAACTAATAAAAACATCACTTTATACAGATGGCCTCTTTTGCCCTGGATCCTTCATAAAAGTTATAGACCTCGTCGAGACGAACAACTTTCATGAAGAAATTTTTTGATCCGAGGTCTCCTTCAATTTCTTTTCTATTTTTTCTCATTATTTTTTGGTTTTTGGGGGTGACGTGTGGCAGCCCTTAGGCATGGCACAAGGCACCCTGTTTCTCACTCCTCCTAGGTCATGGGCCACGAACATGACCTCTCCTCCTCCTTGGTTACATGCATGCATGTGACTCCACCCCTCTCCTTACTCTCCGCAACCATTCGCCCCCTCCCTCCTCCTCCCTAATAACTATCATCGTCGCCCCGACTCTCTTCGGCAGTTACGAGGTTGTGCCCCCCTTACCCGCATAACCGTCACTGCCTCCGCCCTATAGAGCTCCTCGCACGCTATCCGCACTATGCTTCGACCATCTTCTTAGCTTCGTCCTCCTCAAGCTCTTGTAAATTTACCCTAGGTAACAACAGCGGGAGAACCTCTGTCGAGCGACGACCAAGTGTGATCCTCAACCCTTTCCAGGTTGTGTGACTGCTAGATCGAGCAGTGGAGCTCAGATTACTTGTTTGCCATGATCCTCGAGAGAAGACACAAGGAGGAGCTTTCCTCCTCGCCCAGGCGACTACCCCTCCCTTCTCCTAACTCTCAGGCGTCCAACAAACTCTCCCTCATCCGCATCTCTACTTCATCCTCATGCCAATGCCGATCGATCTTTATCAACTTCGATTCTCCCTCGATGGCTTGATCGCCTTCATCCCTCGAACCTTCCGCTTCTTTTCTCTCTTCTGGAGTTCCCCCCACCTCTGGCCTTGCTAAGGCTTGAGCTCCACTCTAGTTTCCACAACCTCGTATGGAGTCCCATTCCCCCTATCATCTTCTATTTCAGTTAACCCCTGCACGATTACCTCTAGTGACCGCACGAGCTCCTCTACCTTACGAGGCCTTGACCCCTTCCGCCTTGCACACAACAGAGTCTTGGTTCCACAGCTGCTCGACCGAACCACAACAACCTCCCTCGCTTTATCGTGTGTCGATGAGCAAGGTACTCGCGCCTGCCTTCCGTCATTTTGCTTCCTCTCGCTCCCTCAAACGTTAACTTCCCCAGCAGCTCTGCCTTCGACCGAGCTCCTCCATCTTGCATTGCAGACGCCTTCAACCTACCACCACAAGCACAACCTGTGACCTCTATTGGCCCTCGCTTTACCCGACGTCATCGCCCGTGCCATCATCTCCAGCCACCGCTGGATCATGGCCAGCCCCTTGATCCCATGGACTCTATTTCTCTACGCCGGCCTCTCCTGAACCAGCTCACCAAGCCTCCAGGCCCGGGCATCCAAGCCTCACATCAACCACCACATAGGCTCGAAGACCCGAGCCTTCGTCTAAAGCCTGGATCTGGCACGCACCTGCTTCGCACGTGCCTTGGAGGAGAAATTGCAATGTACACCCTATACTCCTGCAAATTACATAAAGATCCAAAGAGCAGAAGTCACGTGTTGCATACGTGGCATTTTGGAAAGTTTGTAGAATTCACCATCAGAGTTCCAGAAATTATAAACAAATCCTCCATCAGCCAAGGAACGAGCTCCGCACATGCACAATGGAGAAATTGCAGAAATCTATTTAGAAGTTTTGATATTCACAGATAAGTCCCTATAGGGACCACTTGGCAAGAAAACTTTAACTTTTATTTACATTCTAGTCGCTGGATTTTTATTTTAGCATAACATTCTCGTTCAGACTCTAATTTTTGCATATAATATGTCGATTTAAAGCTTATTTAATGCTCCACCATATTATACAACTTGTAAACTAATCAGAAGCTCATCCTTAATGGTTATTATTAAATAAGTAATCTAATCTATGCAAAAGTATTGATATTTGTGCCCTATTTTCATTGAGAAATTATTGATTTATTTTGCAGAGATTTGATTGAGATAATGATTGTGATCACTATTTGAGGATTTAATCTTCGCAGGGGCTAAATTGAGGAAGAATTCATTTAATCTACCTAGTAGTTTGACTAATTAAAGATTAATTTTGAGGAGCAATTACAGGAAATTCTAACAGGACTATTCATTGATTAACCTCCTTGCAGCTTATATTTGATTGGACAATTATATCAGGATTTAATTTCCCTTGATCTGTGATTATCATTAAGGATTTATTGATCATATTATCTGAGGATCCAAATCGTAAAAAATCACAGATTTTGCGCTCTTCATCTCTTTTTATTCACATTACGTCTCATTTCACTGCATCTTATTTTCTGACATGGAAATTAATTTAGCATTAAGTTACTTATTTAATTTAATTGAAAACCACATAATTAAAAATCATTATTACATGTGTTCGACCTTGGTACATTTACCAAGTAAAAATTGTTGCACAACATTCAAAGATTGTGATTTTTGATGAATCGTTTTTCACCTCTTATACTACAATTATCGATTATTAAAGAGGTGATTTTCGAGCTCATCATCCAGCACAAGAGGGGATGTACGAGTTGTACAATAAACAATTATCCTAATAAGAATATCCAAATAAAAATATTTCACAAATCATATAGAAGACAGAAAATCAAATAAAAAAATGTACAATGATTTTTACATGAAAACCCAAGCAAGTGAAAACCACGACCCAGAACCTTGTCCTAGGATTTCCCTTCGTTCTCTAACAAGCATGTTTCCACTACTCCATCGCTAATTTCATACGAGGGTAGCACAACCTCTCGTACAACTTGTACTCTTCCTTGGACAAAAGACAACTTCAAAAGGAACCTTTTATCTCTCTCTCTCTCTCTCTCTCGAAGAAAGAAATCACGACTCAGATACTTATACAAAATTGCTAAAAAATAGTTAAGCAATGCAACTTAAATTCACAAGCTTGCATACTTTAAGCACAGAATATGCTCGAAACTGATGATGAAGATCACGGTAGAGCACGACAGTACAAACAACTTCTGTAGTAAAAATCTTTGTATTGAAGAGAGTCGAGAGTGCAGAAATGATATACGAATTTGAATATTGCAAAAAAGGGATCACTCTTTCTTTTCTTTTGAGAGTAGGTAATGTTTCTCTTGGTTGTGTGTCTCAAGCAATGAGCTCTATGGTCTCTTATATAGGGTTGACCTCAAAAGAACCATTGGTATTAAAAAATGGGAAGCAACATTTTGACTTCCAAAATCCATGAAATGATCAGTCACAGAAATAAGTAGACTGATCATGTCACAAAAGTGATAGATCATGGTCAAAAGGATGTTCGATCCAAGTTTATTGATCATGGAGAACAAGATGGTTGATCGAATATGATTGATCAGAGGTATCAATGTGATATGTCCAAAATTGATTTTTAAGTTTACTTGTTGATCAATAATATGCATAAACAATAAGACTATTTTCATTATAAAATAAAAACTATGTTTACGAGACCCGGGTCAATTAATAATTAATACACAATATAATTCAACCAATGTATAGCACGAAATGTAAGTCAAAATTTATTATTCTCTACAACTAAATGTATAGCAAGTAAGCATGTTGAGGTCTAACCACGAAGAGAAAAAATGGTAGAAAATGATTATTGTTAATCCAAATGTATTATGTACAACTTGTCACTCGTCCTTTCTTTTTGTGGGTTTTCAATCATATAAATATTTGTTTGTGTTTTTATTTTATAATTTTTATCTTTTTTATTTATAATTTATTATATTTCCTTAACATATTTCCTGATTTTTATATTTTTTTCTTTTTATAATATAATATAGAATATATAAGGCTACATATGCAATATAGAGTAATACAATTATAAATACTAGTACACATAATAAATTGTTTTTAGTTCTATATATTTTCATAATGTTTTTGTGACATTTTTGGAATTTTTGCTAATTTTTATGGATTTTAAAATAAAAAATATCACAAATCGTGTATTTAATAGTTGAGAATGATTTGAATGTTAAAAATAGCAAATAAGGTCCAAAATTACTCAAATAAATTTTCATATAAAGATAATTATATAACATTATAAAATAGAAAGAAATATTTTTGGGATTTTGTGAAATTTATTAATTTTTTGTTGAAATTTTTAGCTTTTTTTTATTTTTAGGGGTTTTTGATTTGGAGTTAAAATATGATAAAATAGACAACATATAATTTTTTTGGGATTTTTCAAAAAGTTTTTCTATTTTTTTGGTATTTTAAAATGTAGTCAGAACAAAATATGCTCAATTTGATTTTTAATAAATATTTAAATGCCAAAAATGCTAAATAAAAATTGGGCACAAAACTAGATGTTGACATGCATCTAATGTTGGTTTTGCAAAATTTTAGGAGCATGTGTGCTATTTTTAATATATGAATTTCAATCAACAAAAATTTATAAACTGGAAGGGGCATATTTATAAATAAAATAAATTCCACAGGCCTTGCTGTAATTTTTTTAAAAATATACAACATGTATTAAATTTTAATAGACCAAATATAAATACAAAAAGGTACGAGGGTATGCTTGCAATTTGGCCACCTCACGTGCGACGACACATGAGGTGACTTGGCATGGACCTAGATGTAATATATAGGAAGCAAAAGTGTGGACATGCAATTATACCCTATTTATTTACACTCAACATTTTTTACAATACTACTTAATAAATACAAAAAACAGGGGTTAGATTCAGCTACTTACCCCATACATTGTGCGCCATCAGACGGTTCTTGTCGATCACTAATCCATGTATCATTGTCTGGACGACCGATACCCCATCGCCATGATTAGATCATAGGAGCAAGATCATTGAATGAGTCTTAGGATGATCCGATGTCCAATGTACGATATAGAGAATGGCTAATGATCGGATGACTCCTAAAAATGTCAAAAGAACAAGGGAAGAACTCGCCCTTGGCAAGTTTTAATCAACCACTGCTCGCTCCTCCGACCTCGAACATCTCCGGCTGGCTCCTCACGTCCCCGTAGGTCTTGTGAGGGTCCCCGATACCTCAGAAAGATCAGGAGGCCATTGATAGGCCTCTTGATGCTCATAGAGGAAATGTGACCTGGGCAGTCTTCTTGCGACTCATAGATGCCTCAATCGAGGCTATGGCACTATGGAACATGTATTGTTAGTATAAGAAAGAAAAAGTGAGTGGTCTAGAGGTGCTTTTTGGGGTGAACGACGTTTAATGCGGTGCGACAGAGAGGCCTTAGGGGACGGTGGAGGAGGGCCTCTGATCTCCAGATCCGAAAAGCATCTGAGTGAGTGGAGGGGTTTTCTATGAAGGAGAAGTGGTAGGGAGCAAAGTGGGGGTGATATTCATCGCAAAAACTTAGTGTTGCACACACGCTCTGACAAACTTCGAAGTGAGCACCTGGAAAGTTGGGATTTTGGAATTTTATTTATAGCATAACTTGTACATTGTATATTATCGTTATATGAAATCAATTTTGTATCTTATACCTATTATTATCCTCAACTTTTATGTACAAAGTTTTTTGAATTGAGGTATAAAGTGGAAAGTAAAATAGGCCCCAAAAATGAATTTATGATGCATAAATAAATGGAGTTTTTGATGTATTATTGGCCCTTTTCTCCCCCTACTTTATTCCTTGTTGACCTACTCATAAGGATGCCTAAGACTCGGGATTTATGATCATAAAATACCTTTGACATTTTATTTTGTTTATTTTTTCTTTATTCTATAATTTTGGCATTAAAAACTATTTTTTTACACAATAAATGCAATAAAGAATGAATGTTAATTGGTACTAATTAGTGTTATTTACATGTATTTGTTAGAATTTTTAAGGCCAAAATTATACTTTAAAGGTGTTGAAATAAAGAGTCATAACATAACAAAGCCAACTCTGAAAATGGATAGCAAAAATGCACACAAACAAGGTAGAAATCATCGAAGCAAAGGATCCAATTGATAAAGAATGAACAACAAAATACTACTTTCATGTATCTCTTTTTTATCTTGGAAAATATGGAATACCATGTCTAACCTACTTGTATGTGTTATTCTCTACATCGACTTCAGGATGCTAGTGTGTGTACAATTGATAAACACAAGCAAATGATGCAAATCCCTTTGTAGGGGATCATCAAAAAGTCCATCCATTCGAATCTTTTTTTAAAAAAAATCCTTCTTCCAAGAAGGAAACCACACTATAAACTAGAATCGAAGGTGTTGCGAACACATATCCCCATCAAATATTACAAGGTAAGATGTTACCTGGTGCGGCGCGAATAGCTCAACTCATTGTCCTCCACGAAAAGAAGATGGATCTCAAGGGTCAGTGCATACCTCCATTCCAACTCCAGTCGTCGAAGCTTCCTCCTCAACACAGAGATGCGAGAGAATCGTGAAGAAGATGAAGAAGCCATGCCAGAATGGGGTGATCCGGGAAGAAGAGATGACAAGATGTTTGTGGCCTCGTGAGAGAATACCTTACAAGACGATGATGTGTGCAACAGAGGCGTCGTGTCTCGCTACAGTAGGAGGCTCGATGATGATTTTGGGGGAGGGCTTGAGGGAAGTCTCGCACCAAAAACCGCAGGTCTTCTCACAAAACCCAGATTGGGTGCGGATACCCCGCTACCTGAATGCTACCGAAGGCATTAGCATAGCAATATGGAAGTACTTTAAGGGCCCGCTCGGTTGGGGGGTTACCCATGTAACCCACTATGGGTGTTAGGGTCATATGTGGCTGCCCCCTAGGGGCAGCCAACATGGCTGCCCCCGCCTTATTTGGGCAAAATTTTTTATTTTTTTTGAAAAATAACACCATGTACATTCATCCCTATATCCCTCCTATATACCATTCGAATTTCGTCAGAAACAGAGACTCCTACGGCCTCCATCCGGACAGTAATTTTTTAACGGTAACAGGATTTTTTTAAATCGATACCATCGAGATGGAGGCCGTAGGAGTCTCTGTTTCTAACGAAATTCGAATGGCATATAGGAGGGATATAGGGGTGAATATACATCATTTTATTTTTCAAAAAAATAAAAAAAACGCGGAAAAATGGGGCGGGGGCAACCATGTTGGCTACCCCCAGGGGGCAACCCCATTTTTTCCATATATATATATATGTATGTATGTGTATGTATGTATATATATATATATATATATATATATATATATATATGGGTAAAATGGGCCTGCCCCCAGGGAGTAGCCAACTTGGCTACTCCCACCCCTATTTTTCCCTCATTTTTTTATTTCTTTGGAAAATAAAAATTTGTATATTCATCATTATATCCCTCTCACATTCTATTAAAATTTCGTCAGAAACAGAGACTCCTAAGCCCTCCATCCAGACGTCATTTTTCTGGAACTTGAAGGCTGTCAGGTTTTAAATCCATTTCCCAATATGATTCCTCGACCCTAATAATCCAAAGGTCAGATAGAGCTAAGAACTACAATTTTATGAAGATAAGTTTAATACTCAAAATGGTCCTAATTTCTTTATGTTTTCTTTCTTTTCTTTTATACACTTATACTTTCAATCATGTTTTTGCTAAGGGACTAGAAAGTTAAAGCATAGGGGGATAATGAATCTACATTTCATCATCTTTATTCATTTATTTTAGCTTAAAATCCTATATAAAACACATGTATATGTTGATAGATCCATGTTCTTACTAACCGACATATGTATATAAATATTGTACATTTTATTATTATTTTAAAATAAAATAAATAAATAATGAAATAAAGGAAAATAAAAAAAATAAAAATACTATATATATAATAGATAGAGCCAGACCCGAACCACGGAGAAGGTCAAAACTTGACCTGATCGACCATGAGTAAAGTAGTGTGAAATAGGGTCTTTAATCAGAAAATAAAAAAAGATTTGTAAATACATTATTATTTACATTTGTATAAACCTTACACTTTTTTATTTATCCTTAAATTGACCTCAAATTAAATAATTTTCTAAAGAAAATTTGTAAATAAAAATGTTTCCTAAATAATAAAAATGTTTGGAAAATAAAATCATGTACAAAAAAAAGTGACCACACTCGGGAAAAAGCCATAAAACTAAAATTGAAAGACCAATTCCGACTTCATATAAACTCAAATTGAATCAAACTCACTTCCATTGCATTCTAAATTAAATTATCTTTAATATGGCCATGGTTCATAATTTTTGGAGTTATGGTTGAAAATATGGTTTTCTGGGATATTTTTTTGCAATTTAACCCTTTATTTATTAGTTTTGTACAAATTTTATTTTTTCATAAATAATCAATAAATTTTTCTTTTTAAAAAATTGTATATAAAATTATTTCCTTATTTGTACATGTGTATAATGTACATTATGTATATATGATATATATAAAATTAACCTCCTTATATAAAACCATCAAAAAATTTATATATAACATTAATTATTTAACTTTATATAACTACAGAAATTTGATTTATTTGTTTATTTATTTTATTTGAATACCTACCATGTGTATAAGATTTGATTGTATACCTCAAATAACCACCATTTAGGTGGCTAACTCCTTTTTACGAATTAATTATTCTATAAAATTATTTCATTCTGATTTTTTTAATTAATTGATTTCTTTTATTTATTTATTTCATTCTACCACTAACTCCATATTTTCCTTCCCATTAAAATTTTAAATTTCAAATTCATTCATTTGATCAATCTTTTGGATAGGAGCCTATTTTTCCGAATGCAATCTTGTTGAAGAAGGGTGCCCTACCTCTGAGCCGTCCGATGACAACGTGGCGACATTGGTCGAGGCGATTACGACATTTTTCCACTCCTTGGTTAGATCCATCATTCATTTTATTTGTTATCTTAATCATAGATAATCATTCATAGTTAATTTCATTGTCATTTTTGTTAATTTTAAATCATAGATCTTAATCGTAGTTAATTCTTATAAATCAAAATTCCAAATCCGATTCGATTGTTGCATCTACAACTTTGATTTCTCTTCGCTTCATTCTCTCTCACGTAATTTATCACCTCCGACAGCGTACGATGATCGGAGACACGAATCTCTCATTACAACCGTCAGATCCGTCTTCCATTCATTTAACTACTGCCTAATTCTGGGATCGAGTTGTTGTGCTTGAGTCAGTTTGTATATTCTATTTTATTACAGGTAAATAAGATTTCAAAAAAGGAAATAAATTACATTTGCTACTACTAGAAAAAATAAAAAAAATAAAATTTAGGCGACACTATAGCCACTCCTATCCGACCTCCACTGCGTACCCTCGTGGAGCGGACAACATCTCTGACGCTCACTCACTCTGCCGACCTATTGTAATCCATGCCACCCACGTATTCGCACACATTGCCCAGGTTGCCACTCTCTCCATACACGTGCATTGACCACCTGCAGGCGACCACTCCCTCTATGCTCACTGTCAATCTCCAGCCTCCATCTCCTCCTAGCCCACACCTCCTGTAGCAGATTCCAACAACAAGGGGTGTATGTCGCCCCCTTACACACCATCTCCTCCTGCACAGGCCAACCACCGACCCCCACACCTGAAGCACATCTGCTTGGGCGTATGTCGCACTCTGCTCAACCCTCCACCATGCATCCTATGCGGGCAGCTTGCCATCCTAATCTGCCTTCCAGACTGAGCACATCCCTTCCTCTTCACAGGTCTTTCTGTTAGCAATGTGAGCCCCGGGCGAACCATTTATACAATAAATGTTATTGTAATGAATAAATTATCAATGAAAATTATTGTTTATTTTTCACTCCCCTTCTGAGATTAATGAATGAATGCACTATAGGGTCCCTCTGTACAATAAGGGTTATGTACCATGGCCAACTTGATGATCATACAGCTGTTGATTCATTGGATGGATCATAGAGGCTGATGCTTGGATGAATATCTAAGGAGTTAGATAGAGGACTCATCAAGCATCATCAAATGATCATTAAGTGATGATCTCCAGTCTGAGTGGGAGATGGCAATCCTATCTCATATGACTGATATCTGACTGACCTCTTGATGCAGGTCCTCTGCATGGGAATAATGATTCAGAGATGTCAGGTTAGTTAAGTCAATGGGTTGACTTGACGAGATCGAGATAAACAAAGACCTACGGTGAATACTGTCACAACATAGGCATGCATCCTCTGACTAGAGACAGATGTATTGCTATATGTCTGAGTATGTACATTTGGCAGACCAATAGGTTGATGACCTAATCAAGGTCTATATACCGGCGAGCTGGTGTGCATGTAAGGACATATGAGTAATACGATCTCTCAAAAGGGATCATACAGGTTCACCTGTGAACCGGGAGACATGAGCTCACTCATGAGGTATTGGGACTGAACAAATTCCATGCATGGTCGTCGTGCTTTGGAAGCATGACATGAATTTGAAGGTAAGATATATGCTTTGTGAAAGCATATGATCTATACCAAATCCCGATGACCAAGATTGAGAAACTTAATGATCTAACCCTGAAGATGACAGTGTAAAAGTGATCTTTATCTTCAGGATGATCATGAGTCTTCCAGTATGTAGGATGTGCAGGTATTAGGAATACCTGAAGGGTGATTTGATCATATACGATTGTATAACCATGACGCTTCCATTCCGAGGGAGTGATGAAACAGGATTGGATTTTAGTGACTCCTCTCATTAGAGAAGTGACCTAATCTTAGTCCATGAACTGGACATTGATCTGAATAAGATTCAGATGCAATGAGAAGATTAAGTCTACGGTCTTGATTTGATCAAGCATCAGTGGGAGGTCCATAGGATCTGGAGTTGAGATATGATCTCAACATCCAAGTCACTATACGTGGAACAATACAATCGCCCTGTCCTTATCTCCAAGTATCTGAGGAGAAATAGCATTGTTCTTAAATGGTTTAAGAACAAATTCCATAAGATCTAAGCAAAGAGAATTTGATAATTAAAAGTGTTTTAATTATCATGATGTATGAGAAATTATCCAATATGATTAAATGTGATTTAATTAGTTTGGATAAGAATAATGTGGATAGAGATATCCAATTATTCATGATATATTATAAATGTGATTTATAATGTATTAGAAAGAGTTACTTATAATTTATATGTGTTGATTAATTATGATGTGTATTGGATACACATTGTGTAATTAATTAACAATATGAATTACATGTTGTTTTGGGTTGTGAATATGATTCACAATTTTTCCATGGCAAGATTGCAATATTCTCAAAGATAATTGTGAATTATTTTTTGAGAAATAAAACCCAAATTATTTTGTTTAAAATAAATAAGAGAGGGATTACATGGAGATTACAATCTCCATGCAATCCATGGTGGACGGCACACCACTCCTAATTGGAGTGGGTGTGCGCCCACATGGAAGGCACATGGAGATGAAATCTCCATGTGTCTTCTCTCCTTATTTGTTGGGTTAATTTAGGAGCAAATTATATTTGATTTTATCAAATATATTTTGACCTAAATTTGTTGCTTTTGACAACAACAATCTCAGCCATTGGATGAACATAAATCAATCTCATCCATTGATTTTATGTGTCCCATGGATTGAGATCCATGGATCCCAAAACCCTATAAATAGAGAGGCATTCTTGGCTCTCTCTTTACACATGCTATTGTAGCACAAACACTCTCTCTCTCTTTCTCATATACACGACAGCCCTTCTCTCCCTCTCTTCTTGGTGGCCGTCCACCTTGGTGGAGAGAAACGTCGACGCCCGCGCCATCGTGCTGCCGCTTCGACTCTCTGCGGTTCTTTGTCTTCTTGGAGTGCTTCACTCACGAAGGAGACGTTTGATCTCGTGCGACGAGATCAGGAGCAACCGCGCTTGGATCATCTTGGATTGCGAGGACACCGCGACTCATCTCCGCGCTCGCAAGCCGTTACTCCGACGATCGGACTTGAGACAGGAGGTCTCTTTTCGTAGAGACTCGATCAACCACGCTTCAAGAGGTATTGCATTATACTTGTTGTGGTTATAGATGAAACGATTTGAGAATGGTTCTCGGATCATGTGGTTTCATCGGTTTAAAAAATTTTAAATTCCGCTGCTCCGAACAACTAGTACGACTAGTCGTTCTTCGTCGTATCCGATACGACGATCACGCTTCCGTGATGCACTTGAGGATTTCTCCATATCCTTCAAGTGGTATCAGAGCCAGGTTGACGGTTTCGAATATGATTCGAAAAACCGAGGACGACTTGGGTTCGTTTAGGTCGCGAAAGTTTTCATCGCATTTGATTTCGCAGATCTGTTTAGTAAATAAATTCGGTACTGTTTAAATTGTTTAAACACGAATTTAATACTTGGATTTTGTTCCCCATTAAATAAAGAAACCATAGGAACTGAGTTTGCGTAAATCGGATTTCGTATGCTCTAATTATGGTTGTTTTAATGGACATGTATGCACTGTTGCGGGAACAATAGATTTTAACATGATTAAAGAGTTAATTACTGTTATCATCTGCCTCGAAATGCGTGCAAATCCACTTAAGTTCTGTTGTAAATCAAGTTAGCAATCTATGAAAATTGAGTTTGCTTAATTTGGATTTAAATTGATTGAGATATGCCAATTTTAGTGAATAGGGGTCATTACTGAAATTGCATTCCTAATCTAGAACCAAGTGATTGTCAATTAGTGAAATTAATTGTTAATTTCGTGAAATAATCTTGAATAATATTTGTGAAATATTGAGACATGATTATTTGCCTAATTGACATGGCCCCAACCAATTAATTGATTAAGATGTGATCTAAATCATAAATTGGAAACAACAATCTTCAAACTTGATGCTTGAATAGGGTTTGGGAATTTGTCTAGCAAATTTCCTTATAATCAAAAATGTTTTGATTATTACTATATGGTACAATTTCGGTTGAAAAACCGATGATCATCTCAAGTACAAATTAATCAATTTGGCATTATCCTTTCCCGAGGCGGATGTGGTGCCTAGTCGGAGAGCATTGGGGTTGCGGGTTGCAACGTATGTGGTCCGTCCCACTCTCGTCGGTACTGGCCATGACAGCGGGTAGGGCCGGGATAATGTCCGAGGGATTAAGATGTATTTTTTCTAATTATTAAAATTCGAATTAATACGTATTTTGAGATATTACCATATATGTATTCAAGTAAAATAATCAAGTTTGATTGATTGAATTGGATTGATAATTAATTTAATATGATTAAATTGATTGTGTCCAATTGAAATACTCTAATATGATTAGAGTTATTAATTCCCTTGGAAGAATTAATTATGTGAATGTGATTCATAATAATTAATTAAAATTTGAATATGATATGGAGGATCACATAAGTGACATCCATGGTCTCCCGTCAAGGCGAAGAGTTCCGTCGCCAGACATCGTATGAAGGAGACGCCTGTACGAAGTGACAGCTCCTGCATACGATCCGTTTGGATCGGGCTCGTCGCTTCTCGAAAGAGTAAGGACGTATGCGTAGTGACCCCAATATCGGGTCCTCATATTATTGGGGCGATATTGGATTGCGCATAGCGAGTTGTATTCCTGTTGACGGTTGGTTCAATTAATAACGGGTCAACATCGCCTTAGGGGTGGTGGGCCCGGGTATTAAAGACCGAATTGGGAAATGCAAGTTGGACTTGCAATGCGGAATGTGTTCCCGCTTCTCTTTATTGGAGTCATAGGTTCTCATATTATTGGGATATGACAAAGATAAGGAGGAGATCCCAGTTCTTGCTTGAGATATATTGGTAAGTATATCTCTTACTTTGAAAGTGAATAAGGGAATAAACTTTCAAGGTTGACATAGCAAGAACAATTTGATTTAAAAATGCCTTAATCAAATATTATAAATTTGAATATATAATTTTTATATTCTAATATAGTGCATTCTTAATTTCAGAAAATGAAGTCTTTGAACCCACTTAGTAGGCTTCTTGAGGTCAACCAATTGACCGGCCCAAATTACTCGGATTGGATCCGAAATTTGGAGCTTGTTCTCTCTGCTGAGCGCATTAGTTATGTGCTATCCGAGGACAAGCTTGAGAACCCTAAGTCCAAGGAAGAAAAAGCATTTAATGACAAGTATGATGAAGATCATGTCTTGGCTAGATGCTATATCCTAGGTTCTCTCTCCAATGTTCTGCAGAAGCAACATGTGGAGATGAATACCTGTCAGGAAATAATGCAGAATCTTAAAGATATGTTTGGTGACATTAACCGCACTCAGTGGTACAATGTTATGAAAGACCTCATTCGCTGTAGAATGCAGGAAGGGACTTCGGTCCGTGAACATGTACTCAAAATGTTTGGGTACTTGTCGGAGCTGGAGACTCTTGGGGCAACGATGGATGCAGACATGCAAGCTGACTTCATTCTGCTGTCATTGCCCAAGTCTTTTAATAACTTTGTAGTGTCATTCCACATGAACAAGTTGGAATTGACAAATGCTGCTCTCCTTGCTTCATTAAAGTCCGCAGAGGACGTAATGAAGAAGGATGGTCCCAGTGGCAGTGCAATGGTTGCACAGGTCAAAGGGAAGCGCGGTCGGAAGCATGGTTCTCGGAAGGGCCCGGCCCAGAAGAGAAAGAAGAAGGGACAAAGTGTTGCCTCTTCTTCCAATGCATCCACTCTCATGGCGTCGAAGAAAACCGACGTCTGTCACCACTGCAAGAAGCCGGGGCACTGGAAGCGTGACTGCCCAGATTACCTGAAGTCCTCAGACAAAGGTAAAGCTCCAGCAGGTATAAAATCTACTTTCATCATTGAAACTAGCTTTCTCGTCAGATGAGAAGGAAGTTGGGTTGTAGATTCTGGTGCTTCTGTTCATGTATGCAATTTGTTGCATTTGTTTCAGGAAACTAGAAGTCTTGAGGAAGGGGAGATAGTCATCCAGATGGGATCTGATGCAAGTGTTGCAGCAGTCGCCGTCGGGACATGCAGACTATCATTATCTAGTGGAAGAGTCCTAGTACTTAAAGAGTGTCTTTATGTACCTGAAGTTAGAAGGAATCTGATATCTGTATCTAAGCTAGTTAGAAGTGGATATTCGTTCCTGTTCTGTAATAAATTAGTCATAAATCATTATGATAAATATATTGCAGAAGGTGTTTTAACTTCTGGAGGACTCTATGAATTGTGCATAAATGAGAATGTCATGAATGTTACAACCACTAATAAAAACCCTAAGAGATCCAGGGAGAATAAAAATCATTCAAATATGATTTGGCATCAAAGGCTTGGTCATTTGTCTGTTGATAGGATCAACAGATTGATAAAGGATGGACCTTTAGATTTCCTGCAGGTCCAATCTTTGCCTACCTGCGAACATTGCATTCGAGGTAAAATGACTAGGATGCCTTTCCGTAACAAGGTTACAAGATGCGAAGGTATTATTGACCTAATACATACCGATGTATGTGGTCCCTTCAGTACCGCGACTCGAAATGGATACCGATATTATTTGACGTTTATCGATGACCATTCGCGATACGGGTTTATCTTCCTATTACGTCACAAGTCTGAAACCTTTGAAAAGTTCAAAGAATTCAAGGCTTTGGTTGAGAACCAAACCGATAGGAAGATTAAACGAATTCGATCTGATCGAGGTGGCGAGTACCTATCAGATGAATTCAAGGAATACCTTAAGGAGAATGGAATTGTTTCAAATCTCACTCCTCCTGGAACTCCCCAACTTAATGGTGTTGCTGAAAGACGCAACAGGACCATCATGGACATGGTCCGTTCAATGATGAGCAAAGCACATTTACCTCTTAGTTTCTGGGGATATGCAGTAGAGACTGCAATATATATCCTGAATAAGATTCCTAGCAAATCTGTACCTAAGACTCCTCATGAGCTATGGTATGGAACCAAACCTAGTGTCAATCACTTAAGGGTTTGGGGTTGCTTGGTCCATGCAAAGAACGTGGACGCAAGTAAGCTGGAATCTCGCACTCGTGAGTGTTACTTCATTGGGTATGTTAAAGATGGTATTGGATACCAGCTTTATGACCCTAAGACCCAAAAGGTTTTTGTCTCCAGAGATGTAAAGTTTCTGGAGGATGATTTCCTTAAAGGTCAAGATAAAAGTGAAGTAGAGGAGCTCATTGAATCCCAAGAGGATTCTGAGCTCCCCAGACCAGAAACTGAAGAAGTAAATAAAGATGAAACACCCATACCTCTTCGAAGGAGTTCGAGGGTGGTTGCACCACCTGAAAGGTATGGATTCCATGTGTCAGGTGAAACTGACATTGATCCTACTTCATTTGATGAAGCACTCGCGGATCAAGACATGGATAGATGGATGCTAGCAATGAAGTCAGAAATTGACTCCATGCATAAGAATGGTGTATGGACCCTAGAGGATCCACCTAAAGGGGTAAAACCCATTGGGTGTAAATGGATCTTCAAGAGAAAAAGGGGACCTGATGGGAAAGTAGAGACTTTCAAGGCACGGCTCGTAGCCAAGGGCTACACACAGAGAGAAGGCATCGACTACGATGAGACATTCTCTCCTGTGGCTATGCTTAAATCCATCCGGGCATTGCTAGCTATAGCTGCATATCTTGACTACGACATCTGGCAGATGGACGTCAAGACGGCTTTCCTCAATGGATACCTCGAGGAGGATATCTACATGGAGCAGCTCCAAGGCTTCATGACTGAGGATGGTAAAGTATGCAAGCTGAAGAAATCCATCTATGGGCTCAAGCAAGCTTCTCGTAGTTGGAACATCAGATTTGACGAAACCATAAAGAGTTATGATTTTGTGCAAAATCCTGATGAACCTTGTGTATACAAGAAGCTTAGTGGGAGCGCCGTTGTGTTCATCGTGCTTTATGTAGATGACATCCTTATCATTGGGAATGATACAGGAATGATGACCAGTGTAAAGATTTGGTTGTCCCATACCTTTGAGATGAAAGATCTTGGAGAAGCCTCTTACATCTTAGGCCTGAAGCTGTTCAGAAACCGAGAAAAGAGGATTTTGGGATTGTCACAACATGGATACATTAAGAAGATTCTTGAACGATTCCGTATGGATAGTTCTAAGAAAGGATTCCTACCCTTAAGGCATGGTATCCACCTGTCTAAAGGAATGGCTCCTCAAACTGTTGAGGAAAAGAAGGCCATGGCTGGATGTCCTTATGCATCAACCGTAGGAAGCTTAATGTATGCCATGATGTGTACTAGGCCAGATATCTGCCATGCAGTGGGAGTGGTAAGTCGTTACCAATCCTGCTATGGAGAACAACACTGGAATGCAGTAAAGAACATATTCAAATATCTAAGACGGACGCAAGATTACATCTTGGTCTATGGAGATGGTGATCTCCAAGTCTTGGGATATACAGATTCTGACTTCCAATCGGATGTAGATGATCGAAAGTCGACATCGGGGTTCGTGTTCTTGTTGAATGGTGGTGCTGTGAGCTGGAGAAGCAAGAAGCAGGACACTACTGCAGATTCAACAACGGAAGCCGAATACATTGCCGCATCAGATGCTGCAAAGGAGGCGGTGTGGTTGCGCAAGTTCGTGCTGGAGCTTGGCGTAGTTTCCTCTGATACTCCCATCCCGTTACTCTGCGATAACACGGGAGCCATTGCCCAGGCAAAGGAACCCAGATGGCATCAAAAGAGCAAGCACGTGGAAAGGAAATACCACATCATTCGGGAGATACAAAAGCGTGGTGACATCATCATCACCAAGGTGGCCTCTGCCGACAACGTTGCTGATCCTCTTACCAAACCTCTGACACAGAAGGTTTTCGACCAGCATGTAATGAGTATGGGTTTAAAGATTGTACCTGAATGGTTCTGAGGGCTAGTGGGAGATTGTTAGCAATGTGAGCCCCGGGCGAACCATTTATACAATAAATGTTATTGTAATGAATAAATTATCAATGAAAATTATTGTTTATTTTTCACTCCCCTTCTGAGATTAATGAATGAATGCACTATAGGGTCCCTCTGTACAATAAGGGTTATGTACCATGGCCAACTTGATGATCATACAGCTGTTGATTCATTGGATGGATCATAGAGGCTGATGCTTGGATGAATATCTAAGGAGTTAGATAGAGGACTCATCAAGCATCATCAAATGATCATTAAGTGATGATCTCCAGTCTGAGTGGGAGATGGCAATCCTATCTCATATGACTGATATCTGACTGACCTCTTGATGCAGGTCCTCTGCATGGGAATAATGATTCAGAGATGTCAGGTTAGTTAAGTCAATGGGTTGACTTGACGAGATCGAGATAACCAAAGACCTACGGTGAATACTGTCACAACATAGGCATGCATCCTCTGACTAGAGACAGATGTATTGCTATATGTCTGAGTATGTACATTTGGCAGACCAATAGGTTGATGACCTAATCAAGGTCTATATACCGGCGAGCTGGTGTGCATGTAAGGACATATGAGTAAAACGATCTCTCAAAAGGGATCATACAGGTTCACCTGTGAACCAGGAGACATGAGCTCACTCATGAGGTATTGGGACTGAACAAATTCCATGCATGGTCGCCGTGCTTTGGAAGCATGACATGAATTTGAAGGTAAGATATATGCTTTGTGAAAGCATATGATCTATACCAAATCCCGATGACCAAGATTGAGAAACTTAATGATCTAACCCTGAAGATGACAATGTAAAAGTGATCTTTATCTTCAGGATGATCATGAGTCTTCCAGTATGTAGGATGTGCAGGTATTAGGAATACCTGAAGGGTGATTTGATCATATACGATTATATAACCATGACGCTTCCATTCCGAGGGAGTGATGAAACAGGATTGGATTTTAGTGACTCCTCTCATTAGAGAAGTGACCTAATCTTAGTCCATGAACTGGACATTGATCTGAATAAGATTCAGATGCAATGAGAAGATTAAATCTACGGTCTTGATTTGATCAAGCATCAGTGGGAGGTCCATAGGATCTGGAGTTGAGATATGATCTCAACATCCAAGTCACTATACGTGGAACAATACAATCGCCCTGTCCTTATCTCCAAGTATCTGAGGAGAAATAGCATTGTTCTTAAATGGTTTAAGAACAAATTCCATAAGATCTAAGCAAAGAGAATTTGATAATTAAAAGTGTTTTAATTATCATGATGTATGAGAAATTATCCAATATGATTAAATGTGATTTAATTAGTTTGGATAAGAATAATATGGATAGAGATATCCAATTATTCATGATATATTATAAATGTGATTTATAATGTATTAGAGAGAGTTACTAATAATTTATATGTGTTGATTAATTATGATGTGTATTGGATACACATTGTGTAATTAATTAACAATATGAATTACATGTTGTTTTGGGTTGTGAATATGATTCACAATTTTTCCATGGCAAGATTGCAATATTCTCAAAGATAATTGTGAATTATTTTTTGAGAAATAAAACCCAAATTATTTTGTTGCAAATAAATAAGAGAGGGATTACATGGAGATTACAATCTCCATGCAATCCATGGTGGACGGCACACCACTCCTAATTGGAGTGGGTGTGCGCCCACATGGAAGGCACATGGAGATGAAATCTCCATGTGTCTTCTCTCCTTATTTGTTGGGTTAATTTAGGAGCAAATTATATTTGATTTTATCAAATATATTTTGACCTAAATTTGTTGCTTTTGACAACAACAATCTCAGCCATTGGATGAACATAAATCAATCTCATCCATTGATTTTATGTGTCCCATGGATTGAGATCCATGGATCCCAAAACCCTATAAATAGAGAGGCATTCTTGGCTCTCTCTTTACACATGCTATTGTAGCACAAACACTCTCTCTCTCTTTCTCATATACACGACAGCCCTTCTCTCCCTCTCTTCTTGGTGGCCGTCCACCTTGGTGGAGAGAAACGTCGACGCCCGCGCCATCGTGCTGCCGCTTCGACTCTCTGCGGTTCTTTGTCTTCTTGGAGTGCTTCACTCACGAAGGAGACGTTTGATCTCGTGTGACGAGATCAGGAGCAACCGCGCTTGGATCATCTTGGATTGCGAGGACACCGCGACTCATCTCCGCGCTCGCAAGCCGTTACTCCGACGATCGTACTTGAGACAGGAGGTCTCTTTTCGTAGAGACTCGATCAACCACGCTTCAAGAGGTATTGCATTATACTTGTTGTGGTTATAGATGAAACGATTTGAGAATGGTTCTCGGATCATGTGGTTTCATCGGTTTAAAAAATTTTAAATTCCGCTGCTCCGAACAACTAGTACGACTAGTCGTTCTTCGTCGTATCCGATACGACGATCACGCTTCCGTGATGCGCTTGAGGATTTCTCCATATCCTTCACTTTCTCCCCCCTCGTCGTCTAGGGCAACTGTGAACCGCCGTATGCCAAACTCGTAGAGCCCACTCGACGTTCAGAGCAGCCACCTGCACCACCTTCCATATGCCGTGCGAAGGAACCCCCCTGCCCTGTCACCATACCTCCTCCATTGATCTTTGTTGAGCTCGCGGACTACCTAGCCATCCATCATCCACACGGCCACCACCCTTTTGATGTGGAGTAGGAAGAGGGTGACACCCTTCCTTTCTATTCTCAGGCTCAAAACATGAAGAAGCCCCACAAATAAAATATTTATATTTTGGGAAAATATCATTCCAGCCCTCCCGAATTTCAGAAATTTGCAATAAAGTCCCCTCCAATTGAAGCATTCGCGTTGGACCTGTCACGTGCATTACATGATTTCTCTAGGAAATTTATGTTTTGTGTTGCATGTGTATTTATTGTTATTTTTTAATACAGAAAAAATTGTTGTTGCATCCAATGCTTCCAAACGTTAATTGCATCCTTTCTCTTATTGAAATACATGTTTTTAGTAATCAACAAATTCTGAAAATTCATGTTAATTGCCTTCTTGTGAGTTTTTCATTATATAAAATTTTCGTGGCATATTGACATTATTTTGTATTATTAAAAATAAAAAATATCATATTTGTCCAAGTTTGAAATTTTAAAAAATCTTAAAAAATTAAATATTACGTCAAAAAATCCAAAAAATAGATTAGTTTTATTTTGCTGTATTTTAATTCCTATCCAATTTTCGTGCAATAATTATTTACAAAGCTAAAAAATGCAAAATACAAAAAATTTTAAAAAATTCATATAAATTTGTAGAAAAATACAATAAAAGTGATTTCACTTTCTTTCTGTAGATAATTCATTCTAGTTTTTATGGAAAATACTTCTAATATTTTTTTATTTCATTTTACATTTTTAAATGCAAAAATAGTACTATTTATTCACTACTTTCATTATTCCATATTTTTATTCTTTTTTAAAATCCTTCAAAAATATAAAATTCTTGGAAAAATTATTAAAATAGTAAAAAAATCATAAAATTACGAAAATATTTTATTTTTATATTTTTGAACATTTGAGAGGGTTTCATTTCTTTCATGAATAAATTATTTACGTGGAAAAATAATCATTTTTGAAAATTAAAAATTTGCAAATCTAAGTCATTGAGACAAAATCCTACAAAACAATGCATAGTTGCGTTTGAGATTTCCTTCTTTCTTTAATTGTTTTTTTCAATTATTTGAATAATCCTCGGAAATTGTAGCCTCCCTAAGTTTGATCCTATTAGCTATATAGGTAAATCAAATAACAAATTCTCTTGTCACATAATATCCACAATTATTTCAGCTTGAGAAATTAATAATAAAATTTTTGTTGACGTCTGATTAGATTGCAATGACTTGTTCATAATTCTTATAATTAAAACTCGAGAAAAGTGTGTTAACAATCCACCAACTGCATAACCCTCTTAGGATCGTGTTGAGTATCTCAATAGCAAAGGAATCCAGCTGGAGAGGGTTGAAGGCTCAATCATATGATTCCAGCTACACAACAACCATCTGATTCAGCACCAGGGAATAAATATGAGGGCATGAATTAATCTCTACCCTTCGTTGCCAAAACATCATCAGATGCAGAGGAAGTACCACGTGTTCAAGTGAAACCATCTAGGCCATCAACATGCATGCATTAAGGGGTATATTGCATATCTTCCCCACTAATTTTTGTATTTATTCATTACTCTATAAACATTAATTTGCCATTGTAAAATAATGGTAATATTTGCACTAAGGACCATATGTTTCTTGTTATTTACACTATAGTCCATTCCATATCACCTGACTTGCATGCGCATGTGAGGGGGCGGGAATTGCATGGAATTCCTTCACGTATGGTGCTATTATTTGGTCTAGAAGCTTTGAATCGAAGAACAAATATTATGGTAAATTTGCGTGATTGGTCCTATCTGTTCTATTTATTTGCATTTATACCCCTTTAAGGTAGGTATTATTTATGTGTGAAAATTTCATGTATACTCCTGAACTTTGTTAAAGTGTTATGAAATGCTTTAATACTTCTCAAATATTGCAACTAGTTCCTTGTATATAGATTTATTTTTTACTTGTAATATATTATTAAGAATATCATCTTGCACATAAAAATATTAGGACAACTTTCTAATTGCTTGGAACCCTATACTATTACATATATTTTTTGGAAGGCGATAAAAATTATTTTCCTATTTGTAAAAATTCAAAACATGCATTTTCTTTTTTTAGTGTTTAAAAATCCATTAAAAATACGAAATATTTTGAAGAATTCCAAAAAAATCTTGTATGTTTATTTATTTATACATAAATTCTTTTCAAATATTTTTTACAAAAAATAATTAAAACTTCAAAAATAACAAAACACATAAAACATGATTATATATTATAAAAATTCACAAAAAAATCAAAAAATATATTTTGAGTTTTTGGATTTTTTTATAATATCTAGTGTCTAGAAAAATTGAAATTAGTCTCAATCTGATTTGATATATATTTATTAAGCCATTTTCAAGTTTTTGTATTTTTAATTTTCTCATTTCTTGTATTCATTTATTTAAAATACATAAATAATAAATATCCACAAATCACAAAAAATAGAGAAAAAATGACAAAACTTAAAAAATATTTTATTTCTGAAATTTAGAGTATATTTGTTATATTTTAAAATCCAAAGCACTTATTTTCTATTCCTATTTATGTAGTATATATACATTTTTATATATTTATATTATTCTATATTTTATTTTTTTAAATTTGGAAGTAAAACTTTGCTAAATGAAAACAAAAAAATTACATAAATTAAAACCCACAAAATATTTAATAATAAAAAATCCATAAGTTGTATTTTCATTTGCTTGCTCTGCCTCGTGTGCTTCTTTGTGTTTCTTCCCATACTACTTGTCATTATAAACATTTCTATAGGGTATAATAAATTTTATCTTACTCATTTTATTGCTAAATAATTATTGTGGGTTAATTATTTATTGATTCAGATTATTTGAGTACTGAGAGTTGAGAGAGGCACCGATATAACGATTGTCAGATTTGAGTTGTCGACATATGCCCTCCAAGACCAGACGTTATGTACCTCATCCATCCCGACTCATGAAATGGCATCGTTGTCAGGGAACATCAATTTGTATAGCATATAGTAGACACCTAGTTTGTTTTGCCAACATTCATTTTATTATCCGTCTCTATTTGCTCTATTTTTATATAAGAATATTATGGCCATTTTCTTCTTTGAGTTTGTTTCAAGGGACTGCATATCGAGGGAGGATTTTCTGGGGTATCCAACACACCCAAGAGCCATGGAAATCAATGGTTCTTTGTCGATTGGTAGGAGAGAGTAGTAGAGTATACATAAAGCCGAGCATTATCGCCGAAGCATTAATTTAGTTTAACTTTTTATGAGGGATATTTATTTATTTAAATTTTTAATAATATAAGATCCGAACTATTGAACATTTAAACTCTTCACAAGTCCATTTCATCACGTGATTGTTCACCTGAGGGACTTGAGCACATTTTCCACATTTTTATTATCTTCTACTTGTATTTCTTCATACTTTCCCTTTGTTTCTATTTGTTTGTTGTAATTTGTGTTTATGACTCTGCCTTATTTTTATTTTATGTCTTGTGGACTGATCTCTTATATTCTTGGATTAGATGTTCATTAAAATTAGGTCCAAATCCTTAATATCGTTCTTGTGCTTATAGTCTCAACCTTGGATCTAGTCAAATCGAAGTGGTTCTTCACATAATAGAATATCATGTTCTAGGGTTATTTCCTTGTTGCATTACATCAATATAGATTTAAAATTTTTATTTTGCACCCACATGGAGAGAGATGGGAAGCATTGTAAGTCTTCTAACTGAGTATAACATCATCGTTTTTTGAGTTGCACTGTTTTTCTGTCTTCTCCCTCTTATTTTGCTCACATAGGAAAAAACCAAGAATTGATAAAACCATCAGGTGTTTTGCATGAAAAATACCTAAAAAATGAAAACCAAAAAAATTAGAAACGATTTTGCTAATAGTACCTTGATATAAGTAAAACTATTTAATTGAACTTCATTGTATTCGCTTTACAACACCCTCATTGCACCAAGGCACCTTCAAGATAGAGTGAGGTATGATCCTTATGGAATAGGGCCAAAATCCCAGCTTGGATACTGTGTTGTCTACCACAAGGATTCATGAAGTATTGTCACTTCTATCGTACGCGGGCAAGTAGAGCTTCGTCTACTTGCAGACTTAGTTTGAAGTATTGAGCTTAGGCCATCCTGTCATGGGGGTGTCTCTCCCATCATTGTACATCTGAGTAGGGCATTGCCTGCTTGCGGACATGGTTCTGAAGTAATGGTTTCACCTATCCTCTTGTACCTCTTTAGATGAGTAATGGTCTATATATGATAATAAGGATATTTAAAAAGTACATGCTACTGGTTACAAAAGAAGAGGAAAGTACACGATGATTCTCGGGTCGGTACTCATTCACCTATTAGATTAGCCCTTAAGGACTAAATTTGATAAGATTGCCTAATATAATAATAATCGTGAACTCTTATGTCTCATTGCGTTGAGTTGATGAATCTACCCTTTGTTTTGAGGTTTTTTATTAATTAAAGTAGGTCAAGATCAAAAACATTGCTCCATTGCACCTTTCTATCTCACACCTCTTTTCTCACTTTTATTTCTTCCTTGTTCATTTTGAGCTTTCTCTTCTAAATCCCTCCTGAATTCCTTTTTTCTCCCAAGATGTTGAATCTAGGATGGCATTGTTCAGATTTTGCGAACAACAACATCGATTCTTGAATACCGTCATCTTCAATAATATGGATAATCTTCAAGAGTTAAGTTCAGACTCTACGACTTCTCTTTGGACTCCCAGATTTGTTCCTAATTCAAAGTTTGAGGTGACAATTGTCTCGATCTTTCTCCTTTCGCTACTTTACTTTCTGCAATAAATCCATTGTATGAGAAAAACTCTCATATCGAAGTTGTTCCTTCTTTCCGAGGATTGATCGAGTTTTATTTCCTAACACAAACTCCATACCCGATCAAGAGCCTAAATTACAGTTGGATTTTGAGATGGCTCAACAAAGATGTGATAAAGGGCCGAGTTTGGACGACACAATGGATCAAAATGAAGTCAACACGTAGTTGGTAGCCTCAATTCATGCCTCCCAGCAACAACTTATGGGTCAAACTTCTCGCCCAAGTTGCTTTCAGGGAAGTGCTTAATAAGCTAAGGAGAGATCAAAATAGCCCAGGAGGAGGGAATGAAGAGCACCATGGTGGGATTGAGGATGAATAACCTGCAGGAAACCAAGGAGGAAATGAGAGGGGAGGACTACCCAAACCAACTTTCAAATAGACCTACAATCAAGGTGCTATCCAAGTTACTGAATGGATCCAAATACGTATGATCCATGGACACTTTCAAGCCATCATTGCTCCTTGTCTTGCCGATCTTCCAAGGGAATACCAATTAGGATCCCTACATACAACAATTTAATAGGAATTATAGCACCATGTACCACCCCAACATCCCTTTAGTGGTAGTAAAAATGACCACTTCCCATTTAGTCTTCAACATAAGGCTTTGTAATTGATCAATCACTTAGATGAGGTGGTGAAGACATGGGAAGAGCTGAAATCAGCATTTCTGCACAAATACTATCCGCAGGTCATCTGAATCAGATGCGAGCATTGATCTACAACTTCTTCCATGTGTCCCACAAATCGTTTCACGAGGCATCAGAAAGATTCGAAGATCTTATGGAGAAGTGCCCCCGTTACGATTTGTTGAAGACCAGCTTAGTCCAAAACTTTTTTGGTGGATTGCACCATGAAATCCAATGGCTCGTAGATGCCACATGTGGTGGATCATATTATAACAATGACAAAGATATTGTATGACAGATCTTCGAGGAAATGGTTAAGGGCTCGATCACTCTATCTTCATTCCGAGTATTCTAGAAAAATCACATTAATCCCGCAAAAGCCTGTCAATGAAGAAGAGAAAGATATGAGTTCCAACCTGAGCATCATCGGGAACCATCTTTCTAAAGATGATATAATTGGAAAGCGATCACAAGACCTTGATAAATTACAAGTGATTGACAAAGATTAAAGTCTATATATAAGCTCGATTAAATTTAAAAGTTTCTCGAGCTTCTGATGAGCACAATCAATGCCTTCCAGTCTGCGAAGGAACTGACCAAGAATTTTACAAAACCGAAGGAAAAACCCCATTAGTAGAATCAAGGCCACCCCAGTATGTTCAACATGTGCAGACACCTGACTGAATCATTACCACAACAACAAATGGTTGTGTACCATCTAGAAACCCATGCCTATGCTGAGCCTTTCTATTCACTACCTCCACAAATTCAAGTGGTAAATGCCACGTGACGTAATGAACAAGCTCCCCATCCTAAAGGACTACCTCAGAGTTAGAGTACAACTATCTGACCATTCAACCCACGATGGGATCGGCGGAGTTTCCAGCAACCAATAACACTAGTTCCACCAATCTCCACACTAGAGTCACACTTGGAGACAACAATATCAGCAACATCAATTGGTATCTAAACAATCATACCTAAGCGACTGCTAGATGCTCAATATCGGAATCATATCCCTCCTTGATACCAACACCGGCAATATCCTCCTTATCACCACTAGGAAAAGTACTACTAGCAACCCTAGCTCCAGTAGATTGTCGAATTTTCAGAGATTGCTTCTATGAATCTTGCTCTGATTACTTAGCTCAACTGATAAAAAATGTGAATGAGAAGAGCAAAAATCTAGATGACCTCACTAAGGCAACGATAGTCATTCCAGTACAGGTTGAGGCAAACCCCAACAAGTTCTGATGAAAGGAGTAGCTAGACCTTAGTGCCACACCACCTCTCAAGTCAGGTGTAAATTCTTTCATGTTATCTTGTGTTGTTAATCTAGGAGTAGTAGGACACTAAAGATGACTACTTCACAAAAGGGGAGGAATAAAGCTTCTATTAAAGAGTCTTCAACACCTCCAGTTGATGTTGTTTCGAGTTCTTGATCCGATGAGGAAGGAAGAGCAAGAAACCTCAGAAAAAACAAAAAAATTAAGAAAATAAACAATAATAAAGTAATAACATAAATGGTTAAGTCCATGTAGCCAAGGAGATGCCAGTGCCATTAGCCAATTACATATTAGTGGACATGGCTGAATTTCCTACTTTTGTTTCCCCTTTCGTTGTGGATTATTCTACCATGCTTAATCATCCACTTGCATAAAATAACACTTTTTTGAATGAAAATGATGTTTTCGATGACACTAGTATTCCATTTCCTGATGCATTGAAATCAAAAATAATAAAAAAATTGAAAACAACCTTATCTGATCGCAGAATCATGGAATTATTTCAAAATATAATGCCAAAAATATCTTGGCACAAATTCATGGAGTACATGCATGCGATGAAGAAAGGATTAAAGAAGGCATGTGCAAATAAGTGTCGCGAAAGAGGATGCGAGAAACCTGTTAAGCACATCCTGACCACAACGAATGTTCATGCTATCGACAACCTCTCAATCAAAAAGGACTCTACATTGCCACTCATAAGATGCGAGATGATTAACCACGAGTTTCAAAAAACAATTCTTTATAGTGTATCGTCTATTAATCTGAAATCTACGTCACTACTAAAAGAATTTGGGTTAGGACTGTCGAAGTCAACAAGAATGATTCTACAATTTTACAGACACATTAGTGAATTGACCAAGGGGAATTTTGGAGGATGTCATCATCACAATTCAAGGGATGAAGATCCATGTGGATTTCATTATTCTAGATACGGGCAACTTATAACCCTTACTTCATACCTCAATAATATAGGGACGACTATTCCATCGAATAGCTAAAGCAATGGTTATATGGCACCAAAAAGATCACCCTCTGCTCGAGAAATGATAAGGTTTTAATTGACGCGATACAAATACTGAGGCTTGCAGAATCCATATCATATGAGAGTTAGCAGGTTCAGATAGAAATAGAAGACTGTAACTTTATATCATAAATCAAAGATACAAAATAGTTCTTGGAAGATAATGAAATACATGAAGTCCTCTGTAAGGAGGAGTACTTGGGAAACACAGTCGAATTTTCCCCCATCCTTGATGATGATGTCCTTGTTGATGAGCTTATTGAACCTAATTCATCCCCAATAGAAGAAGATGAATTTGTTACATATGTTTTTGTGCAATGTAAGCCAGAAATAATCAAGGTGGACATTATAAAGTCAACAGAGTTTGCACTGACCACAGTTGTTGAAGCCATTGCAAAACTGATTCAAATCCCTCCGAAGCTGAAGCCATTACCCTCATTGATGAAGTACACCTTCCTTATGGTTGCCCAAATCTTTCTCCCTATCGTCATCATCAATTCTTATCTAATCAAGACCAAGAATCTCACTTACTCTAGGTTCTAAAAAGAAACTGTGAGGCAATTGGCTGGAAGAATATCGATTTCCATGGGAAAAATCATTCACTGCACTTGCAACATATTTACTTCGAAGAAGACATCATGCCTTCCCATGAATTTCAATGTCAATAAGACCCAAACCTCCAGGAGGTCATGATGAAAGAAATCATGAAGTGGTGTGATGCCGGTTTCATCTATCCCATCTTGGACTCAAAATGAGTAAGTCCATTACATGTGGTCCCTAAGAAATTTGGAATCACTATTGTAATGAATGATAAAGGAGAGGAGATTTTAGCTAGAGTAACTACATCTTGGTGTGTTTGTGTGGATTACAAATGCCTAAACCTAGCCACTGATGAATCTCCATTTCATCAACTTGACTCCTTCATTTTGGCATTTAAAATCTAGATAAATGCATGTAAATAGCATTATTTTGTACTCATTAGCATCCATTATTTATTGTATAATTATTGTAAAAAATTACATTGTTTAAAGAAAAAATAAAAGAATAAAGATAGAAAATAAAAAGAAAGAAAATATCAAAGGTATTTTATGACCCTAAACCCCAAGACTAAGTTAAAAACTGATTTGGTCGACAAGGAATAAAGTAGGGAAGATAATGGCCAAAATGACAGTAAAAATGCCATTCTTTTATTCATTAACAAAGCATTTTGGGACCCATTTTATTCGTTGTTATTTATACCTCAAGTAAAGAAACTTTGTATCAAAATGTTGTAGCTAGAAGCACCAATAAATACAAAAATGAGTTTTCACAAAAAATAATACTCAGTGTACATTTTACACTCAAAATAAGAATCTAAAATCTCAACTTCATTTCCCCATATCTCCTTAATAAATACTAAAAATGCGTCAAAAATTATTTTAATTGTATATAACTTTTGATTAGCTATTTAATGAAGGTGGTTTCACTCAATTTGGTATAATATGAAAGTTGGGTTTTGGATACCTATTGTATAGTATACTCGAATAAAATATTCATTTTATTTATTCTATATTACTTTTATAATTTTATACCTTAAAATATATGAATATTATTTATAATATATGCACATAAGTAGAGCAAAATAAATCCATAAAGAAAAGACAAAAATAAAATAGCATATATAAAAACAAAGATGAAATACATATACCTATATAATATATACCTCTATTTATTTAAACATACAATTAACATCAGAAAAATACAATAAAATATATTTTAATACATAAAAATAAGCTATAAATACATAAAAAATGAGAATGAAATAATAAATTATAAATACAAAAATAAAAATAAGATATACAAAATATAGGTACATATACCTACAAGTATAGTTGTAAATAATAACTTGTAATAAATAACATCATAAAAATAAATAAAAATAGTAAATAAACTACATAAAATAACAAAAAAAATTTATTTTATACTCTAAAATTGATTGATTCATTATCGATTTAATAATGATTTTACCAACAATTTCCACATTGGAATTTTGTGGTTGGTCCACATGGTCCAACAAGACACAAACCCTATTTGACATGGGTCAACTCTTCTATCTAGGTCACCTACCCCGTAAGACGAGAAGACACCTATCTTCTACCACTTTTCCTGGGCTTCTAATAACTCAGATACGGGTTCATCTTTCACTAAACTCGTCTTTGATCATTCCTAAACCATGCCATACCCTTAAATCCCTTATATATAGTCCTCATTCTTCCAAAATATATGGGCATCTCTGATTATATATAAACCTCTACCCCTCCATGTTCGATTTTAATCCCTATTGGAGCTCTTGATCATGCCCCTGTGTGTAATTGTGAAGGTCCGGCGACAACGAGTCCTTCCCCGAGCTCGGAGGTGGTGGACCGAGGTGAGGAGCCATAGCAGGTATAAGAGATGCACATCTTTAAATTTCTAGATAGATTTTAATGCTGCGATTTTAATTCTGCTTTTAGATTTGCATTTGATTCAATAGATTATCTAGGTTTCCAATCTTAGTATTCATCGGAGCAGCTAGGGATCCATTCAATTCATTGTGTTCTCGTCCATTGTTGACCCTCACATTCATGTCATCTCAATCTTCGATGCTTTCTTCATCTGACCCATCATATGTACCAACCCAATCATGTCTCGACCGGTGAATCGAGGGACCTCCACCACCTTTCGTCGGATGCTCTCCGCCACCCTCTATCTTTATATGCACCATCTTCAATCCAAGTTGGTATTGATTGCCTCGAGCCCAACAACACTTCCGTGTAGGAACCATCTTTCAAGGACACTTCTCAGGCCGACTTCAAGCATGTAGTAGATGTTCCAGGTGTATGTGCTTCCACGACATGCATGACCCCGTATAAGGGTCTTGGATCTTCTCGAGCACCTCAGTAGCTGCGGACAAGCCTTCAGGTCATGTCGAACCAAAGAACATCCAAATCCCCCCCTTGACGGAGGAGCATTCAACGATCTAAGGTAGGGAAGTACATCGTTCTTCTCTGTTCTTCGAAGTGAGTAGCAAGCGTTCGACGGAGAGTGCGCTCCCAGAATTAATCTTGAGAATCGATACACGTGTGAAGCGATGCATGGCTCGACCGTTGGATTATGCTTAAGTCACCCAGTCCATACTATTCTTCAGAACGAAACATGGATAAATTTCACATAGCCCCTCCACTTTTGATTTTGCCATTTAGTACAATAAATGTCATTTAGAGTGTAAAATATCTAGGATAAATTACAATAATGCCCCTATTGATATATTACGTATCTATACGTACCGGCTCAACTCATATGGGGTCCCTACGTTAGTTGGGCAAATTGCACGCACAACTAACATGTTTCCCTTATTTGCTCTTATTCCCAATTTTTTATATTCAGCGTATAATTTTGAGGAAAAATTGTAGAGTAGACCAAAAAGTTTTGCATAATTGCAAATACTCTCTTTCTAAGCAAGCACATGTTTATATTTAGTGTGAAAAATTGTAGAGACACCCTTGGATTTTGTAAATTGCTTTCTGAAATGATTGAAATGTTTCCTTTATCTACTTCTTGGTCCCTGTCAGTACATACACTGGATTTTCTTGGGATTTTTGTTAAAAATGTCCTGTTTAATTTTTATTTTGCAAAAATTATTTAATATGCCTTGGATGATGTTCCTTATTTCTATGATTTTTCAATTTTATTTTAAGGCATTTATCTATTTATTAAAATTCAAATAATGACTTAAATTTCCCTATTTAACTTTGAAAATCATAAAAATATTAAAACTCCTCTAAAAATTCCAAAAATTCTATAATCTATATTATGTTATAGTTTCACTCCAGATCAAAAATCACATAAAATATAAATTGAAAAAAGTAAAAATTGCAAAATGGTCCAAAACTCATAAAAACCATAAAAAACAATTTAGAAATTAAAAATAAAACCATTTTAGATATTACAAGGCTCATTTATAATTTTTGAAATCCAAAAACTAATTATTGGATTAAAAAGTCTCTGTTTTGCATTTTATTATTATTTAAAAACCCATAAAAATATGTTAAAATATGAAAAAATCACTAAAACATTAGCAAAATATAAGAATACAAGAGAAATATTTTATTGTTTTTTAGGCTATTTATATTAATATTTATGTATGATATATTATAAATATCTATGCATGCGTATATATACTATATATTGTATATTATTATATACAACATTATTTATTAACTATTTTTTTCAAAAAGTTAAAAAAACTAAAAATTTACAAAAGGAAAAACCTAAAAATATAAAAACTTTTAAAAAGTCATCATGTATATGTGATTGTTTTCTTTATCTGCCTTTATATATATCTCTATATTTATCTATATTTTACTATATATGTATACAATTTATTTATACTTATAGATATATTATATATAATTAATTAAAGTACGAAAAATATAAATATAATTTTTTTAAACCCTTCGCAGGATTTTTTAAATCGATGATGTTTGGATGGAGGCTGCAGGAGTCTCTGTTTCTGACGAAATTTTAATAGAATGTGAGAGGGATATAATGATGAATATACAAATTTTTATTTTCCAAAAAAATTAAAAAATGAGGGAAAAATAGGGGTGGGAGTAGCCAAGTTGGCTACTCCTTGGGGGCAGCCCCATTTACATATATATATATATATATACATATATATATATATATATATATATATATATATGGAAAAGGGAAGCTACACCGGGGGTTGCAGCCAAGTAGCTACACTCGGGAATTTTTCTCATTGATTTTTTGATTTTTTCGAAGGAAACTTATGGGGTATTTACTTAGTTTATTGTGTGGAATATGTGTTTCAAATTTCTTACAAAACAAACACTCCTAGCATGCCCATCTAGATATGGTCAATTTCAATAATTCTGAAACCGTTAAAATGTGATAGCCTTTATGGAGAGGATAGAAATGTCGAATTTAGTTGAAATTGGTATGATACCATGGTGATATATAGTGGTTTAAATCCCCCTTGGTTTCATTTAAAAAACACAAAAAATCAATGAAAAAATGGCTGGGTGCAGCTTCCCCATATATATATATATATATATATATATATATATATATATGTATATGTATATTGTGAAACCCCCGAAATCCGAACAGGGACTAAAATGCAAAAATCCAGCCGAATCTGGGCTAAATTGCAAATCTGATTTTATTCCAGAATTCAAAAAATTTATTTGAGTAGTCCATTGCGTAGGGCTCGTCGATAGCTTTTCAACGAGTCCAGTAACGTTAAAATCCGATTCCGGGAGCCCGAGTTATGGCTATTTTAGCGATGAGGGGTCCAGGCCATATTCGGATCCGAATCCGAGTTTTGCCCTTAAACCCCAACACCCCTCTCGTCCAAAACACCCAAACCCTCCTCCTCTTTGATCAGCCCTCTTCCTCCCCCTTTTCCCCCTCACCGGAGCTCGCCGGAGCGTCACGAATCGACGATCCGAAGTCCAGATCGTATCGAAAAGGTCCGGCTCACCCCCGTGTGCGGTTTCCGTCGCGAACGAAGCGGCGTTCTTCACCGACGGAGAAATCGAGGTTCGAGTTTTCTTGAGGTACGATGTTCCCATCCTCTTGATGCGGATTCCATGCCTTTTCATCGAACATGTATGCTCCAAACTCGGTAGAGCCGTAGGATTTCTCATCGTATGCTGGGGTGAGGGTTGGTGTTGTTATTGAGCATTCTCTACCATCTCAAGCTATGAAAACCATGAGCTAACCAGGACTGTGATGTGTCTGATATGTTATGCCTAAATTCCATTTAAAGATGGGTATGGTCTTCCATCTAACCTAAGTAGATATGACTACTAAGGGCTTCCTTCGTTTCCCAGTTCACTTAGTCCAACAGAACCTGCTATGGAAATTTAATGCTCGACCAGCATTTCTGTCTAATTTAGTCTTGGACATGATCACATTAGATGATGCATCATATACACCAATAGGTACTTGCAAATGGAATATGCAACACCTCTATTCAAACCCCAGTATGAATCCTCGCAGCATGAAACCAAACTAAACTGCTAACTCTATCTAAAAGATCGTAAAGCAAAAAAAACGAGTAAACTTCTGGACGGAAACCAGTTCAGTTTCCAGAACTTGTGTGACATATTCATATTTATCACATCCCAATAAAGGGTGATGGGATGTTTGTACGGGTAAGGAATTCATCTGATAATGGCCTGATATGAAATCTGATTTTGAGACTCAAGCAAGGGATACATCAAATGGTTGATGCTCCAAGAGGAATAATGGACTGACATTGGATCAGGGTCGTTGATGGTGCTTGAGGTCAGGTTCTTGAAGCTCCAGAAATGCTAAAGTTCTGATGTTGGACCTGGTGTTGTTCAAATCTGGAATGTGGGTACATGCCTGTGGATTTCATGATGGATTCTCCTCCAAGCTCTAATATGATTCGATCCTCAAGAATCTGTCTAGGAACTAGGGGTTAGGCTGGTAATGACTGAGATGTCATTAGCTATAAACATCGTTCCCTTGTAAGTTCTTAATAACCATATCCGGCTTGAGCAGTTCTCGAGTGCACCAAAAGTTTTCAATAAGCTTTTATCCTTCCTGATAGATAGTAAATGGATGAAAAATGAAAGAAGAATGTGACGAAGCCAATGCCTGGAAGGATCATTAGTTTAACTTGAATTCAACCCACATCCACTGTCAACAGAAACTCTGATGGTCACCCCCTACATTTATTCGAATATCTACTAGTTGCCATCTTATCCCTTCTGTCCAGTTAGTGTGTTCTTTGATATGTCTTCGGTTATGTATATTGTGTTTAGAAGCAAGCTTTTAGAAGATGATCCCCTTTGTTTATTGTCAGAAGAGCTCAGGTGCTTGTAGTGAAGTTCTTATTTTCCTTTTTGAATATATTGCTTCATTCCAGACACAGTTGATACATTAAATGAAATGGTCTGTGAGGATTGTCTCCAGGATGTGGGGTCTGTATGACTTCCTGTACGTAAAGCAAGCATGGACAGAAACACATGTTGGACATAAAATCATAGGATATGAAAGGTTCTCTCCCATGGCCGTGATCATGCTAATTACATCTTCCAAAGTATCATCTGTACTTGTGGACTAAGCTATATTTGTACAATTAATGGCCCAATTAGAAAATGATCATGCCTTCTAGTCAATCTTGACTTCGCCCTTTCTAATGGGGGAGGAGCATAGCATTACAACATCAATCAGAAACTGAAATAATATCCATTCTTATTAAACTTTACGTTTCATGTCAAGCGTAGATGCATGTGGGTAGAGGAGTAGTTGCCGCCAAGGGAGGGGCATGCACCCTTGGGGCCCCGGGTAGAAGCCTAGACGACCGCGATCCCAACTGCTATTGTAGCTGCGATGGTTGGGGGACATGTTGCTTGGCACACCGAGGTGCTGATCTGACGATGTTGGCCTCAGCACTTGCGTGCTTTAGCCCGGTGCTCGAGCGCGGGCCAAGTAGTCATGATTGGTCGACTAGTGTTTCGCTTGTCACTTAGAGTTAACACTCGTGTACGGGCCAATGTAGGCTACATTGGTCGGTATTTCGAGTGGGAGCACTAAGAGAAGAGTTCCGGCAAATGTGGTTAATGAAGTTGGGAAAGGGATGTGAATCTCCTGTGCATAAGGAGGATTGGGCTAGTCGCGAAGATTTGCAGGTTGGAATCTACATTGTGAATCGGATATCAATTGTGAAATGGAGCTAAGTGGACGTGTTGGGAACTTAGTTAGGATGCAATGTACCCCACCGCATGTCTACGGAGGCACCCCATCCCTAGGGCATTCTTTTTGCCTTAGAATCATAGTGTGAGGTCTCATCCAGATCAAGACCACAGACTATCCACGAAGCTTGGTTACTCATATCCATATCTAATAACCATAATAAAAAATGTGATTCTTATGAGATCAGGTTACCTAGTTTCTTTTTCTTTCGCACACATTTAAATTATATCCTGCTTGTTGTTGTATAGCTTTGTTTAATTCGTATTGGACAACTTTGCTCATAACGTACCTACGTGTGGATCCGCAGGTTCGCTGCAGTAGCAACTTTATAGCCACCACTTTTTGTGCAGCTTCACGATTCCTTGTGGAACAGTTGGTAGTAGTTTTTACGGTCTTCTTTACTTGTAGTTTCTTTTGAGAGACATGACATGTAACGTATAATTGTGGACATCTATATTTATGCTTACATGTAATTTTTGTGGACATGGAAATGGATAATAGATTGTAATGGAGTTGGTGAATGGAAATACACGTGCTTGTGAACAGGTTGAAGGCAATGAAAAAATATATTTCATTTACATGTTGCAATGCAATGGATGGAAATGTAATGGACAATGGTATGTGATTATGAGCATGTTGAATGAGAAGCACAAGTTTTAAATTCTAATGTGCTGTGCTATTTTTCTTCTGCTTACCATGTATATTATTGGTATTCGAATGTGGAATGTATGTGCATGGATTGGTCTGCCGAGTACTCGGATCCTAGGGGCGTCACAGTTTGGTATCAGAGCAGTGGTACTCCATTCCATTCCAAGCATATCATTCCTCATTGGTGTTCGAATATTGGATAGTGTGAAAGTCTTCTGACCCAACACGAGTCCATAGGAGAATAACATGTTTACATCCATATCCATATGTCTCTCTTAAATCAAGCAACACTTCAAATGATGGAATCGAGTGCATCTCCGCCTTGAGAGTGTACTTATTTCTTTGCCAGGATGTGTAGGCTACCTCGCCTATGTAGTAGACTCAGCAGCACCTGACCAGATGATAGAGGATGTTAGAGTTGTGCAAAAGCTTCCTGATGTATTTCCATATGAATTACCTGGATTACCATCATTACGGGAGATAGAGTTTGAGATCACGTTAATCAGCCGATATCTATCTTTCCATACAGATTGACACAAGCTGAGCTTAAGGATCTCAAAGTACAGTTAGAGGAACTGTTGGAGAAGAGATTCATCCATCTCAGTACATCAACATGGGGAGCACCGTTCCTCTTTGTAAAGAAGAAGGATGAATCCTTGAGGTTATGTATAGACTATATGCAGTTGAACAAGAGAACGATCAAGAACCGTCACCCACTTCCCAGGATAGATTATCTATTTGACCAGTTGAAGGAGCAGTAGTGTTCTCTAAGATTGACCTATGGTTGGGATACCATCAGTTAAGGATCAAAGAGGTTGATGTAATGAAGTCTGCATTCTGCACTAGATATGGCCACTATGAGTTCTTGGCGATGCCATTTGGGCTTACAAATGCACCAGCCGCATTCATGGATTTGATGTTCTGGGTCTTCCGTCTGTACTTGGATAGATTTGTGATTGTGTTCATTGACGATGTTCTAGTCCACTCTCATAATTAATATGAGCATGAGCCTCATCTTCGTATCGTACTAGCGACGCTCCGAAAGCATCAGTTGTATGCTAAATAAATCAAGTGCGAGTTTTGGCTTTCTAAGGTGGCTTTTCTTGGCCATGTGGTCTTAAGGGCGGGGGTGTCAGTTGACCCCACTAAGATAGAGGCAGTAGTGTCTTGGGAGCGGCCCAAGACAGTTACAGAGATTCGCAGCTTCCTTGGTCTCATCGGGTACTACAGGAGGTTTGTTAGAGGGTTCTCTCAGCTGTCTCTACCCCTCACCCGGTTGATGCAGAAGGATGTCCCATTTGTTTCGAGCGATAAATGTGAGTTGAGCTTTCGAACGCTTAAGGAGCGATTGACTTCTGCGCCCACCCTCACCCTTCCTTCTAGTACTTTATATTTCACCATATACACGGATGCTTCCAAGGAGGGTTTGGATGCAGTGTTAATGCAACATGGACAGGTTGTGGCATATGCATCACGACAATTGAAGAATCATGAACACAACTACCCCACTCATGACTTGGAGTTGGAGGTCGTAGTCTTTGCATTAAAGATACGATGCCACTATTTGTATGGGGTAACATTTGAGATCTTCACAGACCACAAGAGCCTCATGTACATTTTTTATCAGAAGGAACTGAATATGATGCAAAGGCGGTGGATGAAACTGCTAAAGAATATGATTGTGCCATCTCCTACCATCCTGGTAAGGCGAATGTTATAGCAGACGCCTTGAGTAGGCGACCATACACTGAGGGTTCGGAAGCCTGGTTGCAGTCTTGGGATGTGCTCACTACACTTAGTGAGTGGCATCCATTTGAGGGCACATCCGATGCAGTGATAGTGCCAGCCAAGTATAGCAGCTTGTGGGACCGGATCGTTCAAGGGCAACAGACAGATCAGAGGATCCAAGATTTGTACCATAGATGCTTGAAGGAGGAATTCGACGGATTTCGAGTCCATGAATCCATCGTATGGAAGGGGGACCGTGTATGTGTCCCAGATGACAAGGAGTTGAGGAGAGAGATCCTGGATGAGGCGCATAGCTCGAGACTTTTCATACATCCAGGTGGAAGCAAGATGTACAGGAACCTCTGACAATAATTTTGGTGGGAAGACATGAAGAAGGGCATAGCTAAATATGTTAACAGATGTCTTACCTACCAGATGGTGAAGGCAGAACACTAGAGGCCTCTTGGTTTACTACAACCTCTTCCCTTCCCAATGTGGAAATGGGAGAGCATTTCCATGGATTTTGTCACATCATTGACGTACCTCTGGATGGCTTGATGTGATATGGGTCATCGTTGACCGGTTGACCAAGTCAGCCCATTTCATCCCGGTTAACATGACATATACACCAGTGCAACTAGCCAAGTTGTATGTTCAGCACATCATTTGGTTGCATGGGATACCCAAAGAAGTAGTGTCAGACAGAGATTTCCTTTTTACATCACACTACTGGGGAGAGTTCATGAGAACCTTGAGGACAGAGCTACATATGAGTTCAACCTACGATCCACAGACAGATGGGCAGTCTGAGAGGACCATTCAGACCTTGACGGATCTACTACGAGCCTGTGCGGTTGAGTGGAAGGGATCTTGGAAGGATCACCTCCCACTAGTTGAGTTCACATATAACAATAGCTACCATGCCAGTATAGGCATGGCACCTTTTGAGGCGTTGTACGGGAGGCGGTGCACCACTCCTTTATGTTGGCAGTAGGTGGGTGACAACGCCATGTTCACCCCACAGATCATTGAGGAGACCTCTAAGGTGGTGGATACTGTAAGAAGGAAATTACTGACTGCGTAGAGCCGTCAGAAGAGTTACGCCGACCATCGACGTAGGGACCTAGGTAGGTTATCCTAAATTCGCTCCCTAGTGGGTACAGTTCTTAGCCAATCCTGTGTGACTAAGTGTTTCTCATGATCACAGGTCGGAGACTTCGTGTTCTTATGTGTGTCCCCCAATGAGGGGTGTACAACGTTTCGCTGCAAAAGGCAAGCTAGCATCGCATTTTGTGGGGCCATTCGAGATTTTGGCCCGTATGGGGAAAGTAGCCTACAAGGTAGCCCTTCCCCACACCTCGAGGGCATCCATGACGTATTCCACGTGTCGAATCTTAGAAAGTACATCCGAGATCCTCGACACGTGATCAACTACGAGGACTTGACGGTGGAGACAAACCTATCCTTCCCAGAAGAGCCGGTGCAGATTTTGGACCACGCAGTCAAGAAGTTGAGACGGAAGGAGATCCCTTTGGTCAAGGTCTTGTGGTGAAGTCAAGACGTCGAGGAAGCGACGTGGCAACCTGAGACGGACATGAGGGAGAAATACCCTCAATTGTTCACAGGTACGGAACTGAAGCCGTAGTCGAGTTCTTTTGTGATTTTTATGGGCTTTGCTCTCTTTGAGACTTTTATGGGCTCATTCCTCGGAGAGGCTTGGACACAATAGGGTTCGGGCGTTGAAATCGACTAGAGTCATCCTAAGTCTCGGGGACGAGACTTCCTTTGAGATTTTTATGTTGTGAAACCCCCGAAATCCGAACAGGGACAAAAATGCAAAATCCAGCCGAATCTGGGCTAAATTGCAAATCTGCTTTTATTACAGTATTTAAAAAATTTATTTATAGTCCATTGCGTAGGGCTCGTCGATAGCTTTCCAATGAGTCCAAGAACGTTAAAATCTGATTTCGGGAGCCCGGGTTACGGCTATTTTAGCTATGAGGGGTCCAGGCCATATTCGGATCCGAACCCGGATCCGAATCCGAGTTTTGCCCTTAAACCCCAACACCCCTCTCGTCCAAAACGCCCAAAACCTCCTCCTCTTTGATCAGCCCTCTTCCTCCCCCCTTTCCCCCTCACCGGAGCTCGCCGGAGCGTCACGAATCGACGATCCGAAGTCCAGATCGTATCGAGAAGGTCCAGCTCACCCCCGTGTGCGGTTTCCGTCGCGAACGAAGCGGCGTTCTTCACTGACGGAGAAATCGAGGTTCGAGTTTTCTTGAGGTACGATGTTCCCATCCTCTTGTTGCGGATTCCATGCCTTTTCATCGAACATGTATGCTCCAAACTCGGTAGAGCCGTAGGATTTCTCATCGTATGCTGGGGTGAGAGTTGGTGTTGTTATTGAGCATTCTCTACCATCTCAAGCTATGAAAACCATGAGCTAACCAGGACTGTGATGTGTCTGATATGTTATGCCTAAATGCCATTTAAAGATGGGTATGGTCTTCCATCTAACCTAAGTAGATATGACTACTAAGGGCTTCCTTCGTTTCCCAGTTCACTTAGTCCAACAGAACCTGCTATGGAAATTTAATGCTCGACCAGCATTTCTGTCTAATTTAGTCTTGGACATGATCACATTAGATGATGCATCATATACACCAATAGGTACATGCAAATGGAGTATGCAACACCTCTATTCAAACCCCAGTATGAATCCTCGCAGCATGAAACCAAACTAAATTGCTAACTCTATCTAAAAGATCGTGAAGCAAAAAAAACGAGTAAACTTCTGGACGGAAACCAGTTCAGTTTCCAGAACTTGTGTGACATATGCATATTGATCACATCCCAATAAAGGGTGATGGGATGTTTGTACGGGTAAGGAATTCATCTGATAATGGCCTGATATGAAATCTGATTTTGAGACTCAAGCAAGGGATACATCAAATGGTTGATGCTCCAAGAGGAATAATAGACTGACATTGGATCAGGGTCGTTGATGGTGCTTGAGGTCAGGTTCTTGAAGCTCCAGAAACGCTAAAGTTCTGATGCTGGACCTGGTGTTGTTCAAATCTGGAATGTGGGTACATGCATGTGGATTTCATGATGGATTCTCCTCCAAGCTCTAATATGATTTGATCCTCAAGAATCTGTCTAGGAACTAGGGGTTAGGCTGCTAATGACTGAGATGTCATTAGCTATAAACATCGTTCCCTTGTAAGTTCTTAATAACCATATCCGGCTTGAGCAGTTCTCGAGTGCACCAAAAGTTTTCAATAAGCTTTTATCCTTCCTGATAGATAGTGAATGGATGAAAAATGAAAGAAGAATGTGAGGAAGCCAATGCCTGGAAGGATCATTAGTTTAACTTGAATTCAACCCACATCCACTGTCAACAGAAACTCTGATGGTCACCCCCTACATTTATTCGAATATCTACCAGTTGCCATCTTATCCCTTCTGTCCAGTTAGTGTGTTCTTTGATATGTCTTCGGCTATGTATATTGAGCTTAGAAGCAAGCTTTTAGAAGATGATCCCCTTTGTTTATTGTCAGAAGAGCTCAGGTGCTTGTAATGAAGTTCTTATTTTCCTTTTTGAATATATTGCTTCATTCCAGACACAGTTGATACATTAAATGAAATGGTCTGTGAGGATTGTCTCCAGGATGTGGGGTCTGTATGACTTCCTGTAGGTAAAGCAAGCATGGACAGAAACACATGTTGGAAAGAAAATCATAGGATAGGAAAGGTTCTCTCCCATGGCCGTGATCATGCTAATTATATTTTCCAAAGTATCGTATGTACTTGTGGACTAAGCTATATGTGTACAATTAATGGCCCAATTAGAAAATGATCATGACTTCTAGTCAATCTTGACTTCCCCCTTTCTAATGGGAGAGGAGCATAGCATTACAACATCAATCAGAAACTGAAATAATATTCATTCTTATTAAACTTTACGTTTCATGTCAAGCGTAGATGCATGTGGGTAGAAGAGTAGTTGCCGCCAAGGGAGGGGCATGCACCCTTGGGGCCCCGGGTAGAAGCCTAGACGCCCGCGATCCCAATTGCTATTGTAGCTGCGATGGTTGGGGGACATGTTGCTTGGCACACCGAGGTGCTGATCTGACGGTGTTGGCCTCAGCACTTGCGTGCTTTAGCCCGGTGCTCGAGTGCGGGCCAAGTAGTCATGATTGGTCGACTAGTGTTTCGCTTGTCACTTAGAGTTAACACTCGTGTACGGGCCAATGTAGGCCACATTGGTCGGTATTCCGAGTGGGAGCGCTAAGAGAAGAGTTCCGGGAAATGTGGTTAATGAAGTTGGGAAGGGAATGTGAATCTCCTGTGCATAAGGAGGATTGGGCTAGTCGCGAAGATTTGCGGGTTGGAATCTACATTGTGAATCGGATATCAATTGTGAAGTGGAGCTAAGTGGACGTGTTGGGAACTTAGTTAGGATGCCATGTACCCCACCGCATGCCTACGGAGGCACTCCAACCCTAAGGCATTCTTTTTGCCTTAGAGTCATAGTGTGAGGTCTCATCCAGACCAAGATCACAGACTATCCACGAAGCTTGGTTACTCATATCCATATCTAATAACCATAATAAAAAATGTGATTCTTATGAGATCAGGTTACCTAGTTTCTTTTTCTTTTGCACACATTTAAATTATATCCTGCTTGTTGTTGTATAGCTTTGTTTAATTCGTATTGGACAACTTTGCTCATAACGTACCTACGTGTGGATCCGCAGGTTCGCTGCAGTAGCAACTTTATAGCCACCACTTTTTGTGCAGCTTCACGATTCTTTGTGGAACAGTTGGTAGTAGTTTTTACGGTCTTCTTTACTTGTAGTTTCTTTTGAGAGACATGACATGTAACGTATAATTGTGGACATCTATATTTATGCTTACATGTAATTTTTGTGGACATGGAAATGGATAATAGATTGTAATGGAGTTGGTAAATGGAAATACACGTGCTTGTGAACATGTTGAAGGCAATGAAAAAATATATTTCATTTACATGTTGCAATGCAATGGATGGAAATGTAATGGACAACGGTATGTGATTATGAGCATGTTGAATGAGAAGCACAAGTTTTAAATTCTAATGTGCTGTGCTATTTTTCTCCTGCTTACCATGTATATTATTGGTATTCGAATGTGGAATGTATGTGCATGGATTGGTCTGCCGAGTACTCGGATCCTAGGGGCGTCACATATATATACTATATCATCATATCATCTACAAATTATAAAATACTCAAATTCTGCTCACTATTCCCAACTTCAATACAAACACTTTACAACAAGTACTCACTTTTTCAAATTTCAATACAATCATATCACAATAAGTACCAACTTTTTCAAATTCCAACACAATCACATCACACAAATCCTCCCAACTCTAAACCCACCAACCAAACATTAAAATACCAAAAAAGGTCACCCTCCCGCTGGTAACTCATGAACCAAACACACTCTAAGGGTTTGTTTGGCAGGAGAATAGGGATCAGAATACTCCCTTATTCCCTTCTTTCCTTATTCCTCATTATTCGCTCCCTTATTCTCCTTTTCTTATTTCCCTCTTCACTTATTCTTCTTTATTCACTCCCTTATTCTCATTAACATCTTCCCTTTTTCTCCTTATCCACTAATTTATAAACTTTATTCCTTATTCGCATGTGCCAATTGAATGGAGAATAACAGTTACGTACTTTTATTCTTCTTATTCTTATCATTCTAGCCCAACATGAATAGTGATAATTCTACTCCCTTATTCTTGCTTATTTCTGAGCTGAATACTCCAAGAGATGAATCAAGGTGAAATATGATAAAGCCATCGCCATAATTCACATATTTGAAAACATAATAAACATTCAGAACTCGTATGCAGTCAACGAGCATCAAGTCCCCATGTCGTGAAAAGAGGACACAAGAAGAGAGAGAGATATGTACCATGGAATAAACCAAGACAACCTGCTGACTGCAAACTACTGAAAGACATATGCGAAGGAACATTATCAATCCAGCGCTGTACATATCTGATTGTTTTGGATGTGGATTTTGAAATTTAATGATTGATAGATTGATCATCAAAGTCCAAAGCAGAGAGCAAGTCGATCCACTGTACTGTGAACCATATAACGAAGACACCGCGGAGGTGGTCTGCTGGCGTTTTCCTCCAGCAATGACAAAGAAAAGGGCAACTGAGATGCGCAGACACGGTCAAATGGTATGATAATTGACAAGATTACAAGACCAAACTTGTACAATCATGGTGAGGCCATACAACCCACCCCATTATTGTTCTCGTCCAACAAACCACAGGCACACACACATCTTGGATGGAGAGATCTTGAGGTGCTGATTCCATCATCTGCGACATCCAAAGCAGAGGAACCTCTGTGGGGTGACATGACTCGAGAGGCGCGCAAGTTGTGGGCACGTCAAATCCGTGCTCCATCATGCTTTTCCTCACCTTCTTTATTTGGTGGAGCCCCCATGCATGTAGTAGGATGAGGTCGTGTTTGGTATGTAGGTTTAAATGGGTTAAACTGGTAGCAAGTAACCTATTTTTGGGTTTTGCTTTTTGGATAGAGGGTTAAACTGGGGGTGGGGTGGGTTACAAGTGGGTTTATTGTGATATAATTATATTTAAGTTTGAAAAGTGAGTAGTTATTGTGATGTGATTGTATTGGAGTTTGAAAAAGTGAGTAGATGTGGAGTAGTTTATAATTTTTAGATGATACGATGATATAATATATTATTTTTTGATGGAATAGATGGAATAAAATTAATTTATTTAATATATTAAAAAAGGAAAATGTGAGACCCACTTGAAAAGAAAAAGAGTGGGGTAAAGGGGGGGGGGGTTTACCCCCTACCCGAACGACACCTACGTGTTTTATTGTCAGATTACCTTGAATAAACTACAAATTTAGAGGTAGGTATTCGATTGGTTTAGGTGGGTTTGCGTTATTCGGTTCGGGTTGAATTCGATTTAGGTTGAAAAAAAATGCAAACCCATCACCCAATCGACATACTTCGGATCAAGCTATTTGGGTCATTGGTTTGGACAGATTGGGTCGGGTTAAAACTAAATTAGTCAAATTGAAAGAAAATATGATTGTTACCACCTAATTATGTTGATCATCTTTCCTAAATTTTCTACACATATACTATTTCTTGTAATATAATGAAAGTTTTGATCACCTTTTTTTATATCGTGAATAAATTACATTATCAAATGACATCAAAACTTTCACTAAAAAAATATTGGTTAATTTCATAAACTTGATTTGATTTAACATAGTACTATATTATTAATCAATTATGAGATTGATTTGAAAATGAAATGAGGAGGTTAACGTGTAACATGTTTTTAGAGAGATTTTTCTAATAATATTATAGAGAGAGTTACATGAGACCCTTCAAATTCAAATACCATGTTATTCTAACTACACTTTCCAAATTTGAATTCAAATTTGAGTTAAGTGTGTTCTCTAATCCTTATTCCATTTTTGAATAGATCCGTTGAATGTAGATAATGTATTCTATCAATTTATTTCAATCCTAAATTAACGATTATCCTTATTCCAACTTTATTGTTAATGTAGTAGTTTAATTTGCATATCTTTGATTATATATATATTATATGTAAGTGTATATGTTTGTATGGATATATATATATATATATATGTGGTTATATATATATATATATATATATATATATATATATACACACAAATATATGGTTAGGTCGGGTGGATGTAAACCATGGGTCACCCTCATATATTGTTTGAGTTGAATGGGTATGTTTGGGGGTCACTATCAAATCCATCAACCAACCCAATATCCATATAAATAAAATGATTCCAGTTCGATTCGACCCGAAATCCAAATAACCCAATTCATTTAACCCATTTCAAATGATTCGGTTGGATTATGTTGGTTGACCCAAACAGTACCCACCCCTAGCTACATTCCTTTCTTTATCTCTATGTTCTTGGATCTCAAATTTAACCACAATTTTTTATTATAATATTTTTTAATGATGTTCAAAAAATTTATTATTAAAATATACGATAATTATTAAAAAATAATATAACATGTAATAACTATAACATCATATCACATTTATCATTTCAATATTCACCAACCCACCTAAACATTCAAACAATTATCACATTAAATTACTCTAATCCAATTCAGTTACCAAACATGCCTAACGAAATTACATACATTTCATCTAGATCGTACCCAGATTCTGCTGGCCACATTAAAATTTACAGTATACATCCTCTTCACTTTCCTATTGGTCGGTGTGACACATCTTGTTCCATTATGCAATAAAATTTAAAAATATGATTTTATAATAGCTTGGAACTAAAATTTACTTTTTAAGGAGAGAGACGATCTTTGAGGTCATGTTTGATGAACCCAACATTATAAATAATGCAAAATGCAAGGAAAGAACATACAGATCACCAACATATGAACAAAATTACAAAGATGAATCAAGCCAAAATTACGAAAACCACTAACTTGATCATTTATACACAAATATCACTAACTTGATGATGAATCTTGTATTTATCATATTAAAATCCATATGTTAATCTCCTTGATTAAATACTTCAATAAAATTCACCGATAATTCATTCTTATTATCTTGTATTATCTTGAATATAATTGTGTATAATTAAACCTATATTCTAACTCTATTTATTTTATTTAATTACTAATTTTTCTTATTTTTCTATCTTATTAAATACCCTAAAAATTAGGATAATATTGTTTATATCTGTTTTGACCTTCAAAAGAAATAAAAAATACAAAAAAATCTCAAAAATTTAAAGATGTGTTTTTATCCCATTAAAAATATCCTCCAAAAATACATTTTTGTACAAATGACCTCTTATGACTTTTTTCCAATATGAAACTTGTAGATCTTCGAATTTCATGATTTTGGTCTTGTTATGAAGATATTTGAAAATAGAATACATTAAAAGTGAGTAGACCAAAATCATACACTGTATGATGAGGATATGCACATTTTAGTCTGTCAGATGTGAAATTAATATTTGGGTTTATTTAACACTTATTCGAGTTAACAATTTTTTTTGTATTTTTCTTTTGTTCTAGTTAGTAATATCTACAAAATAAAGGTGGTTTTAGGACAATCGGAGTTAGGATGAATTAATTAAAAACTCGAGAAGTTAGCTTCTTTTTAGGCCAACTTACACATTATGCAATTATGCATGATGAAATGTGAATATTATTTAAACATGTATAAAGGCTAATGATGATATATTAATGAATAAATGCATATGGATTTTGGGGAACAGAGCTTATTGACCAAGTTTAACATGATGAATACGAGGTTCATGAATGACTTAGTTGGATAAATCCCTGACCGTGCATGTGAATTTTCAAGGCTCAATGCAAAGAAGACCCTTAATTTGATTGATCCTAAAATTCTGGTCTCAACCATGCTTTAATCAAAAGGAATCTAATATCTCTATTTATCAGACTCTCTATTATACATAATTTATAAGGATATGACTTTTAGTGTACTGCATTCATGAGAGTCGAGTCAAGATGTCACTGAAGTTCCCAGATCAAGAGACTCACCTCTAGACATAATCCGGAACACTGGAGAATAAGTCGGTTCTTGCAATCAATGCACCATCTCATTAGTTTGTTAGACTTGAAAGTGTAGATGGATGGCTGGAGGGCATAGGATTGTGTATATTTTTCTCTCCCTCACATTAGAACAAGGAGCCTCTCGAGTGTCTTGTTACTGAACAGAAGTATATTTTTTTTGTTGATCAATGTATCCGTCAAGAGAATTCAGAATCATCTGCACTTGTTTTTCTGGGAGTATACCGGGGTGCGTCTCTTTTGAGTATCTAAGATACCTTCGACACCCAGACTTTTATCATTATAAGATGCCAAACACTTTTATGGTGTTATCCCATCTCCTTGGTCCTATCAACATTTTGTCAATGTGGACACATTGGAAATGTTTAGGAGTACTCGCCATTTGGTGGAAGCTCTTTTGAATTTGATTTATAAGGATAGAGCTTTTCTTTGAATATTTCCTTCTTTTCTTTTCTTTTTGGCTAGCTCCATTGTCTTTACCAAATGTTGGCACACACTGATCAACAATGTAATTATTTTTCATCACATCCTGAAACATAGGTAAATATCAAACGATAACAAATGAACGTGTTCACATACTAGCTAGGATTTTGCTAACACTCAAGTTTCTTGAATCCTCATTAACTTCATCCCATCCTCGAGCATCATTAGATAGAGTCTAGACTCAAATCTCTCGTCCTACATACTCAAGTGATAACTCAACTCATCTCATCAATCATGCAGTTGTGAATATGTTGTGCTAATCATATTCTTTAGAGCGTAGAGATGAAGAGTGCAATATAGCACTCAAATCTTTCAAACTAGGGAAGTGTGGATTATTAAGTTTCCAAAACCCTAATGACTAAGGCTGGTTAGCTCAGCTTCTCAAGATCTTAGAAATCCCGTGTCTTCAAAACCTCAAGCCTTGAGTTATAGAGAATGTGTCAAGAATATACCAACCAAAGAATGCATGAGATATTTGATGAAATGCAAGATCATGAGTGTTTTTTTGAGAAACATGTATTATCTATAGAAATAATTTAGTATTATATACATAATATACACTACTTGTATGCATCCCCGATGTTAGATGAAAACAATTAAAGTGCTAAGTATTAAGTTGAATATATACAAACACACACCCCTATACTTAGTTTGTGCTATGTCCTCATGACAGAAAGTGAAATGCGACAAAGCTCGTACTAAATATTGTTGAGTAAAAAAGAATAGAAGTGATGTATAAACAATGGCACCAATCCCCCTATACTTAGGCTCAAGTCAACCTAAGCATGAGAAGTAATCACAAGTGTGGGATCGAGGAGATGAACAGAGTGATGGATACATAGAAGAGTGATGGAATTTTAATGGAAGAGGTGTTTCATCTGGGCCGTTTGAGTCTTTCGTCTAATATGGTGTCCTGAGTGAAGGAGATATGCTCTACTTGCACTAATTGGTCGCTTGATTTGACAAAATGTTTAAGCAGCTGACCATTGACTATAGAAATTTATGTGTTGTATGAGCTCTCTAAGATCTCAACACTTTTGTTATTGTGCACCTCTCTCATGATAAAGGGCCACGTCCAATTGGATTTCAGTTGCCCATGGAAAATTTTCAATCTTGCATTAACCATGCTTTCTTTCCTGGGACAAAGGTATTTGTTCAGATGTTCTTGTCATGCCATTTTTTCACTCTGTCCTTGTATATGGTGCTATTTTGTTGGCATGATTTAGTATTTCGGATAGTGCACTCAAATCCACATCTTTGTTCTTCTTCCCTTAGTGATAGTTCCAATTGATCTTTTAATTGTCCATTCTGATTTATGCATGAGTTCTGCAGGTAAATGATACGACTTTCCATATACCATTCAAAATAGGGAGGTTCCCAATGAAGTCCTGTAAGCCATCCAATAAGCCCATTGAACTTGTTTAGGAGTTGGGACTAGTTCTTCCTATGAGGGCGGACTGGCTTTGTAAAATTGCTTTCACCTCCCTATTTGACACCTCGACCATGTTATTGGATTGTGGATTGTATGGACTAGGGACACTGTGCTCGATGTCGTATTCCTTAGTCAACTTCTTTATCTCCCGATTGACAAAATGGCTGCCCCCATAAAATATTAATACCTTGGGATCCCAATCCTCGAAATAATATGATCTTTTAAAAACTTGCATGCAACCTTGTTGTTTGCCGCTCGAGTAGGGATAGCCACCACCCACCTAGATAAATAATCTACTGCAAGAAGAATATATTCAAGTCGTGGAGTGTTAGATGGATAATCCATTGTGTCATCAAAATTAAAGATTTTCCTCTTTAATAATATAAGTTGTCGTAGTATAGGAGGTAAATCTAGTTCAGCAAAGACCATACCTTCGAATATGTGGACATTATTTTACTTGACAAGTTTACCAATGTCTAACTCAGGGCACGAGCCTCTTTGTCTATTTATCAATTTTTTTTAGTAATGAGTGATTATTTCCATGTCTTTAGGTATTCGTACAGATGAACACGAAAATACATATTAAACAAGACTAAAAATGATGCATGTATTTTTTGTTGGATTTTTTAATTGAATTATATGATGATGCTTAACATAATTCAAGATTAAATACAATAGACAAGCAAGCAAAATAATATTTACAAATATTCCCTACAAAACATCAAGCTAATGAGCAAAGATTATGGTTCAAATTTAGAGTCACATTGAGCATCAAAATCAAGAACAAGTATCTATCAATGGTAGAGATTCATAGAGCATATGACACTTTATGTCATAAAAATTTATCACATTCAATTATGTGTGAAATCATTAATTAAAATATGCCATAAATTAGAGAATAAAATCTAGGGGTGCACATGGATCGGATAAAATCCGTAATCCGATCCAATCCGTTGTCATTAGATTGGATCGATTTGGATTTATAAGTTTAATGGTTTGGATCGGATTGGAATTTTACAAATCCGTTCATTTAAGGATTGGATCGGATTATTGTCAAATCCAATCCGATCCAATCCGTTAATCCGTTGATAAATAATAATATATACTAATTTATTTATTCTCAATAGAGCATATTATACATTACATTTTATTTGGAAGCTATGTGTAAATATCCAAGCTACTCTCTTTATATCTTAAACCTATTCCAATTCAAGTTTTACCACATACAACTTGTTGGAAAGCCCCTTATCCCACCTCACTAATTGTTTTAGAAAATAGTAATACCTACCCGCAATGCCCTTCAGACCCTTCCAATTTTTCAAACGAAACCCCCTTCTAAAAATAGTAATACATAAACCTAAACCCACTTGGGATCCATTCCAAACAAAACACTCACCCGTGCCACACACATCTCCAACCTCAAGTGTACACATATCTCCGTCAGATATCATCCTTGTCCTAACTATGCGTATGCGTAGCCAGATCTTCCTTGCGCACGCACAGTTAGACCTCATCCTCTGCTCTTCCAGACCTCCCTTATGTGTGTGTAGCCAGATCTCATCTCCAGCTGAATGTCATCTCGTCATCATCTATGTCCTCCTTGTCCCTAACTATACACACGTATAGCTAGACCTCCCTCGCGTATGGGCAGTCAGGAACCTTAAATACATCCCTCTCCACTATGCAGTCGACCACGGTTCTTGTCCCAAACCTCCCTCACGCACGATCATGCTTCCCACATCACGTAGCCAAGAAGGTTAGTTGCAAGTTAATTGTAGTTACTATTTGATATATACAAACTTTCAATTTTATTTAAAGTCGGTGTGATTATTCTATGATTTCTAAGGATCGCAAGTATGCTCTTTTTATTTAGTTATACAATGAATGTTTGTAATAAATCCATAACAAGAATATATGTTTTTGCTTTAAAAAAATTGAGTCAAATTGCTTTCCAAAATTAACTATTCTTTTCTTTACATTTATCCATAATCTCAATTTTAGATCCACGAATCGAACGTCGAGGTCGACTATACTACAAACTTCATCATATATTAGGTGAGCATTAAAACATCCAAACCAATCCGATCCAACCCGGAATCCGTTGGATTGGATTGGATTGGATTTGCATGTTTAATGGATTGGATTGGACTGGAAAATAAAAAATCAGTTATGTGTGGATTGGACACAGATTAAGCCAAAATCGGATCTAATCTGATCCATGTTCACCCCTAATAAAATCTGCATCAAAATGAAACTTAAATCATGCAATTTGGATCTAATATGCTCAAGATATGAAGTAAAAACTGCAAGGATATAAATGTAATAAAAATGCATAAAAAATAAATGATAAAAATTGCAAATTCATCCATGGAGGGACACATTTACAAATACCAAAAATTGGTAGGGTCTTTATGCAAATTTTCGTGAAGCACGTGGACCATTTTGTAGTTATAACACGATGAGTATTCTTTCAAAATGTACAAGCGCGTACGTGAGTCATGTAAAGCCTTGAACTTGGCATATCTTAGATCCTATATAATAAGATCCGGCTCGTCAAGAGGAAGCCAACGAAATTCGTGTGAATCGGACTTCATTTCGATTTGTTACGAATTTCGGAAGAAAGAGAAGTAAGGAAGGTTAAGACGTCATTAACCCATAATAATTGTCATTAAGATAAATTAAACATGATTAAAGAAACTAATGGTGGATTAAAAAACGTTAATGATCATTAGCAAACACTAATCAATACTTAGCAAAAGTTAAGCATAAGCCGTGAAAGATAAATCACGATTAGGGAAAGTTAATCACAATTAGTGTTAATTAAGCGTCATTAGAGAATCTAGAATCCTCTAGAATGTTCTAACTTAAGCCCCAAGTTTGGATTGGCCAAAACCATGGGCCAAAACCATGGGCCACTAAACCATGATTAAGGTATAAACCATGGTTTTCTAACCGAGGTTAGTGGTTTTTTGGATCCTATAAATAGACCCCCCTACCCATTCATTCTCTACGATTTCCACTACCACCACCATCACCCCAAGGGCTAGGGTCGAGAGGTCGGGAGAAGGAGTGAGAGGCAAGGAAGGAGCGCAATCGAAGCGCTGCCGAGAGAACGATGAGGAGAAATGTATGATCCTCTCTTAGTTTGCTTCGTAAGCTAGGCTTTCAATTCATCCTCTTGTTCTTCCAAGTTTTGTTCTTGATTCATCTTTCTTTCCAATTCGTTTCCTGTTGTAGTTCAAGGAGAAATCTGTGTAATACCCTACTAAGGTGCATGCGGCTATGCACGTCAGTGAATGCTGTAATTCTTACACATTCACTCACCTAAGATGCGTGGTGTCTACCGATTCTTCATCTCTTGTTGTTTGAGTATATTCTCTCAGTTTCGTTATTATTTTCCTCTCGATTGATTTTATAGAGGAAGCTCTTTTCATTTTTTTTGAAATATGTCTCGATATAAGGGAAACTCTGCCGAAATTTTTCGAGAAATATGTCCCAATATAAGGGGAAACTCTGTCGAAATTTTCCTAGAAATTTTCCTATATGGGAAGCTCTGCTGAAATTTCAAGAGAAAATATGTTCTTGGCGTTCTTCTTGTTCTCCGTGTTCTTTGCGTTCTTTGTGTTCTTCATTCGTTCTTCGCGTTCTTGACACGTTCTTACTATTTTTGAAACGAAACGAAATTCGATCTTTTCAGGAGCCTTAAAACATCCTTTCTAAAAATGAAACACGATAAAGCCTTGCATACGAGAGAGAGATCTTGATTAGGTAACTAAATCCTTCCTTTTGCTGTTGGGTTTTCAAACGAGATTATTGAAATTCTTGATTTTATGTTCTATGCTGTAAAGAACCCTAATTTTGGTTATTTTTGAAAAAGTCTGAATAGTTGCTTTGTGATTCCCACTAAAATAAGGTTTAAGCATCAAATCGATGCGGTGGCTTCGAAAGTTAGGGTTTGGGAGTTAAAATAGGCATAAATAAAATAGGCATAAATACAAGTATATATGCATATGAATAATACATACGTGATTATATACTAAGATTGCTGATTATGCAAATCGAAGACTTAACGAAAGAACCAGATCAAGGGAATTGATGTGGTTTGAGTTGGATCATGAAAAGGATTGTGTATCACGTTAAGGATGATTGAGAGTAGAACTAATGGTCAGGCATGCAACCTGTAGATTTGTCGGAAGGAACCCGTATTGACGTTTCCCTACTTAGGTGGTACACGATTGCCCTATTATGTTAAGTGCACACGAAATGAATGTCTTGCAACGCGTGGTACCGGGAGCCAATATCTTCGTGTTAAATGACGGAAGATGTAGTCATGTCATGTGGTGGCACGGATGGTTCAATAGCGGCTGGGTCACGATAATATGTATTTAAAGACGCTAGGTTATATGATTAAATGTTAGCCTGAGGTTTTAAGCAACCAAGTCCTCGAGGACGGTGTGGTCATTTGTTTTCCAGGCTAAGGGTTTGAAATCCTTTTTAATAAAAGAAAAAGAAATTGTTAGGGTTGTATTGGAGGATTGGTTGAGGCGACATGTGGTGGCATAAGCTTACCAAGATCAATATAATCTCTAATCCCGAAGTGTCTACATCTTCGGAGTCCAAGAATGGTGGGGTTCCCCTGGACTAATCCCTGATGTGGAATAGAAAGGAATAGGACTTAAATAAATGAGAAGGAATATAGCTTTTAATGACAACATGTTTTGCAAATTTACACAATTTGTTTGTTTTTCTCTTCTTCGTTACTTAGAATTCGCTAATTTTTATGCTATGATTTATGGAAAATCCAACAGGTGTGGGTGAGCCATCGCAAGGACCTTAGTAGACATCCAGCTAACCACAGTAGCTTTACTTTGTAAGGTAGTTAGTAATTTTTTGTATATTTTCCTTTCAAGCTGATGTACATCTAAATGGTTATGGTGGGACAATGTATCATCTGAAGTTTATTTTGTTATTAGAAAAGTGTTGAAATACTTTCTTCTGAATATACTTTTTTTGCAGTCTGTTTCTGAATGTTAGTTGTGATTGAATAAATTATTGCTGAGTAACCAGATCCGGTTACAGGAGGATCCGACGGCCCGGAATTGGGGTCGTGAAAGATTGATATCAGAGCAAGGTTACTCCAGTAATTTATTTAGTAATTGACAACTATGAATGGTATTCGGAAACTAAGGTTGCTTTGATCTTAATAACTAATTGCAGTACCAGTCACAAGTCATTGTCCCTTATGTACATCATGCTAAGAGAGATAAGATCTGACCTTTGACCTTGACTCATCCCAGGATCATGGCAGACCAAGATGTGTCTAGGAAATTAACAGCTATGATGGCAATGCTCCAAGACATGGGGCAAAGGCAGCAAGCATTGGAGGAGAGGTTCAATGCACAAGCTGAGAGATCCGAGGTATCTAAGCCTACGGATGCTAGGATTAAAGGTTCTATCTATCTTTCTGAGGAAGAATCTAGTTACCATCCTTCAACTGAGTCTGCTCCTACCCCAACTGAAGGAGCAATGGAGAAGGCCCTTCTTACACACCAAACATTACTAGATAATTATCAAAAGGGAAAAATTCATCGATTAAAAGATGTAGAGACACATGTCAAGGCTGAATTATGGATCTATGACGTTAGTAGGATGTTGAGGATAATCCATGCACCAGCTGACACTTGGGTGCACTTTACTGATTACTCCCTAGCATATTACGCACGATGATGGTGGAGAGCAATTTCCAATAAATTAGCAGATCCTGTTCCATGGGATCTCTTTGAAGATAGGTTCCGAGCTTACTTATGTCCCTCTCATTGAGAAGAATTAAAGAGGAGAGAGTTGGCTTCTTTGAACCAGGGTTCTGAGACCGTACGAGCTGAGCTACTACATTACTCACCATCTCTAGAAGCTTCACCACAAGAGTGTCTTACAAAATTTGTTAGCAGTCTTTAAGGAGATCTGCGAGAAAAGCTTGCTGGTTTTAGAGCTACAACCATAGATGAAGCAATGGACATCGCCTCTCATATTGAGATGGAGAGGGATGAAAACCGTCAAATAAGAAGTTTCCACTTTAATGGTAGACCATCCAAATGCAAGGCACATTATAACCGTAGAGATTGTCGCTATCATCCAGCTGGTTCTAGTATAATCTCACTACAGACCTTGGGTCAGGAATTTTCAGGAAGAGGGGGTTTCTCTAGACCTCCATTATACCTCGGTACTCAGCACCAGGAACTCGTACCTCTATAGTTGGGACTTCAGCTCAGACAAGAATGCGTGCATATTATCACTGTCATCAAGAAGGTCACATTAGAAATGACTATCCGCAATTGAGAGGTTTAGGATTTAAACCAACCCCAATTAACAGTATAACACCCACTCCGACCAATGTAGCAACACGCGAAGGAAGACAGGGTAGAGGTCGTGGCTCACAAGGAGTGCCTCCAACACAGCAACCACCACAAAGTGTTACGGGTTCTATCTTGCCTATTTCTAATGGTCAGCTCAATGCAATTACTGAAGAACAAGCCTACAATTCAGGCATGGTCGTACGAGGTACTATTACTATTCATGGCTTCTCAGTACATGCCTTATTTGATTCTGGTGCTTCACATTCATTTATTGCTCGACGGTTAGTACCCACTTTGGGTAAGGTACCAGTAGAAGCACAAAAATCCTATCTGATCAAGGGACCAGGAGGACAAGTTTTTATAATCCGAGAAATCCTAGATGATTGTGTAGTACTGATAGCAGGACATCAGTTACCTGTTTCTCTATTACCTATTGAAATGGATGACTTTGATCTCATTCTTGGGATGGATTTCTAGAAAGGCATCATGCATACCTTGATTGTTTCCGGAAGACAGTAACTTTTCACATTCCTAACTCAATAGAGTTCCAATTTATTGGACAGACATTCAGTGATGATATCAAGTACATATCTACTTTAAAGGCTCAACAACTGCTAGAACAATGGTGCCAAGGCTATTCAGCTTATGTATCCACTACATCAGGGTCAGAAAGAATGATAGAAGATGTGCCTATAGTGTGTGAGTTTCCTAATGTATTTCCAGAGGAACTACCTGGATTACCACATGAGCGAGAGATTGAATCTGAAATCTCTCTTATACCTGATACTCAACGTATCTCTAACCCTCCATATAGGATGGCACCAACTAAGTTACGAGAGTGAAAGGTACAATTGCAAGAACTGTTAGATAAAGGATTCATTCGTCCTAGTACTTCACCATGGGGTGCACCTGTTTATTTGTCTATAAAAAGGATGGGTCAATGCGGTTTTGCATTGACTATAGACAACTAAACAAGAGGACAATAAAGAATAAGTATCCACTACCAAGAATATATGGTCTCTTTGATCAGTTACAGGGTTCAACTGTGTATTCCAAGATTGATTTAAGATCTGGATACCATTAGTTGAAAATTAATGATACGGATATTCCCAAGACAACTTTTCGAACTAGATATGGGCATTATGAATTCTTAGTTATGCCTTTTGGACTAACAAATGCTCCAACAGCCTTCATAGATCTCATTAATAGAGTATTCAAGGAATTCTTAGATCACTTTTAGTAGTCTTTATTGATGATGTGCTTATTTACTCCAAGGATAAATATCCGCATGAACACTATCTCAGGCAGGAACTTGAAACTCTAAGGAAGAACAAACTGTATGCTAAATATAGCCAATGTGACTTCTTGGCTATCTGAAGTATCTTTCTTAGGCCATGTTATTTCTGGGGAAGGTATATCAGTTGATCCTACAATGGTAAGTGATGATGAGTTGGGAACGCTCGAAGACTGTCACAGAAATACGATCTTTTCTGGGTTTAGTTGGATATTATAGAAGATTCGTGAAGGACTTTTCACAAATAGCATTGACAATGACTAGACTAACTCAAAAGGAAGTCCCATTCCTATGGTCTGATACATGTGAAGCTAGTTTTCAGACACTGAAAGAATGCTTAATATCTGGACCAATCCATACTCTACCCTCTAGTAGTGAGGAGTTTACAGTGTACACTGATGCATCTAAAGAAGGACCTGGGGCAATTCTTATGAAATATGGTAAGTTAGTTGCGTATGCATCATGACAGTTGAGGACACATGAAACAAACTACCCAACACATGACCTTGAATTAGCTGCTGTAGTTTTTTCTTTAAAGATATGGAGACATTACCTCTATGGTATTACTTTTGAAATATTCAGTGATCGTAAAATCTTGAAATATCTATTTGATCAGAAGGAACTCAATGTGAGACAGAGACAGTGGCTAGAGTTGTTGAAAGACTATGATTGCACTATCTCCTACCACCCTGGTAAGGGGAATGTCGTAGGAGATGCTCTTAGCAAAAGAACCTATTCACCTGTGTTGGTGAGTGCTATCCACTTATGGGGTTTACTATCAACGTTAAGTGAATGGAAACCATTTGATAGTAGTGTTGATACTATAACTATTCCTTACCAATACAAACCAGGGATCTGGGATAGAATAAAGAAAGGACAGGAGGATGATCCAGTCCTTAAAGACCTCAGACAACAACTTGAGAAGAATGAGATAGAGGGATTCTAGATACAAGATGGGTTACTGTATAACCATCACAGAGTTTGTGTACCAAACACACCTGAATTAAGGAAAGACATCTTACATGAAGCGCACTGCTCAAGATTATCTATTCATCTAGGAATTACAAAGATGTATAAGGATCTTCATTCATACTTTTGGTGGCCGGGAATGAAGAAAGATGTTGCTGAGTTTGTGAATTCATGTTTCACTTTCCAGTAGGTAAATGCTTCACACCAAAAACCACCAGGATTATTGCAACCCCTCCCTATAACTGAATGGAAATGGGAAAGCATTTCCATGGACTTCGATACTGGCTTACCTCAGACGACTGGTAGTAAAGATAGTATCTGGGTTATAATAGATCGTCTGACAAAGGTAGCACACTTTATTCCGATAAGCTTATCTTTCACTCCAGACCAAATTGCTGAATTATATATTACACATGTGATTCGCCTCCATGGTATCCCAAAGGAAGTAGTTTCTGATCGAGATTCACGATTCACCTCACACTATTGGGAGAACTTCATGAAAGCCTTAGATACATAACTATTCTTGAGTACAACATATTATCCACAAACAGATGGTCAGTCTGAACGCACGATTCAGACACTAGAGGATATGCTACGAGCGTGTACCTTACAATGGAAGGGATCATGGATTAAACATTTACCTATTGCAGAATTCACATACAACAACAGTTACCATACAAGTATTGGCATAGCACCATTTGAAGGACTTTATGGACGTAGGTGTACTACTCCTTTATGTTGGCAAGAGGTCGGGAGAAAGAATCTTTATGATTCAGATACACTGCAAGAGACACATGAAGCTGTAGATCTTGCTCGAAAAAGATTATTGACTACTCAAAGCCACCAGAAAAGTTATAGTGATACTAGGCAAAGAGACCTTGAGTTTGAGGTAGGTGACTTTGTATTTCTCAAAGTATCACCTATGAAGGTAATTCAGAGGTTCGGTGTGCATGGGAAGTTAGTACCCAGGTTCGTGGGTCCCTTTGAAATTATTCAACGCATTGGAAAAGTGGCATAGAGACTTGCACTTCCTCCACATTTTCGGCAGTACATGATGTTTTTCACGTATCCAATCTAAGAAAGTTAAGTTAAGGATCCAGAGCATACGATAATTTATGATGATTTACATGTTGAGCCAGACTTGACATACCAAGAGATACCTGTGCAAATACTTGACAGGGATATTAAGAAGTTGAGAAACAAAGAGGTGCCTCTAGTTAAAGTATTGTGGCGGAATCAAGAGTTTGAAGAAGCCACATGGGAACCTGAGACGGAAATGAGAGAGAAATACCCCTACTTGTTTGAGTAATAATACTAGGTGTTGTATATCTTCTTTATAAATGAAATGGCGTTCATTCTCTTTACGGTTGTTATGCCTGCATTTCTAGTCTCGAGGATGAGACTTCCTTTAAGGTTGTTATAATTGTAAAACCTTGAACTTGGTATATCTTGGATCCTATACAATAAGATCCGGCTCATCAAGAGGAAACCAACGGAATTTGTTTCGTGTGAATCTGACTTCGTTTCGATTTGTTATGAATTTCGGAAGAAAGAGAAGTAAGGAGGATTAAGACGTCCTTAACCCATAACGACTGTCATTAAGACTAATTAAACATGATTAAAGAAACTAATGATGGATTAAAAACTTCTAATGATCATTAGCAAACACTAATCAATAGTTAGCAAAAGATAAGCACAAATCGCGAAAGATAAATCACGATTAGTGAAAGTTAATCACAATTAATGTTAATTAAGCGTCATTAGCGAATCTAGAATCCTCTAGAATGTTCTAACTTAAGCCCCAAGTGTGGGATAAGTTTTGACCAAAATCAAGGGCCAAAACCATGGGCCACTAAATCACGGTTAAGGTACAAATCATGTTTTCTAACCATGGTTAGTGATTTTCTAGAGCCTATAAATAGACCCCCCTATCCATTCATTCTCTACGATTTCCACTACCACCATCACCCCAAGGGCTAGGATAGAGAGGTCGGGAGGAGGAATGGGAGGCGAGGAATGAGCACTAGCAAAGCGCTGCCGGGAGAACGATGAGGAGAAAGGTATGATCCTCTCTTAGTTTGCTTCGTAAGCTAGGCTTTCAATTCATCCTCTTGTTCTTCCAAGTTTTGTTCTTAATTCATCTTTTTTTACTATTCGTTTCCTGTTGAGGTTCGAGGAGAAATCTGTGTAATACCCTACTTAGGTGCGGACGGCTATGCACGTTAGTGAACCCTGTGATTCGTCACACATTCACTCACCTAAGATGTGTGGTGTCTATCGATTCTTCATCTTTTGCTATTTGAGTACATTCTCTCAGTTTCGTTGTTATTTTTGTCTCGATTGATTTTATAGAGGAAACTCTTCTCGTTTTTATTTTGAAATATGTCCCTATATAAGGGGCAACTCTGCCGAAATTTTACAAGAAATATGTCCCGATATAAGGAGAAACTCTGTCGAAATTTTCCTAGAAATATCACCCCTTATAAGGTGGAGCTCTGCTGAAATTTCAAGAGAAAATATGTTCTTGGCATTCTTCTTGTTCTTCGTGTTCTTCGTGTTCTTGACACGTTCTTAGTGTTTTTTAAACGAAAATGAAATTCAATCTTTTCAAGAGCCTTAAAACTTCCTCTCTAAAAATGAAACACAATAAAGCCTTGCATACACGAGAGAGAGCTCGATTAGGTAACGAAATCCTTCCTTTTGCTGTTGGGTTTTCAAACAAGATTATTGAAATTCTTGATTTTATGTTCTATGCTATAAAGAACCCTAATTTTGGCTATTTTTGATAAAAGTTTGAACAATTGCTTTGTGATTCCCACTAAAATAAGGTTTAAGCATCAAATCAATGCAGTTTCCTTGAAAGTTAGGGTTTGGGAGTTAAAATAGACATAAATACGAGTATATATGCATATGAATAATATATATATATATATATGACTATATACTAAGTATTGTTGATTATGCAAATAGAAGACTTAACGAAAGAATTACATCATGGGAATTGATGTGGTTTGAGTTGGATCCTGAAAAGGATCGTGTGTCTGGGAGTAGAACTACAGGTCGGGCATGCAACCTGTAGGTTTGTCGGACATAATATGTAGTTGTGCCATGTGGAGGCACGGGTGGTTCAATAGCGGTCGGGTCACGATAATATGTATTTAAAGCCGCTAGGTTATATGATTAAATGTTAGCCTGTGATTTTAAGCAACCGAGTTCTAGAGTATGGTGTGCTCATTTCTTTTCCAGGATGAGTATTTGAGACCCTGTTTAATAAAAGAAAAAAAAATTGTCGGGGTAGTATTAGAGGATTGGTTGAAGCGACGTGCGACAGCATAAACTTACTAAGATCAACACAATCTCTAATCCCGAAGTGTCTACAGCTTCAGAGTCCAAGAATGACGGGTTCCCCTGGATTAATCCCTGATGTGGAATAGAAAGGAATAGGACTTAAATTAATGAGAAGGAATAACTTTTAATGACAACATGTTTTGCAAAATTACAAAATTTGTTTGCTTTTCTCTTCTTCCTTACTTAGCATTCGCTAATTTTTATCCTATGATTTATGGAAAACCCAACAGGTATGGGTGAGCCATCGCAAGGACCTTAGTAGACATCCAGCCAGTCACAGTAGCTTTACTTTGTAAGGTAGTTAGTAATCTTTTGTATATTTTTCTTTCAAGCTGATGTACATGTATATGGTTATGGTGGGACAATGTATCACCTGAAGTTTATTTTGTGAATAGAAAAGTGTTGAAATATTTTCTTCTGAATATACTTTATTTCCAGTTTGTTTTTGATTGTTAGTTGTGATTATTGAATAAATTATGGCTGAGTAACCAGATCCAGTTATGGGAGGATCCGATGACCCGGAATTGGGGTTGTGAAAAGTCATGCGCGTCTGAACCTCATTGTAATTCTGGAAAGCTTCAAGGTTCTTTCTACAAAATACCCAAATCCTCATGTGCCCCGCACACGAGCGATCTAGGTTCGCTTAAGTGCAACTTTGGGTGACATACAACGGCTGCTGGTGGCTTCAGGCAGGTGGTTCGGTGCACCCAAACCTACAGATCTGGAGGGAGCAACATGGTTCCACTTGGGCTGTTGGATGGACGTCGAGAGGAACCATCCAATGACACTTGTACTTCATCTTTTACCCGAGGAGGGGCAGCTTAAACAAAACTCATCGAACTAGTCAGAGCCCCTCTGTACTCCTCCGTTCTCGTAGAAGGTCGTCGGAGGTTTGCGGGCATCAGACGAGGACGACTGACGGAAGGCGAAGTCACGAGGGTAGCTGTAGTGGCGAGAGACGTCGCCTCAACATAGATGGAGGTCGATATCAGAGAGGTGATGTAAATTCCTGCCATTAAGTACCTATAGGGGTCAGTATAGTCGAAGCATGGTGTATGTGGTTATAGAGAATGAAGTAGAGGTCTGTGGGTGTGGATGAGCACATGACCGATGTCATCATCTCCGGCGATGCAGAGATGAAGTTGGGTGATGGTGATGGAGGTTCCGAAGAATGGATATAGCGAGCAGAGGTGGTGTCGAGGGTGAGGGTGACATGTTGAAGCTCGTGAGGTGGTCAGGATATGACGATAGGTGAGTGTGTGCATCACAAAATTAAGAGAAAAAAACTAGGGGGAGGAAGTTACCTAATCAGAGGTGTATCTAAGGTGGAGGAGGTGGTCTGTGTTCAGGGTCTTTTCGAACCTCCGGTCATTGCTCAACATGTCCAACCGGTCCAGGGGCTCTACGGTGCGTAGGGAGGCCGCTACATGGTCGGAGGGCCATGGATCGCACCAGAGCAGGGAGAGGGCATGATGGCCCTTCTCTGACCTCCTCTGTCACAAGGATGCAGATGAGGGCTAGGTCTTGTGCTCATAGTTGGTGGATAAGGGAGGAACACGGTGACGGGGATCGCTTTATAATGTAGCTCCAGTAGTTAAGTGTGACGTGAGGTGGGTTTGTAACAGTGGTTTGATGAGGGAATAATGGAGGTGCACTGATGGTGGTAGTCGTACGACAATGGAAGAAATTATGGCTACGGTGGGGTGGTGTTAGGTGGCAGTAAGATGTAGTCATGTCGGAGCTAAATTAGGAAGGGGGAGTAGCGCGAACAGGCATATCAAACAACGGAGGGGAAGGTATTGAGGAGGAAGACGAAATCATAGTAGTTGGATCTCGTGATCCAACGACTAAGATTAGGGCACGAGTGGATGCACCATACCAGATCCTTAGGATCTGATCTAGTGATGAAGGTTGAGGCGGAAGCGAGTGGTTGGATCTAATCAGAGGTTTGATCCGACAGTGGAGAGAGAAGGCGGGTCCTCTAGTGAGAGTGTGGATCCAAAGGGGGGTCATATGCCTCTTAGAGGATGGTTCCTCTTTTTATATAAGGTAGTTTATGGTGGGGAATCAAGGATGAAAACTACCGACACAAATATGGGTGTTACCATATGTTTATCCCTTTTAAAATACAAACACAAATACAAATACGAATATTACACGAATGTGTAACATTTAAAATCGCATCCTCAAAAATACGAATACGAATGCAAAACAAATACAGGCAATTCGAATATAGATATTTGACAATCAAATATGAATTAATAGACGAATATTATACATGTACAAATTTACTTAAAAGGTACAAATATTTCCAGTTCATTAGAATTTCCAATATATAAAAACATATTAATATTTTAAAAATGAATATGTTCATACAAAATAACCAAATAATAAAAAGAAAAGTAAAGATATAATTAAATAATAAAAGAAAGTTTAGCAAACTTACTTCCTTGTGTACCATGTAAGTATTGGTATCATCCTGAATTTCAATATTGGTATTCATAATGGTATTCGTATTGGTATCCATATTTGTATCCTTCAAAAAGCAAATTTTTTCGTATTCGTATCCTCAAAATTTTGAACCTCATTCGTCAAAATTGAGGATATTATATTCGTATTTGTATTTGGCGAATGTTGAAAATTTTTATTCATATTTAATTCGTATTTTTCAGATACGAGAAAATGACATCCATATCTTCTATTTGACAAATGCGGATATGAATGGAAGCAAATATATTTGTATTCATTTTCATTATATCAGTAATCGTGTTTCGTTGAAATCTCCGAACGACCCTAGTCTTATATTGACATGTTACCTCCATCATGGTTTTCTATTAACTAACAGGGTTAGGGGTTTTGTTGTTGCTTCATGTACTATGATTTTTGTTTCCTTCTACTATTTATCGATATTGAGGTCTTTCATAAATCCAAAATGGTTTTAGGTCTCATTTTTTATTCTCGATCAGACCTCAGTAGAGCCTTACTAGAACCATAAATTCAAATCTTTCTTTGGTTCGATGGATGCTTTGCTCTTAGTTGTACCCAAATTTTGGGTTCTACTTCAGATCTTGTATGGGCCTAATGGTTCTTACCTGGGTCTTTCTTATACTAAAAAACTCAACTCTAATTCTTGGCTCTTGTTCATTTCTTACTTGGGTCTTTCATGGGCCCTTATGTTCAGCTCTTGCATATTTCTTGTTTGGGCCTTGATGCTGAGCTCTTGGGTAGATTTTGCGTAAAATTTAATGCTCAACTCTTCATTTAATTTTCTTTCTTGGTTCTTGATTGAATTTTGATGCTCAACTCTTTCTTGAATCTTGATGCTTAACTCTTCTTGTTTTGTGAGACACATGTTGCTTGAGGTTTTAACCACCCTTGTTTACCTTTATACTGCATGATGCATGAGGAGTCTTTGAATTGTCATGATAGCTAAAATAAACATGATAGGAATATATACACACAAATACTCACCCACTAAGATATATATTAACACGTATAATCCTAAATTCATTATATAGTAACACATCATCAATATTAAGAATCCAATTTGTACCTATTATATGAACAATCACCAAGTATTTTTAATACCCATTGTAAAAAATACCTAAAATAGCATTATAAATATAACACACCAAAAAGCTATTTCAAATACAAAATACATAAATAAATAAAAAGAGATAAAGCTCATAAATTAAACAAAAAAATACAAAATGTATATAATATTAATAAAACATATACACTTCGATATATATAATAAATAACATAAAACTATATTAGTGTACGAAAATACATACATACATACATATATATATATATAATTGAATACATAAACACAAATTTACAAATAAGATAACTCCATATGCGCATAGAACATATGGGATTTCTTTCAAATAGGACGCAGTCCTTCCATAGTTCAGGAAGGCCAGCCCCTTTTTTGTATAAAACATGATGGCTTTGGTAGAATACATATACAGTTTTGTATTATAATGTGCAGTTTTAATGTTTGTATTATAATACGCAGTTTTGTATGCGACTTTGTATTTATAATGTGCACCTATAATACAAATTGTACACGTATTCTACTAAAGTGCTCGTTTTTATACAAAAAAAGGGGCGGCCTTCCTGAACTCAGGAAGGACTGCATCCTATTTGAAAGGCCCCCGAACATATGAAAACATACTGCACATTGAGGTATATCTACAATACCTTAGAAAAATTTGTCTTTAAACACCCTCTTGTTGAAACTACATCAAAGCCACATTCACCAACCTCTGTTGTTATCTCCTATTAACTTCAATTATAATAATCTCACTCACGTGACGTTCATCATCTTCGTTTACATTGCAACCAAAATTGGAAGCCATAAGTTTATCTGAATACGTTTGTGGTCTAATAAAAAAGGATAATATATATATATATATATATATATATATAAATAAATATATATATATATATATATTCTACTTGAAGGGGTATTAATTTGAGGAATCATTAACAAATATTCAAACTATCATACTCTTAGGAAATTGTACGAGGTGTTTAGAAATGATTAAAGTATTTGAATAGGAAAACAATTATGCCTCTTGCCTTTGGTAGGTTCATCAAAGAAGAACATGATTTTTTTATTATAATATATGACTGGATAGGTAGGGACCATTTCAAAAAATTTTAGTTGACCCATCCTATTTCTTTATGCTTATTTTGATTTAGGAAGTTAGTTAAGTAACTTTGGGTTGCTTCCTAATAGGCTATATGCTTCCAACAAGGCCACCGGTTGCCAAAGCTCATAAAGTTCTACCACTGAATACCTCCTGTATAGATAAAGGCCTAGATCCTCAATTATTTCAAATCTATTTCTTCAATGTTTTTACACATTAAAAAGTACGGAGCTTCAAACATAATGCAGTGACAACAAGTAATTAGCAATGATGTTTCATGACCACTGATGTGTTTGAACGCCTTCAATGTGACTGAAGGCTTTGCAAATGTCTTGATGAGCTTCACTTAGAACTAATACTAATATTTTCATAATGTTCGACTTGTAAGTTCTTGGTAATCCATTAATGTAATAAACTTTATTGTATTTTTGTTTATCTTTAATGAATGCATGTCTCTTTACTTAATTAAAAGTCCTATAAATAATTTAAGCACCATGATCATCTTGAATACCATAAAGTTGTTAACCTGAGGATTTAGATAGATTAGACAACTTATATTCTCATGTTATATTCAAGATTGACCTCCATACAGAGAAAGAGAAGATATTTTTTCTCGAAAAACTGATTTCTGACTTACCTCGTGATGCAAATCCTCGACATATGAATAGATAGATTTCGAGGTATCAAAATAGTTAAGTCAAAGTGTTGACTTGATAAGGTTGAGATAAATTAAGATTGAATCGTAACTATCATGATCTAGCATACATCCTTTGTTTGAAAACATGTGTACATCTAAATGTCCACATATGAGCATTAGATAGACCATTAGGTTGAAGACCTACCCAAGTTCCATACACAACCGCGTTGGTGTGCATATAAGGACATATGAGATGTATAACCTTTCAAAAGGATTATACAAGTTTATACGTGATGAAACAGGAGGCAAGAATGCACTCATGAGATATTTAGTGCCAAATAGAATGTCACATGTGGTAATCTTATTTATGAATTAGGACATGAATTTAGAAATAGTAATATATGATTTTAAAAATCATTTGACTAATATTACTGTCTAAATTATCGATTATGAAATGCATTGATATATCCTTGATGGACATATATAAAAGGGGTTTCAACTTTAGGTTTATCAAAGTCTTGTAGTATGTAGGATGATGGAGTATTATGAATGCTCTAGATGCATTCATCATTGATCATATACCATGCTACTTTCTTTTCAAGTGTGTAATGGAATTAGGTGGATTTTACTAACTCCATGTTATGTTTATATGATTGAGAGTTAATTGGATCAAATCTCACAAAGTAGAGCTCGTTTCTAATATCCATTTCTAGATCCAAGTGTTGGAAATAAAAATGTACTCACATCCATAACCCATTTATGACCTCCAAATAGTTTGGACAAATAATTAGAAATGTAAATGGAGCCTAACTCTATAATCCATTTCTAGACTTGAAAAAAAAATCTGAGGAGCTTAGAAATGAAAAAGGGAATATCAATAAATGTAAATGGATCTAAATGTCCATGCCATAAATGGTTTAAACCCTAAAATTGGATGAATATCCAAATTTTAGGTCACTATACATAGATAGTATGATCTATTCAACATTATCTCCAAGTGTACACGATAGCTGCTCACGAGTCCTATTTGGTTTAGGAGTTGTACAGTGAGATACCAAAACTATAAAAATAATTATTATAGCTCTATATATAATTATCAAGGGTTCATATGAATATGGATTACATTATTGGTCATTAATTAATATGAATATTGATTCATAATGGGTTAATATTTATATGAATATAATTTATAAATAGGAAGTTAGATTTAATAAATTTTCCAATAAAGATATTGATGGTTTAATTTATATTTTAATTATAATAATCAAGTCCTATTATTCGAATTTAGAAACAACATGATAATCTCAATGTGTATGTCTACCATGGAGTCCATGTGGATGTCCACCAAGAGTCCTAACTCATGTAGGACTCTATTTTTATATGTTCTCTTTGGATGATAATCAGGGTTAAAATGTTGGTTTGTTACTTGTTATGGTTTCCATCATAGCTATCCAAATTACGTCCAAGAGTCCACATGAGTAGGCGTGCCCATGGAGAGTTGAACTCTCCATGGCAGTCCACCATGATTATATAAGAGATGGTTTAGTCTTTTTATTATATGAAGAGACATATTGTAGACTTAGATGTTGAGAAAAAAAGAGAGTACACGACTCTCTTTTGGTCGTCCCACTCTCTCCCATCTCAAACCCTTGGTTGTCCAATACCTTGTCAATATCTCCTCTTCATTGGCTTGGCCCGTGACAAGAGAACATGTTCTTCTCCATACTTCATGTACGTGAAGATGGACTCTATCTCATATGATGAAATCAGGATATAGATATCTACATGATATCCATGTTGCATGGACAACTTCGAGAAGAAGTAGATATTTATTTTGCGAGAAGCAATGTGATTCATCGTCGCACCAATGAGAGAAGCTTCACTGGATCTAACTTGAGTCAGGATAACGCTTATTTCAGAGACACATGCTTAGAAGTTAATCCCTAATACAATTATGGATATGTGAAATGATTTTGTAAATCATTTTCTACACAATGTGCTTTTGTATTAATTTTTTGTTACACATTCTATCGGTGATCATATGATGAGCACCTTTTTTATGTGAGTTGATTTGCATTTTTTCCATGTGTCTATGATGTCCATGTTAAGAACTTCTTCAAGTGGTATCAGATCTAGGTTTGTATTGCATCTGATTTTAACGAATAATAGGTTATATTCTCTTGATTGTAGGGTACATTATTTTAGCTTTTGTTTTCATATTTTGAATAATTCAATGCCATGTGATGTAGTTTCTTTCCTCCACTAACTATAACATTAATTTTGAGATATATATGATGTATAAAAGTTATAGAATTATACTCAAGATCCACCAAATGCTGGTGGCGTTCGGGAGACGATTTGTAAGTTGAAAGTGCCTATAGACATTGATTTCAATAAAAGACGGTGACAAATAATTATGGATTTTTGATATTATTTTTTAACTTTTAATAATTTAAAATACTTGTTAATAAGTTATTAATAAATTCCCCAATTAATACAAAACATTTCATGTGATTCCGATCGCATGGCCTCATGAACTTGGATTACTTCATAGGTGTAGTTGTAAGAGGACTTCATTTTTACAATGGCATGATTTCCTTATTTTCACACTTAATGTTTATGAGAAGATATTTGACACATTCAGATCAGGAGCTATGTGATGAATCCGTAATTCATCATCGCAATATCTTGATCTTAGCAAAATCCTCGAGTAAAATCCCATAAAAATGTCAATAAAATTAATAAACTAACAAAATGACTCTTGCAAATAAAACACACTAATTAATGTATATTATATTGTATAAAATAATTTAACAATAAAAAGCCTAAAAAATAAAGGAGTTTTCACCTGTAAATAGCCCAAAACTTCATGTATTTTTAATAAATTCATTTCAACTCCTTTTTTGCTAATTCTTTCTCCAACTTATTCACAACAATGTATATAAAAATACAAAAATACAAAACAAATTTTACCTCAATAAATGCTCCTAGATCTCAAAAGGAAAAAGCTGTAAAGACCAACTTCCAAGCCAAATTCCTGCTTCGTATGAACTCCAAATTCACCAAACTCACTTTTAAAGTTCAAGTTAGAAAATTATCTATCCAATGGAAGTGGTTTCATTAAAATCGGAGCTCATTTGCAAAAGTTGGATTTCGGGACCTAGATGTACATTGTATATTATGTATATATTCATTCTTTCTTCATTTTTAATTTTTTCTAATTACTAAAAATACAAAAATATCATTATTGTGTTGTATTAATTATATTATTTTATAGTATTTTTCCGTTTAAATATCTCTTATTAAAAAGATAAAAAAAATACAAATTAGAAAAGTAAACAAAAATTGTACATGGTGTTTTGTCTTCTTTTGTAAATTCTCCATTATTTGTCTTCTCTTTTTATTTTATTGTATTTAAAGTAGCCTACTTTTATTTTCTTTTATTTAATCACATTCTCTACAATAACTTCCCTTTCTCTATTAACCTCCAAGTCTTCTTTAAACCTCCATTCCACTCCATTCCACTCCACAATTCTTTTAACCTCCCATTCAAACTCCACCTTTCCACCATCTCTCTAACTCCCATTATTCATCTCTTTATAATCATCTTCACATCTATATTTTTTCCCCATCCGCCTTTCTTATAGAATAATAAGAGAGCTTGGAGTGTTTTATTGGTGACAGTGGCGAGGCATCTTCTTCAAGCGACGACCTCCTTCAGGTGAGATCCGCGGAGCTCCGCTCCGCGTCACGAGTTCCCCATCGAGCTCGCGTAGCTTCTCCAATTTTTGTTTCGCCAATTGGATTGAGGCGACAACAGGAGTCCAGCGTAGCAGCTCCGCCAATCCGGCGAAGATTCAGGTAATTATTTTCTCTCATATCCATTGTTAGTTTATTTTATCTAAATCACACCATTATCACCCTTCACTTATTCACTTTGTTATCACATCACCACGTCTTCATTTTATTCCCCATTTACCTCCATCATTGTTCCCTTTTTTATATATTTACATTTGTTCTCTGTTTTAAAAAAATATATTAAAAAAAATTTAAAAAAACTAATCAAAAAACATCACAGCAAAAAAAAAACAAAAAAAAGTTGTAGGTGACGTCCGCCGCCCCCCTTCTTCCACGGGCAGGCGGCGCCACCCGCCACCTCCACGCCAGCAGCTCGCCACCCCCACCGCCACTTCAGCGCCGCCGCGGCCACGCGCGACGCCGCCGCCGTCGCAGGATGCCCCGCTCACTACCACTTCCGCCCTCAACTACCGCCGTTGCCCCTCTCATCCGCGCATAGTTGCGGCGCAGCTGCCCGCCAACAGCAGCTCCCTCGTCGCCTTCCTCGCGCGTGGCGCAGCGGCCCAGCTCCGACCTCGCGCCGCCCCTCTGCCGGCGTGCACCTCCGCCACCCGCGTGCGGCCGCACCGCCATCACTGACCACATCCCCTTTGGGTTTCACCTGCGCCCTAGCGGACCCATTGAAGAAGAAGGGTATTTCTCTTTATTTTTTTATGTAAAAATTATATTAGTTTTATTCCATGTTTCTAATATTACAAAATAGTCCCCGTGCAAGTTTGTGTGTAATTTTATTTCTGTAATTGCAAGGATAACCCTGCGTTCGCACTTTAATTTGGACATCGACTTTGCATCTTTATATTCAATGAAAAATGTCTTGACGTTGAGCAACTAATTCTCTATCTCTTGGATATTTATTTATATTTTTATGGTATTTAGATAATTAATCAAAATTGTCCAACTGAAATATTGCATATTTTACCCAATCAGGGTTCTTAAATTGACATCTGACACACCATTGCTCTAAAAATTCCACAAAAATTAGGTATGATGCCTTCATATGTGATTAACTTACTGTCCAAATTGCATCTAAAGTGGAGTTATCTTATGCTTGAAATAAATTGTAGAGTGAATTTAGTATTTGATTTTTAGGTAAATCCACATATATCCTTTTCGCGAAATTTCAAGTCTCATGTATGCCACATGAAAATATCTACTTGAGATAATTTGCACTATGATTAATTTGGTATTGTAGATTTATTGGAAATTATTTACTCACTATCACTCTGATTTCACTAAAAAATCCATAAAAATTCATATATTGTCAAAAAAATCCAAAAATTACTGTAGTCTCCTTGCATCATGTTTTCATTCCAGTAATTTTTTCATCATTTTACTTACTGTTTGTTTGATAAATTACGAAAAAACCCATAAAAAGTGTGCATTTTTCATTGTTGCATTTTAATTCATAAAAATACAAAAAATGTGTTTTGTGTTCATCACTAGATTAGGATAATAGGAAAAATATAATTTGGCTAAATTGGACTGATTTGGCATTAAACTTAATTTAGCTAAGTTGTTTGCTTTCTTAGTGTCTTAATTCACTCGCATTTTGCATTACCATTTGTTTTTGCATTAGAAAATCTAAAAAAATACCGCTTGGAATTCTAGAACTAAATTTTTAAATTTACCCGAAGTTGTTCCTTTGCCTCCCTGTGTTCGACCCCGGACTTGCCCGGGATATAAATTAAAGCCGAGACACTCTTCACGGAGATCTTCTCTCGGTTCTGACTGAATCGCTAAGTACACGTACCACAACGAACACAAATTAAACATCGTATTTAGCGACTCGTCAGATGGCGCCGTTGCCAGGGAGGCAAACGGCTTAGGGACTAATTTAAAAATTTGGATTTAGATTTCACTAACTCGGGTAGTCTGATCCCCGAGCCACTTGTAATTAATCCATTTTTCTCGCAATTATTTCCCTTCATATTTTTGTATATATTTGTTTTTTATATCTCTAACATAAATTTTATTTTCCTTGCGAGGGCCCGGTGGACTTGGAGTGCATCGGAGGTCGACGGACGTGACGCGCGCCGACTGCTGAAGAGTAGGGAGAATTTATTTATTTTAGAGAGGGTTTTTGTAATTATTGTAATAATTTAGGTAATTCGTACTTTCCAGCAGCTCTTGTTTGAGAGCTCGCGCTTGTAACTGGACTGGACATTAGACCCGCTCGTGGTCGTGTGGTTGATTGGCATAGAATAGGGCTTGCACTCACGACTCTTAGAGCTTATTTTATTAGAATATTTTATTGCTTGTGCTCGTAAATTTTAGGACCACACATCACATTTAACGAGACGCACTTAGACCGCAGGACTATTAGTAAAATTTAACTTGTTCATCACTCGCTAATAGAACTGCTTGTCTAGGAACGGTTTTCTTGTTTGCATCCATATAGTATAAAATTTCAATTCTGCCTTGCATCCAGCATGTAGAGCGCGAGGATCACTGTAAGTCTTCTGAACTGAGCATGCATCATTGATTTCACTATTTGCATAGGTTTTCTCGACTCCTTCCCTCTTGGTTTTTGAAACTTAGGTTAAAAGGAAATCGGGATTGATCGTTAGGCGTGCTTTATTTGGTGGACTAATCAAGTGATAACCAAACTTAAAATCGGGACTGCTAATCAGAGTTGACAAAAAAAATTGACTAAAACTAACACTTGTTTTGGGAGAGCGAAACCCACATTGTATGCTTGGCTAATTATGATTGTTGAGAGGTGAGGATGCATCCCTAGGATAGTGCCCAAAACCTACTTTTAAGCCTTACGTAATTGGACTTATATCTTGATTTATCACCCAATTAAAACTGAAAAGATAAACGGACGGACTTTTGCGACCATCATTGTGTTGAGTAGGTGAACTCGGGGTTTGCTCTTGTGTTTGTTTGTTTTGTGTGTTATTCGGTGCACTTGCAGGCTTTCTTCCTCGATCCGCTTTATTATCCCATTTTCCCTCCAAGATGTCAGAATGTTGGTCATCATATCCACGTCATTCTTCTTCGACCATATTTCGATCATCTCCACCCTCTCATTCCTCTTCATACCCACACCCCAACCGCGAAGTCAAAACTCCGACTACCTTCCGCACTTCTTCGTCCTTCTCACCTACCCAACATTCTTACACCCATGACCCACAACCACCCTGTATTGACTCAACATATTCTCGTTCGCTTGCCGGAATCAAGGAACAAATCGAAGAGCAAGCGACTGCTGAGATGAATGATTGGCATAATCAGTTGACCCCACATACCTTACTTTCACCTCGAGTTGGGAAAGAACAACAATTGCCATATACACATCCCGACATAACCTTAGGGTACAACATGGTCGACCAGACAAACCGAATGGAGAGGCCTGCACCGTACGATATTCCTGACTTGATTGACCTGAGTGATAGAGACCACATTGACCAACCTTCATATCACCCATTCGGAGAGCCGAAATA